>OY282450.1:91752830-92352830 GCA_958295655.1 Palloptera scutellata
CCTAGGTCCCTGGTTTCTTAGCGCATATTTTTTTCCACTAATGTTAAGTCTCCTGATGTCCAAGTACTTGTTCAAGGCCTATAATTTCTAGTACGATTTCAATTCTCAGCTTTCTGGTTGTCCCCAATTTCTAGTCTCTGGTTGATATTCCATCTTTTCTGGTACTTGCTTTCACGTATCTAATTTTCAGACACTGATCTCACGTTTCTAGTCTTTGATATATTTTCCCTGATTTCTGGTTTACATTCTCGTACTTTGATAGCAAGTCCCTATTTTCCGGGCATTGTGTTGAATGGAAGGAAGACTGATAGGTGGGAGGAAGAAGGGGGGGGGGGGGGAGAGAGAGAACGAATTCACGCAGAACACCGATAAAGAGATAGACAGCCATTGTGGCAAGTGTTGTGTTAGAAGGTTTGAAACACACAAGTTGGAAATATAATATTGCTCACATGTTTTTTCATGATTACCAAGAGACTTTTATTATAATTTTAGTATTTTTTGTACAATGCAACTAATAAATTTGTATTTTCTTTTCCAGTTTAGAAAAATGTAAAAGCTCTACTACATCGCATCTTATTTGCACATAAAACAATTATTTTGATTTCTGAAAACGCTTTAGTCTACGAAAACCAAAAACAACAGTAATATTTAAAAAACGAGATCGAGAGTAGAAACGTAGAAATTAAAAATTATACATGCTAACTTATTTAGTGGTACAAATAACTCCATTAATATAAAAGTTACCATAAAAGCGCAAGCGAGTAATAGAAAAAGTACAAAAAATAAAATACCATAAAAGTAGACGGGAGACGGAAGCGGAAGCTTAGAAAAAACGGAAAATCGAATCTGAAACAAAACCTCCTGAGCCCTGGAAAAAAACAAAAGAACTTTAACGAAAATTCAAAACATTTCGTTCGCATTTTGTTTTAGTTTTAAACGTTGGCAAAACGCGCTGCAACGGAAATCGTTAAAGTGTTGAGGTGTGCGGAAAAAACACAAGCGCAAAAGAAATATATCACAATTAAAAATAATCATAGAACATAAGAACGAAAACAAATAAGGTATAAGAAAAGAAGCGAAGCAATAAACCAAAAGAAAAAGAAAAAAAAGAAACAAAAGAAAAAAAAACGCGTTTGTTAAAAAGCTAACAAAAAACTTTCATCAAATTAAGTGTACGCAACTGCGTTTTTCTTTTGTGTTAAAATTTTGCTTTGGTTTATGGTTTTTTAATTTTGCTCAGCGGTTTTTTGCGTTTACGTTGTAAGCTTTGGTTGTTTGGGACCATTTAAGAAGAAGGCAAATAGCAAATTCAGAGCACAAATTGAAGCAAAGCATATCCGACGCAACGCAGCACAATCACGTAATTAGATCAACGGAATCGTATTTAACAACAACAACAGCAGGAGCAACATGTCGTCGTCTCCATCTTCAACGCCCTTGTCAGCAGCATCTTCCCCAACGACAACCGCATCGCCGTTGTTGTCGTCGTCGCCTGCAGCCATAGCATCAGCGGCGGCAGCATCGGGAGGCGCAGCAGCTTCATCGTTGGCTATGTGGCGCCTAATGTGGCCACTTGCCATTATTATTCTGCTGCAATCGTTAGTTGGCCACGTTGATGCTATCGATTTGAGCCGTCTGTATGGACACATGGCGAATGGCGTACAAAAACGTAGCGGTAAGTTGAAGAAAATGAAATTATATTAAAAACATAAAAATAAAGAAGAAATTAAACTTTGAATCGTGAAAAGCAAGCATATACATACAGAGCTTTTTATGTGGCTTTAGCATGGGCGTAAGAAGTGGGAGGGATGAAAAGAATCCAAAGATGGCATGGATTCTTATCATGCTGTTTATGTCTAGCAGAAGTGATTGGGCTAGTACAGTAATGACTACCATAAGACCTCGTACTGCAGACTTGTTAACGCCTTATTTTATCTAAGCTCTTGAAACATCGCAATCGGTTCGGTTGGTCCATGAGCAGTTCCCAACACATTGTCGCTTCTCTCTAATCGTTCACACATCGGACGTTGTACCGTTGTGTTGGCTTCGCTGACCTCCATCTCCGACCTTTGTCCGTTCATCTCGTCTACTCTCTGAAATGATATATATGTAGATGCAAGTAGATGGTTTAGAGAGCTAGAATCAGGGTGTTGGCATAGTTCTTTTCTATGAGTAATGAAACAAGAACAACAATGGTTTTCGGAAGTGATTGAACAAGATTTTGGACAGGCTTTCTCACTGAAGAATATAAGGACAAGTACGCCTTTCAGAGGAGATTGACCAGCAGCCACCGAGGTGCCAAGGGTTTACTCCTTGATAATATCAGGGCAATTATGTCTTTCAGAAGTAACTGATTCAGATTATGAGTTTCCATTTGTTACGCAGAGTAATAAATTCGTGCATTGTGTGAGTTCCCCCCAATTGTCTGGCTGCGTATAAATATACACTTTTATAATTTCATGTCTGCATATTTTCCTATACACAAGTACACAGAACGTTTCTATGTGTCCCTGTGTATGTGCCAAAAGAATGGAATGATAAGATGCTTTGGTGCGTGCTCATTTGAGATGCTACTGTTGGCTGCTAGTGTTTTTTTTTTTGTGTGGGTATCGCCTTAATATAAAATTCATCATGTGTTTTTCATTTAGAAAAATAAATAATTTGTTATTTTCCTTTTACCTTTGGAAGAGTGTAGGGGTGAAGGGTGCAGGGTGAAGTTTGGGTTTTGCGGTGGTTAACAAATCATATACACACACTGACACACATTTATTTATTCTATAGATTTGTGTGCAACAACGAGAATGAAAAACATGTCCTAAATCAACTGTAATAATAATTTGAAAAAATTAAAATTGCTTCTTAGATAGAGCAGAGCCAAGCAGAAAAAGAATAAAAAGAGCCATAATCTTAATAATATACGTTAATATTTTTCTGACTTTTGATTTCTTTGCTTTTGCAATTTTTATGTGCGCACAAAAATTTGTTATTTTTGTTTTTTTTTGTATGCTTTTACTTCATTAACATATTAATGGTCCAATAAAAAAAAGGTATAGACTGTTAAACGATACTGGCTGAGATGTGAGACTGGATGAGTTTTATTGCTTACTTGTTAGTAAGTGTGTACTTCGTTAGCAGACGCCAGGACCAAAGATCTGCCTTGGACGCTTTTGGCTGGTCTCGTATGCACTACGTTTATTGATTTCAGTTAACACCAGCCGCAGTGCCTGGTTCTTTGAAAAGCAGACAAAGCGTTTCTATTCTGCGAAATTCACCACATATCTTCTGGCAACTTTTCGCATCCACTCATGTTGTGCGTATTATATTTTCACATGAATGGAAGGGATCTTCAGTGTTATGCCGAATTTGAACGGAAGAGTAAAAAGATCTTTCCTCTTGTAAGTTGCCATTGCCTGTGGTGCCGCAAGCGGTGGTGCCGTGTAGAAAACTTATTTTTTTTCCACTTTATGATTTCTACCTGTGCCGAGATTTGAACCAGGGTACAGTTCAGCGTAGCAGTTCACAATACTACCAACTACAAAATTCATACCAAAACTCAGGCCACAATTTAAATTGAAATTGAAACCAGAATTTAGACCAATCGGAGATTGAAACCTGAACCGGAATCAGACCCAAATATAGACCAAATTCAGACCTCAATTTCCACCAAGACACAGACCAAAACTCAGATCAAAATTTAGTACAAATTTCAGATCGTAATTTTGTCCAAAATTCAGATGAAACTTGGACTTGAAACTGGTTCATAAATCGATTTAAAACTCGTTTCAATTAAAAAAAATATTGACTAATATTCATAAATTTGTCAAAAATAATCGATACAAAGTTTATGACAAATTGAAAGCGAAATTCCGACCAAAACTCATACCATAAAAAAGGTTCAATATTCAGTCCTCAAATCTGGTGTGAATACAACATTCCAGACTACAATTGAACTAGAATTCAGATCAAATCTTAAATCGAAACTCAGTCCAAAATTCATATTACATTCACACCAAAATTCCTATTAAACTCAACCCAATATCAGATCAAAATTCAATGCGGACAATTGGACAAATATTAAAAAATTTGTCAAAAAAAATGAATGATATGATTTAAGCTAAGATCAAAAGTTAACCTAGAATTCAGGGTTGTATACCACAATCCGATTCAAAATTCAGCTCGACATTCTCACCAAAATTGATACTAAAATTAAAGTCATGCACAGCTGAAATAGGTCAAAAACAAGACCAAACCCCAGGCCCATATTCCGATCAAACATCAAATCATACCTAATTTTGATCGAAAGTACTACCAGTATCTGAGTTTGAATATGAAAATTCAGTTCAGAAACAGACCATAGATCAGATTACAATTTAGAACAAAACTCTTACTCAACTCAAGTCTGATTACTGCAGTATATTAGACCAAAAGTCAGACTAAAAAAAGTGAAAAGCTTTTCATAGGCAATTTTTACTCTTTTAGGTTGGGCCATTGCCTGCCAAGAGCCAAGAGGTGGTGCCGTATAGAAAAATTATTTTTTCTACTTTTTGATTTTGCCTGTGCCAAGATTCGAATCGTACTACCACTACGCCACAGCGACCACGACTGATATTCATACCAAAAATTTTGTAAAACGAAAGTCAAACCAGATTTCACGTTTGAATGTCTAAGACAGAAATTCAATAATCAGCCCTAAATTCGGGTCGAAATATATCAGATCGAAATTCAGACAACAGCTTCAACTATCAGCTTCAGCTATTAGACCAAAACTTAGAATGGAAGTCGCACAATCCAAACAATCATTCAACTCGATATACAGACCAAAACTTAGACCAAAAGCTAGCCCAAAATCACAACAGAATCTGGATCTGAATATCAGAATGGATTTCAAAAACTCACCAAAAATCAGACCAAAATTTAGATAAATACTTAAACTGAAATTTAGGACAAAATTTGCAACAAACTCAGACCAAAAATCCAGAACAAAAGTCAGTTTAAAAATTTAGAGTAAAACTCAAGCCGTAATTCAGATCATAGAAATCATTTCGGTCTTCAGACAAAATATATCAAACAAAAATTTACATCAAATTCGAAATAAAATTCACAGCAATCTCAGATCAAATATGAAATGAAAGAAAATCAAAGGAAAGTCTCGCAGTAGAAAAATGTTAAAAGGTTATAACCATTTGCAATTTCGGGAAGGGCTGCAGATCCCAGAGGGGAACATCTGGAATCGCCACTGCAACTGGATGTGATTTACTTGTACGAAGGTTTATTTCTTGTTATTTGAAGAATACTTGCTATTTAAAAATTTCTTTGAAAAGTTATATTATGAAAATTGATGGTTCAATATTTCATTTCTATATTTCACTCAACATTTCATTACATTTATGATTGCATTCAACAACTTTTCTTGAAAGTATTCATCTGCAATCACATCTATAAATATCATCAAACTATTTGTAGCTACAAAATTTTTTTAAATATTATGATTACAATGATTATATTAATAAACGTAGTACATAATAATATACTACTGTGGGCAAAAGTTAGTAAGACTTTTTAATTTAAATTTCGCGCGGAAACCCATTCATCAAAATATTATTTTTTTAAGGTTGGTATGACTGTCGGTGACATCTGTGCCAAATGTCACATCAAAATAATCATTAGTGTTTAGTATACGCTTGTCTTTCTCAAGTACAAAAAGTGCATTCGGCGATTTTCACAATGAGTGAAATTATTCAACAAAGAAGTTCCATTAAATTTTGTGTGCGGAATCAAATTTCTGGTGCCGAAACGTTCAGAATGCTGCAAAAGGCCTTCGGTGATAATTGTATGTCGCGAGCAAGTGTTTTTGATTGGTACAAATTGTTCAAAGATGGTCGAGAACGCGTTGACGACGAACCACGTCCAGGACGGCCATCAACATCAACATCAACTGATGATCAACACGTCAATAAAATCAAGGAATTGGTGCTCGAGAATCGACGATTAACAGTGAGAGACCTTACTGGCATCGTTGGAATATCGGAAGGATCAGTGAAAACCATTTTAAAACATAATTTGGGCCTAAGAAGAGTGAATGCACGATTGGTTCCAAAATCACACTCACACTGCATTGGTTTTACGAGACCATTTTGCCAAAAATTCCGCAACCACCCTATTCGCCTGACTTGGCACCGTGTGACTTTTGGCTGTTTTCTAAACTCAAAAAACCGCTTCGTGGACACCGTTTTGAGTCAATTGAAGACATTAAACATGAATCGCTAAGCGCATTGAAGGCTATTCCGGAAATTGACTTTAACAACTGTTTCGAGAATTGGAAAAAACGTTGGCACAAGTGTATTGGGGCCGGGGGCCGGGGAGGATGACTTTGAAGGGGACGAAATAGATTTGGAAGAATGAATAAAAAAATTTGAAATTATGAACAAAATCTTACTACTTTTTGCCCACAGTAGTAGATCTAAGTAGTCTGTCTACATCAATCTAACGAATGGAGTTTTTATATGGATGAAAAAATATTTTGTGCAAAATCTCTTTATTATATGTAAATGGTTTTCTTTGAAAACGTTCTTAAATTACCATAATTTCCATTCATTTCAACATTTTACTTTCTTTCCCTTCTACCAAGCAGACAAAAGAGAAACATGATATCGATTTTTTGTTTTCAAGTAAATAGTAAACGACGGTGCCCTTTGCTAATTTAAACGAAATTTTCAACTGAATATTCCATAAACTTTAATTGAATCTAAATTTATTGATTTTCAACGTAGTATCTACATATTTAACTTTAACCTTTTTTTTAACCGTCACACTGTTCCGCGTCGTTGATATGCGATAGCAGCTTTTATTAGTACCCGTACCTATACAACGAAACCTACTCGTATTTGAATTCATGGGCGCCTGATGACGACGTTTTTCATGTGATATATGGTACACACAGACACATGCATGGATATGGTTATTTAAGTGTGTAGGTACATACTTATTCATATGTATATTTAGCCTCACACATGCATGTAAATATGTACTCGTGCCTGTCCTTACTCTATCCTAGACCAGGTCAATTTCCCCTTCACATTCCATTTCATGCGAGTATATAAAAACTAATTTATTTAATTTATGAAGCAAATATTAATTTAACACATTTAATTGTAGCAATTGTGTTGCTTTTTTCCCCCCACATCTAGTACCATATATTCTTGTTGATTTGTGGAGGAGTAAGGTCTTAGGGTTGTGTGTTGCTGGTGTCAGGGGATTAGCTTAGTATTTGAGAATAAATTTCTGCAAAAGGTTCAAAATGTAAGGTTTGTAAGGGGATGAAAAATACAAGCAAGTAAATTAATTTAAATCTATTTTCAAATAACTATGGAGTGTTTATGTATGTGAAGTGTATAGGTAATATTTATTTAGGATGTTCGTTGTTAATACATTTGACATTATTCACTTTTTTGTGTGCGACAAGGTAGGGGAAATCTTCATAGATACTGGCAGCCTCGTGCTGTTCAGCATGCACGATTCACACTCCACTGTACCTACGTACTAAAACAACCTACTGAGCCACTCTGTCCTGATTCACTCTCGAGGCACCGCCGCCAATTGAGGCATTCCTTCATGTAGTATGTGTTTTTGTATATCGGTATTCAAAGGTCAGATTAGCAAGAAATACATATACAACATTTGCTTTATTCATTTTTGTTTAGTTCAAGTCAAATAGATAGTTAATCAAAAAAATCTAATTCTAAATGTAAATTTGCCTCTACAATATTTACAGTACTAGAGCAAAAAGTATTGCAATTGGAAATATAAGGGTAATTTTTAGATTTTTAGAGAGAATTTTGTTTGAGTTGACATTTTTTGTATGTACAAATATAACACGCACAACATGAGTGGATGCGAAAAGCTCGGCCTAGGCCCTCCATGGGCTGTTGTGCCATTAAAAGTAAAGTAAAGTAAGACATTTTTTTTAATTTTGTTTTTTTTTTTTAAATACAGTCAACTCACCCTTATGGTACCCTTATGAATGCAGAGCATTGTGTTGATTGGAAGGAAGACTAGATGGAAGGAAAAGGCACGTTATGAATGACTCACTCAATAAAGATCCCCAATCAGTCTTCGAGTGAGGTAGTTCTGGCGAGGACATGAACTGGTTGCATCAGCTTGCCCGTCTCAGCAGAACATCTACCGTGAAAGTAACGGAAAAACAAAGAGACGCAAGCCACGTTTTGACGATGTTTCAAGGAGTCAATATGTTGAGCTGGAAACTCTACTGTCTCCTATTAGCTTTATCGTTCGATGTTGGATACGGGTCGCGGAGCTCCAGTTGCGTTCCATAGTATATAGTAAATAAAACATAAATAACACTCATTCAGGGTTCTGCTGCAAGCGGGCATCAAAAATATAATCAACACACAGGGGGTACCCCTATAAATGCAGTGCATTGTGTTGATTGAAATTAAGATTGATAGGTGGGAGGAAAAAGGAGAGAGAAGTGTTTATGAACGTTTGCTTTAAACTTGCAAGGGTTATGGGATGGATGGATGGATGTGAAGAAGGCCGTGAACCTGACCTATGAGTGCAGGAGAGTTCCTCAAGCACTCAGGCTATGTAGCCCATTGTACTTAAGGCCTAGGAAAAGAAGAAGGGGTGACACCAAGTAAGGGGATAGAGAAAAAGAGGGAAAAATTTGAAAAACGGCTTATAGGGGGACTACGTTCTCTTCCGCAAATTTTCCAGATTCCGGATGCAAGGGTCATAATAATTGGGAAAAATTGTTGCATGGAGCTTTTTCCAAATACGCGCGGTACGACAGATGAAAGAACTTTCTCTGTAATGCGTAGTGCGTTAGAAAACCGTGTCTACGTGGAAAGCGTGATCCGCTGATCGTGTAATTCTGTTGAACACACAAACTGGCGGCATCAGCTTCCGCATCTCAGAAGAACATCTACCGTTAAAGTAACGGTAGAACAGTGAGACGCAAGCCACGTTCAGGAGCTCCAGTTGCGTTCGTGAAGCTCAAGCCCATAGGTGCGGAGGGGTCTGGGAAACACGTTTGTGAGATAACAGACAACGCGCATTGAACTCAACTCTATTCGTGAGACCCCACTCGAAGATTGACTGGAGATCTTTGTTGAGTGAGTGCCTTTTCCTCTCAATGTCCAAAGAGTTAGGGCGTTTTGAACAGGCATATGAATGAAAAACGAGTAAATGGGAATCTACGTTAGTGGCAGAAGGTCATTAATAAAGATAATGAAAAGTGTAGCATAGAGGATCGAACCCTGCGGCACTCCAGCATTAATGTGAAATATAAAATGCCGAGTGTTCACTTTATAAATATTTATTAACTTAATTAAGGATAGCTGTACGGTCGGCGGTCAGTCAGCGAGTGTCGTTATTTCATGTCTTCCGTCTTCTTTGTCCTCTGTGTTTCATTTAGTTTAGGTCAATTGTTCGTTGAAGTTTACGAGCGCAGTATTGCTTTTTATGTTACTCTCTTTTGGTCAAAGGTGTATCCACTTCATGTAACACGATTGGACCCCACATTAATGCCACAATCTTCCGCAACTATGCCGTCTATCACAACACGGGTATAGCGGCCGCTCTATCCATCGTGATCCATCGTGTGAAGTTACTTCCGACCCCATGCGCCCTCAGTTTTGACACCAGTGCTGATATTACTCGTATTCGATTTTTTTTTTCTGTTGAGGCCAAGAAAATATCAAGATTAAATAAAACTACATAATTAGTTTTTGAATTTAAAAAACTCAAAATTGATTATGTTTTAAATTATAAAATTTAATTTTTTTAACATTTAATCTTTTATATTTTTACATAAAAAAATATTATGTAAGAAAAATCATAGAGGACTGGCTATTTTTATATATAGAAAAGTTCATTTTTTTTTCTTTTTACATATTTTGTATAGTTTTATATACAGTGTCGGACATCAAATAAGAACACCTTGTTCTGAAACCAAAAACCTTAAAAAAATATCTCACTGGGCTTATGATAAATTTAAAAGGTATTTACTTTTATTCATTTATTCCATAAGTTTAATTTTTTCTTAAATCAAAAACAAAATCAATTCAGTGTAAGAAAATAAATTTGAAAGTTATACACAAAATCAATCACATTTCAAAAAGACAAAAAAATAGGAACACTTCAATTAAAAAATAAAAATTTATAAATAATTGACTCAAATTGTTCACTAATGCTAATATTTTGTGGAATAGCCTTTGTTCATTAAAACCGCCTTACACCTTCTAGGCATTGATTCCACCAGAGACGCGCAAGTAGCCTGGCGTATGGAATACCACGCTCTTTGAATGCTTTGCCACAATTCGTCTTTGTTTTTAGCTCTTGTAATGCCAATCTTCTCTTTGACAATATTCCACAAGATCTTGATTGGATTTAGGTCAAGAGATTCTGCAGGCCAGGTCATAACGGGAATTCCATGATGGGAAAACCAATCTCGCTCAAGGATTGAGGTGTGCTTTGGGTCGTTATCCATTTCCCATTCAGCATAAGGAAGCATCACCTCCTGAATGATGTTTACGTAAAGAAATCTGTCCATCGTTTCTTTTATCCATAAGCAGTCCGATAAAAAAAATATCAATGGAAGTTTAATAGTGCAAGGTGTTCTTATTTGATTGTCCGACACTGTACATATATAAATGTGTATTTTTTTTATATATGTATTGAAACTGTGTACTTTTACATATTATGTGAATTGAGAATTTTTACCTTTGACATGTTCTTTTACTAACAATCACTTTCACATGAAAGGAGGATTTCATGGAATTGTATGTAAAAATAACGTCAATAACGTTGAAATTTAAGTGAGTAAATTGACGTTATTTTTACTCACAATTCCATGAAATCCTTCTTCTGTCATTGAATCCATCTTGATTTCAGAATATTTCAAATTGACTTCAGAATATTTCTGATTGATATCAGAAATCAATTTATTTGAATTTAATTTTTGATAAATAAGTAATTGAATTTTATATTAGAAAGATTTTACTACTTACTTACTTATCTGGCACTATAACCGATGATCAAAGCGATAAGGCAAAGCGCAGTCAGGTTGCCTTGCACCTGGTCTTTCCAACGGAGATTGGAAGGTCCCATTCCGCGTGTTCCTCCACCGTGGTTCGAATAAAACACCCTACTAGCCGGAGCGCTTTCTTCCATTTGCTCAACATGACCCAGCCAGCGAAGCCGCTGGAGTTTTATACGCTTGACAATGTCAGTGTCGGCGTACAGCTCATACAGCTCATCGTTCCATCTTATTCGATACTCGTCGTCCACGCATACTGGACCGTAGATCTTACGGAGTATCTTCCTCTCGAACGCTCCTAACAGACTGTCATCATTGATGGTCAATGTTCACGTCTCGGCGCCATATATTAGGATGGGAAGGATGAGGGACTTATAGAGTGTTATTTTCATCGGCCGCGAGAGGGGTCTGCTTCTCAATTGCTTACTGAGTCCGTAGTAACACCTATTGGCAAAAGTTAATCTCCGCTTGATCTCAAGACTGACATTATTGTTGAAGTTAATGCAGGATCCCAGGTAAACGAAATCCTTGACGGCTTGAAAAGTATATGGTAATTGCCAATAGTAACATTTTGTCCAAGACGTTCTGACTCTTTGTTTGTTGATACAAGGTATTTCGTTTTGTCCTCGTTGAGCACTAGACTCGCTCGACGAGACTCCCTTTCCAGGTTGGAGAATGCTGCACTGACTGCTCGCGCGTTGATTCCAATGATGTCAATATCATCAGCGTATGCTAGCAGCATGACACTCTTGTAGAAGATAGTGCCAGAGATGTCGATGTCGATGTTCGCAGC
This sequence comes from Palloptera scutellata, assembly GCA_958295655.1. NCBI lineage: Eukaryota > Metazoa > Arthropoda > Insecta > Diptera > Pallopteridae > Palloptera > Palloptera scutellata. The sequence continues at coordinate 91,764,680 of OY282450.1, forward strand.
TCGGATTATTTTCTCTAGCAAAAGGTTAAAGAAGTCACACGATAGGGAGTGACATTGTCTGAAACCTCTTCTGGTATCAAATGGCGCGGAGAGGTCTGTCCCAATTTTCACTGCGCTGGTGGTGTCGGTCAGTGTCATTTTGCAAAGACGAATAAGCTTTGCAGGGATACCAAAATCCGACATTGCTGCGTACAAGTGCTGCCTAATCGTGCTGCCGAAGGCGAAAGCTTTTTGGAAAATTACAATTCACAAAATTCCAAATTGATTTCAGATTATTCCGTATACATCTCTCATGGGTTTCACATGCTCTAGGTAAACCTGTTTTTTTTTTCCGATAATTTTCATTAATATTACTTTCTCCTTATTTGACTTTAACTATTTTCAAAAACTTAGTTCAATATTTAAGTTTGACACACAAACATTTCTCATTTACTCAATTTATAGCCAAGCAAGGTCTATGATTCCACATGCATATATTTCACACAATACAATGTTTGTCGCCAGGAAATTTCTCTTATTTATTCATTCGAGGAAAAGCCATTCATTGCTATTGTTCCTTTGTAATAATGAATGAAAATTGTTTTTTCTGTTTAAAAACTCCAGAGAATTTTTGAATGGTATGTGAGTGTAAAGCTAGAATGCTAGAATGAAATTGGCAAAATTTATGTATCAACTGCTTACATACTCGTACTATGTAAGTAGTAGAACATTTTATCAATTGCATAGTGCAAAGTAAACATTTTACGAAGAAATTCAGAAAAAGAATAAAGAGCGAGAGCGAGAGAGAGAGAGAGAGAGAGAGAGAGAGGAGAGAGAGAGAGAGAATTTAAAACTAACTAGCTAAAGTGTACGTACTTACGTAGGAAGTGTGCCAAAGGGAATAACACATAGTAGCTTACAAGGATTCGTAGCCATATCGTGAAAATATACATGCGTACGAGTATTTATATAAAAATGCATGAGTACCAACCACAATTCAAAAGTCATAGAGCGCTTAAGTGGAACAAACTGTTCAGATATTTGTGAAATTCTACAAATTGAAAAGAAATACACTCGTAGTTAGTACAGAAATATTTTGTATATTTAAAAATGTGTTATAGATTTTATAAGGTTTTCTTTTTAGAAATTTTCTTAAAATTGTATATACCTTATATGAAAAATGATATTGTATTTTTAATTTTAATATTAATATTTTATGTTGCTACAATTTAAAATTATGTGGAGTTACATTTATGTAAAACTCGTGTTTTCACATGCTTTTCATGTAGAAATTTGTGTGGTATATTATAAAAAACTAGCTGCGTTGACCAGCCCTGACAAATTTTGGGTTATAAGTACGTAAATTCTAGAATACAAAATGTAAATAAACAAGTATTCAACTTTTTCCATTAAATTCATTTTATTTATTCACTAATAAAACTAAAATGAGTGGTCGGAGATGTGTCCATACTTATAGGTACATATATATTTATACTGTCACTTTTTCGTTTAAAAAATTTTTAAATCAAAACCTCGCTGAAGAATGTTCACTATAAAAAATATTTTTTTTTTTATTGATATATTCAACTCACAGGGTGTACTCCTATGAATGCAGAGCATTGTGTTGAATGGAAGTAAGATTGATAGGTGGGGGGAAGCATGAGAGAAGGAATGCAAACACACAGGACACCGATAAAGAGATAGACAGCCATTGTGGCAAGTGTTATGCCTTTACCACAATGAACTTCAGTTTTATCAGTGTCGACTATGACCGCATGTAGCGCCAAAAGCTAAGCTTTTCGCATCCACTCATGTTGTGCGTGTTATATTTGTACATGAACGAAAGGGACCTACAGTTTTATGCCGAATCCGAAGTGAAAAGCTTTTCATAGGCAATTTTTACTCTTGTAGGTTTTTTCTACACGGCACCACCTCTTGGCAGGCAATGGCAAACCTACAAGAGTAAAAATTGCTATGAAAAGCTTTTCACTTCGCCGTTCGGATTCGGCATTAAACTGTAGGTCCCTTCCATTCATGTACAAATATAAGACGCACAACGTGAATGGATGCGAAAAGCTCGGCCTAGGCCCTCCATGGGCTGTTGTGCCATTAAAAGTAAAGTAAAGTAAGGTTTGCCATTGCCTGCCAAGAGGTGGTGCTGTGTATAAATTTTGATGTTATTGCTTGGTTTTTTTTTTTTTTTTTTTTTTTTTTTGCCTGACACTCTGCGTAACAGTCCAACTGCCGCTAGGCTACAGCGACCACCAACTAGACAACTAATACAAAAATAGTATTAAAAATGTGTATATAAGTAGTAGTAGTAAAAAAAATAGTAATAAAAAAGTAGTAAAAATTGTAGAAGAAATTAGTGGCTGGAATTAGTAGTAAAACATAGTATGTAGTAGGAAATAGTAGTAGAAAAAGTATTATAAAAGCAGTAAAAAAGTGTAGAAAATGTTAGTAAAAAATAGGTTCTAAAGTGGTAAAAAAGTAGCTAGAAAATAATAGTAGAAAAGTAGTTGAAAAACTAGTGGAAAATAGTAGTAGAAAATAGTAGTAGAAAATAGTAGTAAAAAATTGTAGTTAATAGTAGTTCCCTGACTGAAATTAAGTTCGTTGGAGGTATTTTGGACTCCCAGTCTCCATTTCCTAATCCCCAATCATTATTGTTAGTACAGGGTGTTTTTTTTAGAAGTGTGGTTTTCAAGAAGAAATCAAACGCATATGATTTATTGTTATGGCCAAGAATTTAGCTTTATTATAAAAATAAGTATTTGCCATTATGTTTTAAAACGATTTCGGGCAAGTGGCCGCCGCGGCTGGTTCGAATAAATTCCAGCCGAGAGGACCAATTTTCGACCACTTTTTGCAGCAATTGGGGCCGTATGTCAGTAATAACGCGCCGAATATTCTCTTCCAAGGCGCTGATCGTCTCGGGCTTATCTGCGTAGACAAGCCACTTCACATAACCTCACAAAAAGTAGTCCCAGCGGTGTTAAATCGCACGATCTTGGAGGCCAAGCCACAGGCCCAAGACGCGAGATAATGCGCTCACCAAAAGTTTCCTTCAACAAATTGATTGTTTCGTTGGCTGTATGGGTGTATGGCATGTAGCGCCGTCTTGTTGCAACCAAAGATCGTCGACATCAACATCCTTGGAGGATTTTCTTGTGAAAATCGGGATCGGTGGCCATCTCGTTTTGGACCCATTCACCGAACGTGCGACGCACTTGATGGTTGTTCAGCTTCAATTCTTGCACGAGTTAGATTTTGTAAGATCGCAAACCAAGATCGTTCCGCAAAATCTTCCAGAATGTGGATGGGCACAGCTCCAATTGTTGCTCTCGATGGCGGATGGACTCATTCGGGTCTTCTTCGATATTCTGCTCCACATCAGCAATAGCGTCTTTGGTGCGCACTATACGGCATCTCTGAGGATGCGCATTATCCACTAGAGTAAACGTGGTGCGAAACCGATCCATGGTTGCTCGAACATTGGACGTAGCGCGCGATTTTGGTAATAAATTTGCACGATTTGCAAACGTTGTTCAGGAGTAAGTCTATTCATTATGAAATGGCAAACCAAACAGAGCATAAATCAAATGACAGCTGTCAGAAAAACCAACGCCGAAAAAGGTATTACCAGATTGAAAAGCACACTTCTAAAAAGACACCCTTTAGTAGTAATCGAGTCATCTCGTACAATCCGTGACTCTTGACCATGCCACGCACAACAGTCCCGATAAAGGACAGGCTCGAGTTCCTATGTAAAATCGCATCAGTTTAACCTGCAGCGAACTACTTGATCCCGAAACTTTACAAAAGTGCAATCAGATAATTTCCACATAAATTGAGCAATTTTACCATGCAAGGGTAGGCATATTTTTTGAGTATATTCCTTAATTTCACATTACTGGAGTTTTTTTTTTTTGTATAGTTTGGAATTTTTTCTCTCCAAAAATGTGTAAATTTCACTATTATTAAATTATTTCCAAAAACAAATGAAAAAATTCGCTATTATTTCTGTAATTTTTTTACACATATTGTCAGCTGCTAGTGTCATTTAACACATAACACCAGCAGCTACTATTGAATATTGTTAAAATTAAAAATTATAACCAATAAACTGTTCAAATTACGCTAATTTGTTACATGAGAAATGAAAAAATTTCAATTCAAATAGCAAATAAATTAAACATTTTTAAATTTTCAATGTCTGCCAATGTCAGTCAGTGTCACATGTCAAGACTAACTAACTAATTTAGTAAAATTTTATATGGAATACAAATTTACCACTACTCATATTTTATATTATTTTTTGTGTTGGCTTTTGTGTGGCAAAACGTAAAACATTGATGTGACATTTAAAATAAAAATTTAATTATGCTAATTAATACACTTTATACGACTATGTACACATGTATGTACTACGAGTATGTGCTATTGGAAAACACATTTGCCAATGTTAACAGCGATATCAAAGTGAGAATTTTTTGAAGTGGGTGCGCAATTAATTTTCAGTTCAGTGGCGTTGTTTGCTTCAATTCAATAAAAAGTTGTCGGCATGAATTGAAATTCAATAAGAAAAATTATTGCAAAGATGGGAAAATGAATCATTACTAAAAAAAAAAAAGAATTTAAATGAAAATAATGTGAAAATACACAGTTGATATAAAATACACATTTGATATGATTTGATTTATTTTACTGTAAAAGGTTTATTTTTACCGACATTTTTACGCGTTAATATTTTACAAGAATTTCAAATTAATTTCAATTATGTAATAATAATTACATAGAATAATGAAGTGAGCCTGAAAGTATGTGTGTGAGTGTTTTCATGTATGTGATTAGTAATGATTTTCTAATGAGCAGGCAGTAATTTTTTAAAATATTTAATTACAAATTTTAAGAAAAAGTTTCGTTAAAAATCTTAAAGTTGTACGTTTTTGATATTAGCAATATAAAAATGTAATCTTTTGTAATTTTGTACATACTTGCTGCATACTTATGAGCATATGAAGAAATATTAGCGGTATTCATGCTCTAGTTCAAATGGTCTGGCATCATTGCAGCAAGACTATTTACTTACACCAAAGCATGAATACCCACCGCCATTGGAAGTAATGTCAGAAAGTCAAATGCAATAACTAGTTTAAGGATATGCCAAAATGCACTTACTTTGTATAGCAGGACTTCTCCTTATCGCCATTCGACCGCTGTGCACGCATGCACACATTCAAAAGATTCTCCCTTCACTAGCTGCAGCTTTCTTTCAAGCAGATTTATTTTAGCTTCGAGCATTGATAAAGGTTTTTTTACATTACTTTATTTTCTTCTTATTTTTTTTTTTATTATTTCTAAAAGATTTACTTCTTTAACATAATCAAGTTGTCATTTTCATTTTTTAAATTATGTAACCAAGTAATGTTGTTGTTTGTGTGTTTGTGTGGGTGTGTGGTTACCGGGAAAGTAATTTACTTTCTGCAAAGAATATAGAATATAAAATGCAGTCAAATGAAAAATGATGTAAGTATGTAAGTATGTAAGTAAATATGGATGTGTCATTTTTAACATAGTGAATTTCTGCTTTTGATAGCTTGAAGGCCAGCAATTGCGGTAATTTGAATTTCAAACTCAAATGGATTTTCTTGTTATACAAGAGTTTTATTTTATTTATGTACATAAATATAAGAATAATGTAGAAAAAAAAGATTGCGATTTTTGTTTTACACACTTCAAATGTATAAATTCCCAATTTTGTATATAGTATTTTTTAAAAATCGCATTGAAATTACTATATTATTTTTGTGTGTGCTTTAAATGTGTGATTTCTGAATAATATATTTCAAGAATTTTTTGTGCTATTATATACACTTGAGAATAAATGGTGTTCTTTTATAGAAGTGTGGTTTTCAATCTGGCAATACTTTTTTCGGATTTGATCTTTTTGACAGCTGTCACTTGATTTATGCTCAGTTTGGTTTGCCATTTCATAATGAATAGACTTACTCCTGAACAACGTTTGCAAGTCGTGCAAATTTATTACCAAAATAATGGTTCGGTTCGCGCGACACATTGCGCGCTGCGTCCAATATTCGGTCGACATGATCGCCCAGCAGAGCCGGTAATTCGAGCAATCATGGATCGGTTTCGCACCACGTTTACTCTAGTGGATAATGCGCATCCTCAGAGACGCCGTACAGTGCGCGCCGAAGACGCTATTGCTGATGTGTAGCAGAATATCGAAGAAGACCCGAATGAGTCCATCCGCCATCGCGAGTAACAATTGGAGCTGTGTCCATCCATCTGGAAGATTTTGCGGAACGATCTTGGTTTGCGATCTTACAAAATCCAACTCGTGCAAGAATTAAAGCCGAACGACCATCAAGCGCGTCGCATATTCGGGGAATGGGCCCAAAACGAGATGGCCACCGATCCCGATTTTAACAAGAACATTTTTGTTCAGCGATGAAGCTCACGTTTGATTGAATGGGTACGTTAATAAGCCAAATGGCCGCATTTGGAGTGATCATAATCCACAAGCCAAGCTTGAGATGCCGTTTCGTCCTCAAAAAGTCACTGTTTGTGGGCAGAATGGGGAATCATTGGTCTATATTTCTTCAAAGATGAATCCGGTCATAGTGTTACAGTCAATGGGAACGCTATAGAGCCATGATTAATGACTTTTTCGTGCCTGAATTGTGAATTGGAGGATGTTGGTGTGGACGACCGCCAACAAGACCGCCGTCTACATGCCATACACCCATACAGCCAACGAAACAATCAATTTGTTGAAGGAAACTTTTGGTGAGCGCATTATCTCGCGTCTTGGGCCTGTGGCTTGGCCTCCAAGATCGTGCGATTTCACACCGCTGGACTATTTTTTGTGGGGTTATATGAAGTGGCTTTTCTACGCAGATAAGTCCGAGACGATTGACGCCTTGGAAGAGAATATTCCGCGCGTTATTACTGACATACGGCCCCAATTGCTGCTAAAAGTGGTCGAAAATTGGGCCTCTCGGCTGGAATTTATTCGAACCGCCACCTGTTCGAAATCGTTTTTAAAACAATGGCAAATCCTTATCTTTATAATTAAGCTAAATTCTTGGCCATAACATTAAATTATATGCGTTTTATTTCTTCTTGAAAACCACACTTCTATACAAAAACACCCGGTATGTTGAAACAAAGTGTGCTTTTTCGCAATCGACTGAAATCCATTTTCGTTTTCAATTAACATACAAATTACTATTATTTAATTCCACTTTGCAGTGCCTTTTTTCACACATGAACTTTGTAGTGTGAACATTTTTGATATTTGCTATTTGAAAAAGGTATTTGTAAGGGCCGGTAAAACAATTTTGGGCGCTGGTGGCTGTTGGTAAGGCAGAGTAACGGAGATGAGGGAGTCCTATTCAATGCGTTCCACCACCTTGGCTCGAATAGAATACTTTCGTAGCCGGATCGTTTTCTTCCATTCGTTCAACATGATTATTGGATAATTATACGCTTGAGTGTGTTTTCAGATTTGGGCTGAGTTTTGGTTTGATATTTGATCTGAATTTTGTGAATTCTGTGTTTAAATTTAAGTTTGATTTTTGGTATGATTTTGATCTGAGCTTCAGCCTGAATTTAGATTTCCTTTGTCCGCTTTTCTCACTTGCCAAATTTTTACGAAAGTAATTATTTTTTTTCTCTCTTGCTTACCCACACAGCTATATTTCTTAAGTAATTTTGCTATTATTTCAGAAGAAAGACCAGTACAACAAATAATATTCCAGTACGAGCGCGTCTGGACCGTCTTTTTCCTTTCGACTACAAGCTAGACGCGCTTCCGAGAAAATTCTCAGGGTGGAAAAGGGGACTTAGATCTGAATTTCTTTCTCTCCGGATAATGGTTTGAATTTGTTATTTGTTATTCTTTTGGTTTGAATTTCGAACTGGTCTAAGTTTGCTATGCTTCAGAGGTGAGTTTTGATTTCAATTTTAGTTTGAACTTCAGTATGAGTTTAGGTTTGAATCTGTCTTCCATTTGCTCTCAGTTCTAGTCTAAATTGGGTATGTTTTTTGGTCTGAGTTTTTAACCTATTTTTGGTGTAAATTTTGGATGTCAATTTGGTCCCTTTTAATTTAAACTTTACTTACTTACTTTTATTGGCACAACAGCCCATGGAGGGCCTAGGCCGAGCTTTTCGCATCCACTCATGTTGTGCGTGTTATATTTATACATGAATGGAAGGGACCTACAGTTTAATGCCGGATCCGAACGGCGAAGTGAAAAGCTGTTCATAGCAATTTTTACTCTTGTAGGTTTGCCATTGCCTGGCAAGAGCCAAGAGGTGGTGCCGTGTAGAAAAATTATTTTTTCTATTTTTTGATTTTGCCTGTGCCGAGATTCGAACCCCGACCACTCTGCGTAGCAGTCCAACGCACTACCACTACGCCACAGCGACCACTTTTAATTTAAACTGCGGTATTAATTTCGGGCTCAGTTTTGGTTTCAAGTTTAACTCCTTTTAATTTAAACTTTGCTCTGAATTGTGTTTGAATATATGTTTGACTTTTGTCTCCTTTTGGTCTGACTTTGGTCTCCTTTTGTTCTGATCTTAATCTCTTTTTAATCTGAAAATTAGTGTGAGTTTTGATCCAAATCTCGCCTCAATTTGTTCAGAACTTTGATCTAAATTTAATTTCTTTTAGTCTGGGTTTTTTGCCCGATTTAGTTCAAAATTTCTAAATTTAAAATAAAGTTTATTTTAATCCAAACTTCGGTCTGAGATTTGCTTCTAAGCTTCGGTTGGAAATTTGTCTGTCTTTGATCTAAACATCGTTGTGAGTTTTAGTCTAAATCTGGCGTTTTATACTGAGGGTGTTGATAAGAATTTCGGTCTGACTTTTGACCTGACTTCAATGTAAATTTTGATCAAATTTTTGAACTAGATTTTAGTGTGGTTCTGTTCTCGATTTTTTCGTCTAGTGATAATCAGTTGGTTTATAAATAAATATTTTACAATTTTGTAAAATCAGTCCTACCCAAATCCAAGTCTTAGGTCCGCCACTGACTTGATTTATTTTGATTTGTTTAATTTTAATGAGATTTCAACAATAAATTTAATACTATGATTTTTGTTTTGTATTGCATTTAATTTGATTTATTTGCTTAGCTTTTAATGTGGAACTTTGCTATTTTATTAAATTCTTTCCACTTTTTGTGCACATGTATCGTTTTCTCTTCTCTATGTTGTGTATATAACATATACTTATGTACATATATTTTAAAGTAAATAAGTCATATCATATTTTATCGACATACAAGTCGGCAGATAAATTAAATTTCCATAAGCTACTTTCATTCCAAACAAAAAAAAAGGGGAAATATTATTTACCCTTAAGCATATTTGGTAGTTAAATAATATTGCATTTTGAATTTAAGCTGGAATTATTAAAATGTATAAGAAATGTTTAAAATGTGGTTGTTTTTACTACATGTGACCTATTCTTTAAACATAATACCAGTAGCAAGTAGTAATTCACTTGATTTGTTACATGATTTTAATTTTTCTACTACTTAAACTAATCTTATCTTTTACATCGGAAAAAAATTCTCGGAACTTGTTAAGTTTCGCATGCAAATTCAATTCATTAACAAATATCAAATTGTTTTCTATTCTCGGTATAAAATTTGTATTAAATTAAATTGAATGTAGTAGATATAAAATCAATAAATTCAACAGATTCCCTTTAATTTTTAATGCCATGTCGGCGAATAATAAATTATTACATGCACGTATATAAATTTCCAATAAATAATTGTAATTGTTTACGCTTCAAATTAACTTTTCAATTATAAGTATCATTTTTAATTCATTATTATTTTCAATTTGTATAATTTAAAATTTATTAAACAAAGTTCTGCTACAATTTAAATCGCTAATATTATTTAATATTGTTTTTTTATAAAAAGCATCCTAAACCTTCAACTAGTTTACTACTTAGTAAATAAACATTTTTGTGAAGGGATGAAAAACAAAAATCCACCTCAATTTGCAACAGACTGTATCTGCTAGAGGAGTATTATCTGCCATATTACTTTACTTACTTTTAATGGCACAACAGCCCATGGAGGGCCTAGGCGCCGAGTGTCTGCTATAAGGTAGATTAAAATTAAGTGTATTTTTTCCGACTGCATCGTCTCAGCGTCAAACTATAACGATTCTTTTGTATGTTGATATCAAAATAACTTTAAAAAATACCTAAAAATACGAGCTTTTCAGCTGTAGGCCTCTTCCATTCATGTTCAAATATAAGGTTGGATAAAAAGAAAGTTCAGAAAAGGGATATAGCTAAGTTTAAAGTACGTTCACGCTGTAAGTACTGGACCGATCTGGTGAATCTTTGTCGCTAAAGGTAGTTGACATCTCTGAGAATTATAAACAATTATTACCCATTGACATTTTTTCATTATTCAATTCTTTTAACATAACTAAAATGAGTGCAGAATCGGGAAAAATTCAATACATTTTACTTTATATCTTCGAAAAGTACTTTACGGCCGGGAAGGCTCACAGAAATTTTTTTGAAAATTATGGAGAAGGTGCTTTATCAGAAAGGACAGTGTGAAAATGAGATGATCGATTCCACTCTGGAAATTTTTATGAAAAAGACGCTAAAAGACCTAAATCTGGTCGATCATGCACCGAAAAAGTGGACGAAATTCTTGAAAAGGTGAAGGAAGACCGACACATAGGCACTCGCGACATCGCTACGGATCTTGGCATTGCTCACCAAACGGTTTCGGACCATTTAAAAAAGGTTGGCTATTCCAAAAAACTGGATGTTTGGGTGCCACATAATCTGAGTGAAAAAAACTCTTACTTACCGCATTTCAGCATGTGAATGACTTGTGAAATGGATTGGTTACTAGTGACGAAAAATGGATAACGTATGATAATAATGTGCGAAAAAGATCAAGGTCAAAACGAGGAGAGCCTGTCCAAACTGTCGCAAAGACGTAGCTGACGCCAACGAAGGGAATGCAAGGGTTTTGCGTACTACGAGCTGCTTCCACGTAGCCAAATGATTAATTCGGAACTGTACTTTCAACAATAAACCAGGTTGAATGAAGGGCTCAAGGAATAACGCCCGGAATTAGTCAAGAGAAAGGGCGTCGTCTTGCATCACGACAATCGCTAGACCACATACTTCTATGATGACCCGTCAAAAACTGAAGGAGCTTGGCTGGGAATGCATCCATCATACAGCCCAGACCTTGCACCTTCGAATTACCATTTGTGTTTCACTCGTTGCAGAATTATCTTAATGGCGGCAAGTTGAATTCCCAAGAGGACTGCAAAAAGATCTTGTCTAAGTTTTTCGAGCAGAAACCGTAGGAATTCTTTAAGGACGGTATATTGGTTTTTCGCGAAACATGCCGAGAGGTGGAATACTTAATATTTGACCCAATAAAGTTATTTTGTTATATGAAAAAAAATTGGTTAAACTTAGTTCACTTTTCTGAACTTTCTTTTTATCCAACCTTACATAACACACACAACATGAGAGGATGCGAAGAGCTCGGGCTTTGGCGCTACATGCGGTCATAGTCGACACTGATAAAACTGAAGTTCATTGTGGTAAAGGCATAACACTTGCCACAATGGCTGTCTATCTCTTTATCGGTGTCCTGTGTGATCACATTCACTCTCTCTCCTTCTTCCTCTCACCCATCAATCTTCCTTCCATTCAACACAATGCTCTACATTCATAGCGGCACAACTTGTGTGATGAATGTATACAAAAAAAAATTAATTTTTCTTTATTTGAATCATTTTCCATGAATAATTAACGCTACAAAAGAACAATAAAAAGTAATAAATATTAATTATACAGCTTTAACTAAAGCCCAAATGATTATATTGTCTTTGTATGTGCATAAGTTTAGCCAGTTTAACTTAGCCTCCACAGAGAATGGAACACCATCGCATACAACCAAAGCAGAGCCATTCCCTTCTATTCCCTTCCATTCCCATCCATTCCCTTCCATTCCCTTCCATTCCCTTCCATTCCCTTCCATTCCCTTCCATTCCCTTCCATTCCCTTCCATTCCCTTCCATTCCCTTCCATTCCCTTCCCTTCCCTCCAAAATGCAAAACAATGAAAAACGTTTTTTACCTACCATCAACGTGTTTACTCGATCAGGTAATGTCATAAAGTTTTTAGTAGGTAAATATCTATAAATTCTTGTGTATATAGATATAGCCTATGTACTATACATAGGCTATATGGTACATACACACATTATGTAGCTGGTATGCGTTTTTGTGCTACTTGTGGCATGTGAAATAATAACTAAACAACATGAATCCCTTGGAGAATTAACTAACTTCAAGCAAAGCCAACAAAGCAACGAAGCATAAACAAAAAATTACTACGACTAGAACAAAAATATAGCAAAATCAGTTTGTATTTCCAAATTGTATGTAACTAGCTTAAATTTTGTGTGATAATTTGCATGTAAATCTTTGCAGGCAGTACTTTTGCAGTAGATATGCTGATACTAAGGGACGGAATGTTTATTCGTGCTTATAATTTACACTTTAAGAAATAAGGTTTAATTGGTGCAGAAACACTTTAGTAAATGAAGAAAATTTATTAAACTTTCTTATGCCTAAATACTAACTTGTCCATTAAAAAATACACACGTCTTGTATTGAAAAAGAAAATGTATTTTTTTGCATAATAAAAAGATAGTAAATGTGGAGAATTTATTAATTTTTTAATGCTAAATTAGTTGTTTTTGTAAAACTAAAATACACAACTGTTATATTGGTAAAAAAAAAGGTGTGTATACTTATTTACTTTTACTTTACTTTTAATGGCACAACAGCCCATGGAGGGCCGAGCTTTTCGCATCCACTCATGTTGTGCGTGTTATATTTACAATTATGTGCGCTATTCTTGGAGTGATCGTTCTTGTTTTTGCCGTTTCGGCTCCTGCCAGTATCAAAACTGTTCCATCTATGTTAGTTACAGCTGATTGTTGTTCTGGATTTAGCAGTAAGAGATAATCGTTCATCGTAGCCCTATCCGAACGGCGAAGTGAAAAGCGTTTCATAGCAATTTTTACTCCTGTAGGTTTGCCATTGCCTGCCAAGAGCCAAGAGGTGGTGCCGTGTAGAAAAATTATTTTTTCTACTTTCTTGATTTTGCCTGTGCCGAGATTCGAACCCCGAACACTCTGCGTAGCAGTCCAACGCACTACCACTACGCCACAGCGACCACAAAATGTATACTTATTTGCATGATAGTAAATGTAGATTATTTTCTAAGCCTATTTATTGATAAATACTCAGTTACAATCTAGCAATCTAACAATTTTGCTTATGTTTCAATTTAATAATTGTGCCGACAAACAATCCGATTTAATTTTTCCACACTTTGACGAATGGATGAGCAAAAATCGCGATAATGTTAGCTCTCAACAGAGTCGTATTTTTGTGGCCGAGGCTGACACATAAATATAGAAAATTTACAAATTTTTAAATGGTATAATACTCATTGTTCACGTTCAAATACACCCACAGTTATACTTATTAAAAAAATATGTGTATTTTTGCCTACTAAGTAGTTTTTTTTAATGATACAATAAAATACTCATTTTCCAAGTAAAAATACACACTTGTTTGATTTGGGGAAAAAGTGTGTAATTTTGCATAATATGAAATATGGTATGGAAAATGATACAAAATTTGTAAAGCTAAAATGTAAAATTTTTCAAAAGCAAATACACAAATATTGTAAAAGCAGAAGTGTATGCTTTTGCTTAGTAGTAAATGTAGAAATTTTACAAACTTCTTAATTTTACAAACTTTACTAAAATACATACATACTCACTCTTCCAAGTAAAAACAAACGTTTGGTCGATAAAACTTTTTTAGTGAGTTTTTTAATTTGGGAAAAAATTATGTATTTGGAATGTGGAAAAAATTTATAATCTTTAAAATGCTAAAATGCGGACTTTCAAAATTAAAAATATACACATATTATAGTGGAAAAAACTAGTAAAAACTAGTTTTATGTAAATGCAGAAAAATTTCATACATTTTAATTCTAACATTCAAACAAATTTTTTTATTTTTTAAGGGCTGGGTTTTTAATAATTCAAAAATACACAGAAATTTTACAAAAGTGAATGAAATTAATGTACAAATATAACACGCACAACATGAGTGGATGCGAAAAGCTCGGCCTAGGCCCTCCATGGGTTGTTGTGCCATTAAAAGTAAAGTAAGAATGAAATTTTTATTTGGATCGATAAATCAGCTCCTGCCATTTACTTTTGAAAAGTTAATTTCACTTAAATGTTGCCCGCGCCTATGCTTCAAGTGGTCCATTCTGAAGGTCCAATTCTGGCACACTTTTTCACACATTTCGGCCGGAATCTCACAAATGACGCGTTCAATGTTGGTTTCCAAAGCAACAATCGTGTTTGGATTGTCCCTGGAGACAAGAGACTTAACATAGCCCCACAAAAAAGAGTCTAACGGGGTCAAATCAACGATCTTGGTGGCCAATTGACTGCACCAAATCGTGAGATGAACTACTCACCAAATTCGCCTCTCAATTGATGCATGGTTTTGCGTGCAGTGGAACCACATGTCGGCCAAGTCCAATTTTTGAATTTTCGGCAAAAAAAACAAAGCGTGTTATCATCGAACGGCATCTTTCTCCATTGGCCGTAACGTTGCGGTCTTCATCGTCTTTGAAGAAGCACGGCCCAATGATGCCGCCTGCCCACAAACCGCACCAAACCGTGCATTTGCGCCTCTGGCTGGTCTTCACTCCAAATACGGCAATTCTGCTTATTCACGTATCCATTGAGCCACAAATGTGATTCGTCGGTGAATGGACTTAGCTTGCGAAACACATTTTTCACAGAGCTCGAATTTTGATAATGAATTTCAATAATTTGCAAACGTCGTTCAGGCGTAAGTCTATTCATTACGAAATGGCAAATCAAACTGAGCATTTTTTACTTTGACACATGTCAAGAATCACGCGTAAACTGTCAGAAATCTAAACGTCAACAACAAAGTTGCGAAAAAAAACATATTATTTGTCAAATAATTTTCAAATTATTTTTCACTTGTTAACAATTTTCCTATTTTCACATTTACTTTGTGTAATTTCATACAATAGTTCGTTGAATATTTTTCGTAAATTTTCTCAAAAGAAGAAAAATTCATTTAATAAATATGCCAAGTTTTCTGTTTTGTTGACTTTTACATATAGAATGAAAATATACATCAGCCCATGTAGGACCTGAGCCTAGCTTTTCATGTCCATGTTTTTCATATTTTTTCTGTGATATTATATCGATGCACAAATGAAAGGGACCTACAGCTTTATAACGAATCTGAATGTCGAAGTGAATAGTCTTTCTTAAGTAATTTTTAATCTTTGATGTTTGTCATTGTCTGCCAAGTGCCAAGAGATGGTGTCGTATAGAAAAATTTAAGTATTTTCAACAATTTGTGGCAGAAAATACAAAAGTTGTTGCACGATTACAGGCCAAGTAGCAGTTCAGCACTCTACCAACTATGCCACGTCGACCACCGATTAAAAAATATATAGTAAACTTTTTTTTAGAGTGTACTATATAAAGAAAAGCATAAGAAGAGAACTGTGTGGGGAAAACCCGTAAAGAGAACGAGAAAGTAGAAGGAAGTGTAAAATCAGGTACCATCATCATCTGACAGCATTTGCTATTCCTTTTAATCTGTATCAAAATCACGTTTTGCTGGCCCCAGCCAACAAAAAGTGAAAAACACACAAAAGTTTCGCATGAATTGCAAATGAAAAAGCATTTTACACGCACATTCCTTCTTTTCGAGATTCGAATGGGAGGGAGTAGCTTACACAAGGTTTCTTCTTTTTTTTCTTTTTTGTATCTGTTCGAGGATTGTGCTAAGTAGAAATTGTTAACTTATATTCAGAAGTTCGGAAGTGGGCATCATTGAAACGATATTGCATGTGTTTATGTGCGTAAAAAAGGAATGTGTGCGTGTGTGCGCGTACGAGTGGTTGAGAGAAAGGGTCATAGTCATGTTAACATGTAACAGTGAAAATATTTGGAATTATTGTCAATTATTTTGGTAAATGTATATTTTATGGAATCGCATGTGTTAGTCACGTTAGCGAACAACAACGAATGCTTTCGAAAAAGGTAATATAATATTAAAGTGAATAAAGGCATTGAAACTTCATAAGTTCTTTGTTGGCCAGCGTCAACGGCAACAAAATTCTCTACTTGAGAGCTTGAGGCTTTTGTTGGTTAGCATGCTTGCCTATCATTTAATACTTGGTAGTGATTTGGTAACTTATCGTTTCTGCTTTTAGTGCTCAGTACCTACTACTACTACTACTTGGATTGGTTGCTTTGTGTGAAGCTTAAATCATGGCAAATCTTGTAATTATCTCTGCAGCATTTTATTGGCATTTTATGTAAGAGTTTGGGAAATTTAAACAATTTCGAATCACATTACAACATTTTAAATGTTGAAGTATCAATTTTTATGTGTTAAAGTACACAATTTAAGTATATACCTTGCAAAGAATACGTGTCGGAGGAATGAGTTGCCGCAATATAAATGTTGGAAATTTCACATAAGTTTTGAGTATCATTTTTCCATATATCAAAATACACACTTGATATGCCTTGCAAAAACTGTGTACATTTAAAGAGAAAGCTGTGTAATTTTATATTGCCAAAAACAATGTTAAAAGGAAACATAAAATCATTATCTTTTTTACATACTCGTATCTAATTTAAGTAATTATAAAGAAATACAAATTGACCAAGCCAAATCGCCGTGTCCCATTGATTGTTTGAGTTTTTTTTAAGAACTTATTCAATGAAGTTATCGATAATGTGCCCGATTCGTTTACTGATCTACGAAAACCAATCAAATGTTAATGTAATGCAATATTATATTCATAGAAATCTTTTGATTTTAAAATATATATTCATTGCATTCATATATTTATCAACTCGTCCTTTTTTGTAGGATTTGATAGGATTTTGGATTTGAAAATTTCAAAATTCAATTTAATAAAAAATTCCAATACAAAATATGCAATTTCTATACATTTATAATAATACTCGTATTTTGAAAACAAACTCAAACGCACGCATCAACCATCAATATTTGCATTCAAACAAATAGAAAAATTTAAGCACAAGAATCTACTATAAAATGCCAAAGAAAGCAAGTTGAACATTAAGCGCACGAAATAGCTTTGCGAAACATTTTATATAAGTACTGATAAGAACAGGAGCGTTTTGAAGGGTGAATTATTTGTAAATTGTTAAGAAAATAAATTTAGATAGATAGAGAACGGAATTAGGGAACTCAAATGAGATTTTCCCCTCAAAAGTCAACTTTTAATACCTTTGAACTAATTTCTAACTCTTAAGACTAGAAACGTATAATTTTTATCACAATTAAATACCAGGTGTACAAGTATGAAACCGGTAATGACATCTCTGTGTCGCTGCGTAAAATTAGACGCTCTGTCTAACCAAATCATTTGCGCCATTCCTTCGCATTTACTCGTAATTCTTTCAGCAATATTCAGTTCATAAACAATCAAGTTTTATACTTTACTTACTTACTTTTGATGGCACAACAGCCCATGGAGGGCCTAGGCCGAGCTTTTCGCATCCACTCATGTTGTGCGTGTTATATTTGTACATGAATGGAAGGGACCTACAGTTTAAAGCCGAATCCGAACGGCGAAGGAAAAGCTTTTCATAGCAATTTTTACTCTTGTAGGTTTGCCATTGCCTGACAAGAGGTGGTGCCGTGTAGAAAAATTATTTTTTCTACTTTTTTTTTTTTTGATTTTGCCTGTGCCGAGATTCGAACCCCGGACACTCTGCGTAGCAGTCCAACGCACTACCACTACGCCACAGCGACCACAAGTTTTATACAACAACATATTTTTTGTCGCTCGTAAAAATGTGGAATTTTATGCCTACAAACTACGATATGCGGACATCATTGATTTTCTGTTTCCAATTGAAGAAATCTGCTTTGGAATCTCATTGAATGCTTGTAAAAGCTGACGACCAGCACGCCCTAGCCAAAACACAGAGAAACAAGTGGTTCAATAAGTTTAAAATTGGAGATTTTGATGCGAGTAACGAAGAACGTGGAAGACCACCGACAAAGTTTGAAGATGCCGAATTGCAAGCTTTACTCGATGAGGATGATGGTCAAACGCAAGAACAAATTGCAGAACAATTAAATGTGTCCCAACAATGTATTTCTCAACTGCTGCTGTTTAAAAGTCATGGAATTGATTTTGAAGGTGGGAAGATGGGAATATGGGTGCCGCATGAATTGACTGAAAGACAGCAATAAAATCGAAGAACCAACCACCTGTGAAATGTTGCTCGCCAGGTACAAAAGAAAGTTATATCTTCAGCGAATTGTTACTGGCGATGAAAAATGGATCTATTTCGAGAATCCCAAACGTAAACGAGAATATGTCAAGCCCGGTACACCGGTCAAATCGACAGCCAAGCAGACTCGGAATTCGTACAGCTGGGAAGCCCTCCCCCATGCGGCTTATTCACCAGACTTGGCTCCATCTGACTACCACTTATTTTCATCAATGGGGCACGCACTTGCTGAGCAGCACTTCGATTCGTACGAAAATGTGAAAAAATGGCTCGATGACTGGTTTGACTCAAAAAACGAATAGTACAAATTGCCAGAGAGATGGCGAAAATATGTAGCTAGCAATAGCCATTACTTTGAAGATTAAATGTATAACCATTTTTCTTCAATAAACGTGTATTTAAAAAAAAAAAAAAAAAATCCGGTTTAATACTTGTACGCCTTTTTTACACATCAAATATGTAAATCTTACACGAAACATTTTTTTAAACATTTTTTCAGTTGTAATATATTTTTCTAATATTATTTTTTCGAACCTGGAATTGTCAAATGTTTAAATTTCACAAATAATATTTTTCCCATCCTGTGATTGCATACCCTCACCCATTCTCCCTCCTTCTTCCTCCCACCTATCAATCTTCCTACCAATTAACACAATGCTCTGCATTCATAAGGAAGGGTACACCCTGTGTGTTGAATGTACCAAAAAAAATTATTATTATTTCCTTTCAGAATTTTGATTACACATCAAATGTTTAAATTTTACAATTTTTGTGTAATTTTGTTTTATATGATTAAATTTTCTACCACTTTTGAATATCTTTCAAATCTTGAATGTGTCAATTTTCCTACACTTCAACCCATTTAACGAGTAAATTTGCAAAATGGCATACATTTTCTTTCTAAACTTTAATTACACATCAATTGTGTAAGTTTTTCTTGAAGTACGTTTTACACGTTTTTGCAGTCTAATTTATTTACGAAAGTTGAGCTTTCCTAAACTTTAGAATTTCTATCGAACTTTTGACTTTCATTTACACATAAAATGTGTAAATATCATATGAAGTAGTTTGTTTTATACCACATTATTGTAAATAAAATTTCGCTATGCGTTTTTCATTTGCCTATACTTTAGAAGATCTATTACAAATTGAAGGTGTAAATTTCACATAAAGTCACCCATTATTGAGTTAATTTCCTATAAGGTATGAATTTTCATTGCTATTTGACGTTTTATATACTACACATCAAATGTGTAAGTTTGCAATTTTTACATTTTTTTCTCTATTTTTCTATACTCTTGAAATTTCATCACACATTTACTTGAGTAAACAGGGTATGAACTTTAATTAGCCTTCTGATTTTTAACCCAAAAAATGTGTCAATTGCACATAAATTGTGTTTTACACATTTTGGCGGATTAATTTCTTTATGAAAGTTTAAAAGTATTTCTACATTTTTAAATTTTTATCGCATATCAAAATGTAAATTGAATGACGATTTTTCTTTCACTTTCTTGTAGTGTAATTTTATTTTTTTATATACTTGCATTTCTATTACTCATTTGATTTGTACATTTTAAACATGAAGTATCTTATAAATTAGTTTGCGTTATAATTTATCTATGTCTGTTTTATTTTCAAATACTTTAGAATTCCAATGACGAATTAAACGTGTCAATTTAATTTTTTGTTTCAATATTTACTTGCACATCATATGAAAAATACTATATTTTATAAACAAATCATAAAAGTCTACAAAATTTCCGGCCGCCCTAACAGTACGAGTAAACGCCTCTTTGTCTCACTGCCCCGGCACATGCACTGCCCATATTTCAATAGCCAGCACGAACAATTAGAGCAGCTGCTTTTGTTTCCTAACATCACGTGCTTGCATTGAAATCGCATTCACGAACGCTCAAAATGTTTTGCAATTCGATTTGAAAATGAGAAAAAATCCGAATCCATTCTTGACTTTCGACGACTGCATTCTACAACTGCCAAGACGTTTAGGTCTTTTTTTCTCAACGAACCATTGAGACGACTTCGAAGAACACTGTTGAATACATATTTCTTTGAGGTATTACCGTTTTCGTTTTGAATACCCAATTTGAAAAATTCAAATAGAGCAAGTCAATAGAGCAGGCAACAGCACGAAAGTAAAGTAAAGAGCACGTACGCGAATGAACGAGTGAAAAAAGAAGAGGAATAAATAAGAAAAATAGATCAAAATTGTAAATTCTGCAGATGATAAGCAGGGAAAGTGTGGAATATTAGAACGTGCTCTTTTTGCTTTTGTTAAGAACTTGAAGTTTTTCCAATGAAAGAAGATCTTGAAAAATTGTGCACAGATTTGAAATGTGACACGTTCATTAAAAAACTGATAAATTAAAAATATTTTATAATCGATTATTTCTTGAATGTGGACACTATGAATGTAACAAACTACCTGAAGGCGGGCTATATACCTGCTGCTAATTTATTTATTAGAAAATAATCTATCTACTTATTTTACTAGTATTATTCTACTGCCACTGCTACTTTTCTAAACTAGTACCAAATTACCAAGAAAATTGATTTTCAGTTTTGACTTTTTACTTTTTACTTCAACGTTTCATATCACGGAAAAACCACTCATTAAATTTTTATACCTACATTTTTTTCACCTATAAATAGAAGGTAAAAGTCATTGAGCAAAAGTTGAAAGCAAAATAACAGAAAAAGCTTAACTTTAGTAAGAAGGAAAAAGAAAAAAACAAAAATATAAAATATTTTCCACACGATGGTATTTAACCATTTTTGTTAGTGTTTTTTTTTAAAGTTTTTTACTCTACTCCTTGCGTTTTTACTCATGTGGCTCTATAAAACTATGGCTCCTATGGGCAAGTATGGTATCATAATTAAGGTTGTTCGCTGCTGCTGGGGAGAGAAAAAAAAACATCTTGGGAAATTTGTTAAAAGTTTTTCTTTGACTAACAAAGCGTATGGAAAAAATCAGTGAATTTGCACACAGCCACATAGAAAAATTTGTGTATATAAAAAGAATTATGTAGTAAAAAGTAGGTAAAAGTAAAAAGTATGACTAGAAAAAAATAAAATTTAAATTTAACTTAATGTTTTTGTATTGAAAATACAAATTTTTTTTAATTTAATGCTATAATAAAGTAGTTTACAGCTGGCAGTTATGTAATTGTGTTAGTTTTAATCTATAAAGCTTTCAGTTGTAGCTAAACCGTATGGATTATGTGTGCACCTAAAAGTATACTATACTTTACTATCTCTGACTGTTATAAAATAGATTTGGCTACAAAACAAAAGTATGTGTAAGAACTAGTTTCTGTTTTGAGGTAAAATTTTCATTAATCCCTAAATCTCTTAAGTAGGATTCAAAATGACCATAATATCTGTTAACTGTAGTGATATGAACAAAATTATGCTTTAGCTCATACATTCTTTGAATGTATTTTAGAGCTTTCAAAGCTCCTTCTGCAAGAAAACTTCAAGTACATATGGTAGATATTGCGCCAATGTTTACAAATTTTAGTTTTTATTTGTAAATTAAGTTCTTTGGATTTTTGAAAAATTTGTAGATTTTAAGTCAAGTGAAATACCTCGACTTAGGTTTTTCTGCTAACTAAAAATATGTAAGTAAAACGATTTTTGTAGAAAAAAATATTTCAAAAAAGAACAGAGAAATGATATTTTATAAACCCCGCGTAATGGGATTTTAAAAATTTGTCTTGTCGCTAAGTTGGCACCACTGTCCTTTATCCTGACGTGCAGTTTGAGTACAATCTGTCATTTAGTTTGTTTACCGTGCTTTGTCAGTTCATCTCAAACGTGTTTTGTGATTTTTACATTGAATAAAAATATCGAGGCGGCCAAGACCGATCATCGGTTGTAGTGCCAGCTAAGTAAGTAAGTAAAAATATCGAACAAAGATTTGTCTAAAAATTTGTATTGCAAATGTAATTTCGTATGCCGATACCTAAAGCAACGATTCTGGCACCTGCGGATGCGCGTCTATATACTAAGTCTCCAAGAGCGTTTCAAGTGGCGAAATCTCGAGAAGAATTTGGCACTAGGGCAAATGGTACTGGTTCACGAGGATAATCTGCCACCACGAGACAATGGCTACTAGCACGCATCACCAACACGATTACTGGTACTGATGGAAAGGTGCGGGTAGTAGATCTTAGAACCACAAGGGGCCCACTGCGACATTCAGTTCATAAACTGGCGCCGCTGCCAACTGCTGATGATGCTTGAAAGTAGGTTCTTTCAACGGGGGGAGCATGTTCGGGTAGAATAACTATATAATATAAATTTTGTAAACAGTTAGTATATCATAAGACTCACAAATTGTACCGAATACTTAAATGCAATTATTATTAATTTCATCAACACTAATCTATCCATACTTATCGAAAGCTTTGAATATTATAACGGATGTGAATATACATATGTACATAAAATAAAGAGGCACTTGCACTTCGGAAGACAACCAGGAAAGGTGTTTTTTCTTTCCCAACATTTTTGGGGGCATGGCACACGTTGCCGCTCGACTAGTTCGAAACACTTGAATTTTCTTTAAAGTTGTGAATAAATTTCTGGCCAAGAACTCAACAAAAATCATCGAACAACCACCGTATTCACATCATGTGGCTCCGGCTGACTTTTCTCTCTTTGCAAAACTCAAATTACCACTTCGCGGTACCCGCCTTCAGTCGATATGCTAAAAGGGAATTCACGGCAAAAACTGAAGTCAATTCGGGGAAATGCGTCGCATTATTACTTTGAAGGTCATATAATAAATTTGCATGAATAATAAATATTTTGTGTTTTATTGCCCGATTCCCGGTACCTTCTTGCCTTCACAAATTATCAATATACATTCATGTACATATTTAAATTCATGTTTTTGAACATTCCGCAAAACACTAACTTAAAATATTTCTCTCAGCATGCCGCGGTATATTTTTCTGAAACATCATGCATCACCAGAGCGACAAAAAAAGAGAAAGCAAAACCAGAATAGCAGTAACATACTCTTTTCTCTCCGATATTTGTGATACATTTTGTTTTTTGTGTGCGTGTGTGTGTGTGTGTGCGTGTGTGTGTGCGTGTGTGTGTGCGTGTGTGTGTGCGTGTGTGTGGCATGTGTACACAGGTACAATACTAAATGGCTTGAGCTTATGCATTTTATGTGTAATTTCAAATTTATTCCCACTTTTACTATGTACAAACGAAATCCCATAAGACGATGACGACAACGGCTACAACAACGATGACAACCTCGCACCGACAACATCTACAGGTATGACCGCATTTCTGTATAGTTGTGGTTCAACATACTCGACTAACTGTCTCTTTGCCTGTCGGTCTGTCTGTCTGTTCGTTTTGTCTCCCTCTGCCTGGCTATTAAGTCCACTCACTCACTTAAGTTTTAGTGTGTGCCCGCAAGGATTAGGGTGTTCTCTTATCTCTTATATCTGTACATACATATATGTAATGCACAATACGAGTCTATAACATCTACTCTATATCATTTATTTGTCTCTTGTTTTATATTTATAAAAAGTATTCATTCAATATTCATCAACTTTCCCAACATAAAACCATGCACCACACCTACCTTAAAGCTAGTAACAACGAACGCAATCAAATTCCAGTAAAGTAGATACACTTTACTCGTCCTTCAACTTGTTCTTCTGGTTGAATGTGGCAATCTTAATATGAGTAGGAAATAGTTAGTGCTGAAAGTGACGCAGAAATTCAATCGAAAAATGTCGTTATCGGCTAAAAAGCAAGCAACGCATACAAATATAATTCTCGTAGTATACCTATATATAGCAAAATAGTAATCAATAAAGTAACTAATATTAATTTACCAACTCCTAAAAATATACTACACCTTCATATTAGTTTAGCTAAAATTCAATCAATATTAATGCGAATTTATTTTCTGATTACGTTGGCAAAATTTTTGTGTAGAAAAAAAGTTTTGTTGTAGAAATCTCGATCACGTCTCTGCAGATTATAGGATTCACTGTGGTTATGTATATATGGCTAGGAAAATATGTAGCACAAAATTAAAACAGTCACAAATCATAAATGTCTTTGTTGGTGGAAATAAAAATGTCTTGCATTTAAATTTTTAACGCATAAGTAATGACTTGTAAACCTTTTATAATGAAGTAGTCGATTAACTAACGGACCGCAAAGATGTCTTGGTAGAAATACTGCTCAAAAGTATGCAAATCGAATTTTTTTTGAGAAATATATTTGCATGCTTAAAAGCTCGAAGTAATACACAGTTGCCAGCTCTATACCTTCTCTTTTTAAAACTAGTGTAAAAGAGCAGTATTCAAGAAACGAAAGAAATGGGGCTTTAAAATATTTTCTATATCCTAAAATAAAGTATGCAGAAGATAATTAAGTATGAAAGTGTGCAGAGTATGTTGTTTTCACATTTCTACAGATTTGTCACCGAATTGTATTTTATAATAATTTCGTTTTTACAATACTCATATTCAAAGCTACACAATTTCAATATACAAAATATTGCTTTAAAGTTTTATGTAAAAACTAATAGCCTAAAAGTATGCAGAAAATGTTTTGTTTTCAAAATTTTTCTTTTATTTTATGTTTGATGCACACATTTTAGTAATAGATATTCAACCTTAATAAACACCAATTATTGTGCCATGATTTAAAAGCATGCAGCACAGTTTTATAACCTCGATATATTTATTAAATGTCTTAACATATGCATTGTATATTGTGTACGCATAAAGAACCGGGGAAAATGAACTTTTTAATAAGTTTCAGCATTTAAACATTTCTGCACACCAAATTGCATTACACTACACACAATAAAAGAGTATGCGCTTTAGGCTATGCATTGCGCTTCAAAGTATACTTTATTAAATAATGGAAAAAACTTTTTTCACACAACAAACTTTAATAACGATTTTTATTTTAGTTTTTTTCAATGCGCTCAAGTTTCAGTTTATGAAACTATATGCAACACTTTTACCCGAAATTTAATTACTTTTTTAAAGCTATTTGGAGGCTACGTAATTCGAAAAGTCTCTCTTAACAAAAAGAAAAAAAGAAAAAACAAATTTTAAAACTCCCGAACGATATGCAATTATTTATTTAAATATTAATGTGTAAGACTAGTACTACATAAAACTAGTATACAATTTTGTTGTTGTACCAGAATTTATGTACTTTAGAAATAAAAAATTACACAGTATAACTACAACAATAAAAAACTATCCTAGGTTTAAATATAGTACCTGCTCCTAAATTTATGTTTTGTTGATAAATAGTTAAACGTTTTTGGTGCAGTTTTAACGAGATCTTAATTACTCTCAAGCGTATGCTTCCACTTTAGTGCACAACCAATTAAATGTTTTTATTTTCATCAATTCTAGTTTGCTAAAAATTTCCTTTATAATTTATGCCTTTCTGAAAGTATGCTACGATTTTTTCTCCTTTAAAGCTTTTCTGCTTGGTGAAATATGAAGTATGAAAAATAATTTATTCCTTGAACATTTTGCTTCCAAACCACTGTAGCAAATCAATATTCTTTTACGGTCAAACTTATTTGTGGTTGATATTTTTATGTAATTCCTCATGCCCAAATAAAGTACTACTTAAGTCTCATAATCAATATCGATTAAAAAAAAAACTATTCATATTTTTTTGTTTTGCCATCATTAGATTAGTTTTATGCAAAGTTTGTGAGTTTGCTTGGTCTGTATTTACAAATTCTGCCGTTGAATTATTATATTTTATGATATACATACAAACATACTTATTTTTCAGTCGAAGAGAAACATTTTCGGGCAAACATTTTCCATTTAGAATTTATATAATAGTGAAAAATTTATATTCACTGGAAAAGCTTGAATTTCGTTTAAAATTTTATATGCTATTTTTATGATTTAATTTTGAACGTTTGTAAAGAGTTTGAGAAGTGGCTTTGTATTTAATACTTTTATTTATTCTCTTATGTATAGTACATACTTTTTAAAAGAAATTGCATAATAAATAAGTATAAATTGAAAGAGAATGAAGCTCATAAATTACAAACAAGAACGTGAGAAATTATATCGCTTTTTATTTTTATACCGAAATGAAAAGGTCACACACACATCCACACATCGAAACTAATTTAGTCATTATCGCTTTCACCCGCATGTCGAAGAAATGAAAGAGGAAAAAATAAAACTGCGCACAATGAAGAGAAAATGAAAATATTTTAGTTACATAATTAAAATTGCGTTGAGAGTATAATTGCGTTGTACTACATACATATCAAAACATGATTTATGTAAGTTGAGGAAGAGCAGCATAAATGTGTGTGTATATGTATAAACAAGCATTCAAACACATACACCTTTAGAAATTGAAAAGAAAATAGCTGCGTATATTTTAGAAGTACATACTATTTAAAGTATGCATTTAGGCGCTTATAACAAGAAAGGAATACGTGTATGCACGCACACTCATTACACATGAACACACACACTGCCAAAGAGCAAGAGGAGGAGACAGCTGGGAGCAATTACGAGAGGAATTTAAAGTACGGAGAATTTATAATGCTATAACTGGGAGTAAAAGCCAAGCCTTCCGCGCGATGATAGACGACGTTCAAAATAACCCGCCGGGAAGTGCGTAAAAAATTTTGAGCAATAAACTAAAGTGTAATACAGGAAATGCACCGGCATTTCGGCCGGTCTTTTCCCTCGACATGACACTTTGGTAACAAGGAGCGCATGGCAAATCGGCGAAAACTTAATTCCGCCCGTAACCAACGAAGAAGTGATCAGAGCAGTATCAAAGATACAACCCAAAAAAGCCCCAGGACTGGACGGCATCGCAAACATCGTTTTCAAAGCAGCAGTCAATAGACACCCTGCAGTGTTCGCCAAATTGTACACCGCTTGCATATGAGAGGGATCTTTTCCTTTATCATGGAAGCGGCAATGACTTGTCCTTATCCCGAAAGGTGATAAGCCTCCTGAAGAACTGTCCTCATATCGGCGTCTGTGCATGCTGGCCACTGCAGGGAAAGTACTTAAGAGCATTCTTTGTTCTCGTTTGGAAGAGTACACATAAGGTACGCCTAGTCCATCCCAACACCAATTAGGCTTCAGGAAAAAGCGAAGCACAGTCGACGCTATTGATGCCGTGTTTAAATTGGCCCGCAATGCAATAACTGGAACGAGATGGAGAGGGGGTACAAAGCCATATTGCGATGTAGTTACCCTAGACGCGTTTAACTCAGCCAATTGGAAGCAAATATTAATTGCTCTCGATGAACTCAAAGTGCCAGACTACTTACCTAGAATGATAGAAAACTACTTCCAAGATAGAACGCTAATCTACGATACCGATAAGTGTCCAAAACTGTATAGTATATCAGGAGGAGTTCCACAGGGATCGGTTCTTGGTCCATTGCTGTGGAATGTAATGTACGATGGTGTACTACGAGTACAGACACAAGAGGATGTCGAAATAATTTTGCTATGCAGACGACATTGCAATAATGACAGTGGCAAAAACGCTCGAATAAGTCGCATCTAAGTGCAATGATGCAATAAAAAGCGTAAAAACGTGGCTTACGAAGAATGGGCTCCAGTTAGCAGACCACAAAACTGAAGCAGTACTCAAGAGTAGTCGGAAAAAAGTCGAGCAGCTGTGTATTAGATATGGTGGACACAACATTCTATATCCAGCCCGCACATTAAATAACTCGGCGTTCTTTTGGATCACAGGTTAAATTTTAGAGACCATGTAAAATACGCAAGTGAGAAAGTTGCGCGAGTGAGCGCCTAGCTAGCAAGGCTAATGCCAAACATTGGTGGCCCCAAACAGCCTATAAGGGACCTGCTAGCAACTGTTAGCAAATCTACGTTGATGTACTCTGCGCCGGTATGGGCGTCAGCTACCAACTACAAATCGTACATAAAAGACGCCATATCTGCGCACAGGCTAACTTCGCTCAGGGTATGCTGTGCATTCCGGACCGTCTCAGCTGAAGCTTCTGGCGTAATAGCGGGCCGATGGCCTATTGATATCGAAGTAAATAAAGCCGCATCACAGCGTAACTTGAGCGAGGGAGATCTGGAACTCCTTGAAGCCGAATACCTAAAAAAAGTGGCAGGTTAGATGGGATACCAGTACAAAAGGCTGGTGGACTCACGTTCTTATTCCGTACTTATCAACGTGGATAGGGAGGAAGCATGGCACAGCGTAACTTGCGCGAGGGAGATCGAGAACTCTTTGAAGCCGAATATCTAAGTGGGCATGGGTGCTTCCGCCAATACTTGTTTAAATACGAGCACGTAGAAGACCCATACTGTTTATTTTGCAACAACAAACACGAGAACGCGGACCACGTACTGATGGAATGTGTGAGATTCGAGTGCGCTAGGCATGAACTGGAACAGAACATGGCAAAACCAATAATGCCCAGTGGTCTTATACACTGCATGCTGAGCTCAGAAGAGGCATGGAATGATGCGAATGCCATCTTCACGAAAATGATGCAACAACTACGACGCGATGTGGACTATCGTGACTACCGCTAATATAAATGTGCATTTTTAATTGTTAAAGAAAAAGACACTACATTTAATGCAGTCAACTTATTTCACGTATTATTCGAGTAGTTTACAAATGTTTTGTAAACATACTTGAAATGGTGAAATACAAATATTTAATGTGTGAATTAAAAAATTAGTGAAAACGTGAAATTACACAATTTAGTTGAAAAAATCTACTTTCGATTGCGGCTGAGCTTTTTTTTTTCTACCACCCACTAATATAGAATACTTCTTTGCATTTGATGATGGTTTTATGTAGTCCGACCTTTATCGTAAAAGCAAGTTAACTCAGAAATTCGAGACAAAACTTTTGCAGATGAACCATTTCACTTTTTTCGACCCAGTAACAAAGTTTGTTGTCTTTCCTTCAATATTACACTTGACCAACTTTATCCATTTCAGAACTTAACTTCTTCCAGACTATGGTATAAGAATCTTAATTTTTAAACGATAGCTATATTTTGTTTCATGTACTTATTTCGTGACGTCATTAGTTTTCCGAATCTGTTCAACTCAATATCAAGCCAAGTATTAGCAGCCAATACTAAGCTCATCTAACCCCTCCTCTCACCATCCCCCCCCTATTCAAAACGCCTCAAATCTGTTTATACATAGAATGCTTTAATTTGCTTCCTGTTGTGCGGTTTCGCTTGTTTGTTTATTTTGTTTACTTATTAGTTTGCCGTGAGCTATAATAGTCGCATTTCCCATCAATTATGCAAATGAGGCGGTAAGAATGATACAGTAATAATATTAATAATAATAGTATCATACTGCATAGTAAAATGGTGTGAGTGAAGTGAGTATGTGTGGTAGCTAGTTGTTAGAAGGCAGTTGTTGATAGCAGCCAAATGTCAAATAGTGAAATTGCATAAATTAATAGTTTTTTACCATCTTGGGTAGGGACCTACCTGCTGTGTACTTATAGAATAAAAGATCACTCTTTGATTGTTTGTTTGTTCATTTGCTTGTTTGGTTTGTCTTCATTGTTCTGCTGTTATTTATGATATTATTGCATTGCATATCAAATATACATATTATTGTAACCTTTTGGCTATTTGCTATTTGATTAAGCGTGCGAAGGTAATTTTGCTGGGATTTCTTTTTTCTTGGTAGATTTCTTCGTCAACAATCGAACTGGCAGTAAGAAAGAAAGTTAGTTGTGTTACTGAGGAAAGTGAGGCGATAGGCGATTGCCTATGGTTTCAGAAAAGTTAAGAATCACTCTTGAGTTTTGTCAGAAAGCAAAGAAAATGAATGATTTTTGGTAGAATTTTCTTCTTTTTTATTTGCGAAAGCAAAGCAATCGTGTCGAACAGTCGGAAATAAGTCAAATTCGAGTTGTCTGATCAAATAATATCGTTAACACAATTGTACTTATTGGGTATTATTCTCGGCAATTTTAGGTACAACTTTGCTTTGGATTGTGTACAATTGCATTTTTTTTCGGTACAATTGTATTGATTTTGGTGCAAATCTACTTTATTGCTACAATTGCACTTTTTTGAACCAATTAAACTTTTAGGTACAATTGTACTTTTTTGATACAATTGTACTTTTTTCGTATAATTTGCAACCAAAACTATATTGGTACTACAATGTCTCTTTGGTATAGTTTTGTAAACAAAAAATACATTGCATATAAGTAAGTACTTTTCGATACTTTCCGATAGATTTAGTACATTTTTGTTTACCGAAATTTTAATACGAGTTGTCTCAGAATGGAAAGAAAAACTTCTTTAAAACATTTTTAGGTACTATGAAATCTGAAGGGTAAAGGGCGAAGACAGCGTGACAGACCAGTTTAAAATAAATCAAATTCGAGCTCTATGAAACCATTTCTTCCCACAAGAACATGAAGACTGAATAGTTTAGCAAAAACCAAAAATCAAGTTGCCTGACAAATGAATGAAAAGTTACTTTGAAATCTGATATTTCCAAATGACCTAACAAGTAGCAAGAAGTAGTGCAAGAAGGCAACTATCATGATAGACCAGTTAGAATGAATTAAAATTCCTGATTCGAGTTGTCGTAGAAAGGAACGAAAAGCATCTTTACATTTTTTTTTTGTACATTCGAAGGGTAGAGACGGCACAAGGACAAAACGATCGTGATAGATCAGTCAATTCCAGTTGTTTTCAAAATAGAAATAATAATTTTTGTGGAGTCATATTTTTCCATAAAATTTGAGAGCAGGACGAGGTAACTCTAAACTAAATACGAGTCTTAGTAAATGTTTTTTGGAACCATTTCCTTCTACGAGATCCTGAAGACTTTAAAGACCTACCAGAAACAAAAATCAAGTAGTCTTACAAAGGAAGGAAAAATTGCTTTGAAAGCTGATATTAAAAAACATGTTTTTATTACTTTCTATTATTCGTTTAACAATATTGGAAACTTTACAGCGAAAATCATACAACATTTAAACAAAGTTGCACATAGCGCAAAAGGTGTCATTACAAATATAGGGTAGGTATAATTAGATGTTCTATGTTAAAATTTTCAAAGTTTGCCGTATTTCTTAAACTACATTTACTCCTGTATTTCGTTATAGTGTTATTAATGAGACTCTAAATAGATTAGTAGAAGTTTGAACAGTTGAAAAGAAGGAAAAACACTTGTTTAAAATAAAGTCGATATAAGAGAGAAGATATGTACCAATTTGAGCGAATGTAAATACCAGAAATCGAGTAAGTAAGTATATAAGCACATAAGTGTGTGTCTGGGTAAATGTGCTTGTATGCGAGTGTGTGTAGGTGAGACATTGGAAAAAGTTCACATTTACATAAGTACATATATATTTGCTATTCGTTGCTTGGCACTACTTCTTGCTGGTGCTTCTTGTTACATTTTTCTTTCCCCAGCAAATGTTGCTTCTGCCAGCGTATATACATCAAATAAATGTATGTATGAAGAAGAACAAACAAGTACAAAAAGTTAAAAAGTTTCTTCCATAAAAAGTGAAAAGAAAGAATAAAAAAAAAAAATTTTCAGAAAACAGAGAAAATGGAAAATTTCCTGGAAATTCATAAAATAGCGTAAAAAACTCATTAAAGTAATTAGCGAAGGCAAATACCGGCACCAGGCACATGTATGTGCATGGAAAGTCTGTATGTATTCACATATGTGTGTATGTGTGTGTGTGTGTGTGTGTGCCTCGGAGGGTGATGAAGATATGAGATTTAATGTCAAAGAGATGAGCAAATAGGGTTATTTACTTAACTAGACACAGACGTATGTATACTTATATTCATACATATGTACATACCATATGAAAATATACTTACATATATACATGCATATCAGTAGCTATCTTGTATGCAAGCATGTACTTGGAATAACTAGTTAAAGTAAAAACAAAAAACCATAGTTGGAAGTAGCAACAGTAGTGTTTTACAGTAAAGTCTACTTTATGTGCATGATGCATTCGTTTGTGTGCACACATAGATATATATATGTATGAACATATATGTATGTACATGCATATGTATGAATGTGTGAGACATTAGTTCCACATTGAATTAATATTCAACACAAGCCGCACTCATCATTTAAGTAAGTGTTTAAGTTGGTGTATGTGTGATTACGAGTGTACATACAGTGTCGGACAATAAATAAGAACACCTTGTTCTGAAACCAAAAACCTTAAAAAACTATTTCTCTAATTTCTCTAGGCTTATGATAAGTTTAAAAGGTATTTACTTTTATTCATTTATTCCATAAGTTTAATTTTTTCTTGAAACAAAAACAAAATCAATTTAGTGTAAAAAAGAAATTTAAAAGTTATACATAAAATCAATCACATTTCAAAAGCACAAACATATTAAAAAAAAAATGTATGAAATATTGACTCAAATTGTTCACTAATGCTAATATTTTGTGGAATAGCCTTTGTTAATTAAAACCGCCTTACACCTTCTAGGCATTGATTCCACCAGAGACGCGCAAGTAGCCTGGGGTATGGAATACCACGCTCTTTGAATGCTTTGCCACAATTCGTCTTTGTTTTTAGCTCTGATAATGCCAATCTTCTCTTTGACAATATTCCACAAGTTCTCGATTGGATAAAGGTGAGGAGATTGTGAAGGCCAGGTCGTAACGGGAAATCCATTATGGGAAAACCAATCTCGCGCAAGGATTAAGGTGTGCTTTGGGTCGTGATCCTGTTGCATTTGCCAATTCAGGGGCATTTCCCATTCAGCATGAGGAAGCATCACCTCCTGAAGGATGTTTACGTAAAGAAATCTGTCCATCGTTTCTTTTATCCATAAGCAGTCCGATAAAAAAAAAATCAATGGAATTTTATAGTGCAAGGTGTTCTTATTTGATTGTCCGGCACTGTACATACCATACACATGAATGACTATGTAAACCTGTATGTGTGTGTGTGTGCGTGTGTTTGCATCTTCATTTGAAACGTCGTAGTAGTCAGTTAGCATTTATGCATTTTTTATAACTCAAAAACATTGCATACTCGTAGGCGTAGGCATACATATATGAATTGTGTATTCTAATGCATATGAAAATGTATTTAACATTTACTTAAATGTTAGTAAGTGACTTTCTAATTTCGTAGCTTAATTATATAGTATATAGAGTACAATCGACTGAACTCAAAGTCACTACCAAATTTGTGTGCACAGATTTTGCAATATTTTTATTTAAATAGTTTATATTTTAGAAGTTGTTTTCATTTGGATTTTTTATGACATATGCACTTGTGGCATTTTGTTTTCCTCTCAGCTGTTTAAAGTTTTTAATCACAAATTAATGAGTCCCAGCTTTTAGTCAAGCGTTAATTGATTTTAAGACTTCAATCAATGTGAAGCGATGACTGCGACTTCAGTTATATGTGAAATCTTACTTTACTTCACTTTTGATGGCACAACAGCCCATGGAGGGCCTAGGCCGAGCTTTTCGCATCCACTCATGTTGTGCGTTTTATATTTGTACATGAATGTGAAATCATGATCGTGATTTATTTGCAATTTCAATCTGAACAACTTGGTAATTGATTTGATATTATTATTTAGAAGTCCTTAAAGCTCAATTGAAGTTAATTAAATTGCAAAAGTTCAAATGAAGTCATTATAAGTATCTTTATGAATTCTACCTAGTTCCAATTGATTTCACGACTTCAATGAGTGAGCAATTGTTGACAGAGAGAGTTATGATCTTGTTTTCATTTCGTATAAAATTGTCATAAGCCATAAGAAACTTTATTCATTAGCAGTGACGCCAGTGACGCCAGTGAAGTCAGCTCGAAAGATTTGTATTGTTTTATATCTCAACGGTAGGACTGGTGCAGTGCTAAGCTCAATTACTTTCGTGAGTTTGTTCATTCATTCCATTGGATTCTCCTGATTCTTTTTACAGAACTACAAAAACCTAACAAAATTCTTTATAAAGACCTCAAATTAACAATTATTATTTTAAATCAATCGCCTCTTCTCCGCGCGTACAAAAAGTATTCACATTTATTTTTAAATAAATCGGATAACAAACAGCAAAATCTTAATTGACAAAAATTAAATTTAAAAAAAAAATTAAAATGTAAATTGATAGCAATTTTTTATGCTCTACTACTGGCAGTATTCAATTGGTGACAAAGTGACATTTTAACACCAAATAAACTGACATAAATACTCACACATACATACAACTTTTTGCTACGAAGTGTTTGTAGGGGGAAAAAAGAAGAATGTAAAATGAAACTGGAAAAAATGAAATCAGTGAAATAATATGAGTTATGTGAATGCGATATGCCAGAAGGGGTTTTAAATTCTTGCTCATGTTGGAAAAGTTAATCCGCAAAAAAATAGCATAGGAAAAGTTTCAATGAATGCAGAAAGAATTTCCTCTTTTTAAATAATCAGAATTGTGGTAAAATCGAAATATGGTGAAATTTAATAATAGAAAAATAGCTAATTCACAGTAACAGTTATTTCAAAGTATCCTTGGCAGTCTTGGACTGGCTCTACCTGATTTGATTTAATGAAGTATTGAACAAATATCGTTTTTGTACTTCATTAGTGACTGTTTACACTGGCGCAAGCATTAAACAATGTGCGATAGAGACATGTAGAAAAGTGAGGTAGTAAGAAAGAGATAGAAACTGTTCTTACTTTTCTAACTGTCTCTCTCGCACAGTCATTCATACTTGAGCCAGTGTAAACAGCCACTTAGAAATAGAAATATTACTCGTGGTCATGGTGACAGGAAAGCACTTTTTCCTGTTTTACTATTTTCTCTAATACTTTTCTACTACTCTTTTTTATATTTAAAGAATTTCTTCAAGCAAGCATTCAAAGTTTATTTGTGTTGTAATTGTTTTCTAATATGTTCGTAAAGGAGTAATGTTTTCATACGCAACATTTTGGACGTAAAACTTAAGTTTACAAAATTTATGTTATCACATCATATGACGAGTGCAGAAAGGACCTGAGTGTAGTTTTTTTTAAATAGTATTTCGTAACAGTATGTGTTTTTTTTACTACTGATTGAAACACTTTACGTTATTTGTGTTTGGAATATAAAGTATATTTTTAATTTGAAATATGGTTTAAGAAAATTTTGATTTTAGTCCTCACTATTATTTATTTTTTTTTAATTATTTTATGTTTTGTTTTTTTTTTTTTTTTGTTCCTTAACACTTTTGCAAGAATAATCCCATGCTGCTGAACCGTTTGCTTTTTCCACAATTCGATAGATTTTCTCCCATATCTCTCTCACTTACTTTCGCTCGCTTGTTTTCTACTCTCACACTCTCGCTTCAACCTTCCGCCGCTGGTGCTTCCTCGTCTTTCACTCCCGACGCATTGCTGACTGCCTTTGAAACTGCACCACTAGCAGCCTTATGCAAGGAGCTGCGTAGTGAGCCACGCTGTAAAGGTAACTGTGAACCAGATATCTTTGAGCTCACAGCCGACACTTCTTCAGGGAATTTCTGTGAGCATGTCTCCTCCAGCGACTTCTGGCTGGGCACTTGTGATTCCCGTGAGCAGCCACCTTCCAATTTGGGCGGGGCCACAATCGTTTCATTATAGTACAGATTCATATCGGGACGTTGCCATATACTCCTCACCCATTCCAGCGAGAACTTGTACTTCTCACATGTACAGAATTTATGCGAACGATGACACACCGGACATTTAGCGAGCACACGACCACCATGAATCATCGTCTTCTTCTTCGTCTTCTTGCAACAGTGCGGGCACACGTGCGCTTCCTTCTTCTTTGTCGCGCATGGCGGCTCTTTGCCGTAGATCATATGACCACGTTTCTTGGCACAGAAGCAACAGTTGCACTCCTCACCCTCGGGCTGAGTTTTGCGTGTGATCATGCGATCGTAGAATTTCTTATAGGCCACTTTGATTTTCGCCTCGAAGCCACGCTGCTCCTCGCACGACAAGCCATCGTACCGTGCATACGATTCGGCAGTCTTCTTGGCCGCATGCACGTACACACACTCTTCGGAGAAACTGGCCTTGCCATTCTGTACGGCCTCTTTGGGTGAGTAGTAGAACGCCTTGAAGCCGCGCTTCACAATCGTATAGGCCAAGTGCGCTTCCACGCGATTCATGAGCGATTTCTTGCCCAGCTCATGAAATAGATCCTCTTTGCGTATGCGTTTCTTTGGTGTCGTGTCAATGCAATAGCATACCTGATCGTAGTGTAGGAAGGCGTACGTGATAATGTCCACTGTGGATTTGGCCTTGCATTCGTGGATGCCGCAAATGATCATGATTTGCGCCAACGTATTCGCCAAGTCGAGTACGTTCTCGAGGAAGATCGACGAAGCATTCACTTCGCCGAGGCATTTGCATTGGGTGTGCTGGTCGATGATGCCAAGATGGGCGTGCCGTTGACACTCCTTGTGATTGCATGTGCTGCGGCAGCGAAAATCAGGCATAGCATGGTGAGCTTGCATGTTTTCACAGGCTGTTGCTTTTGCTGTTGCTGTTTTTTTTTTTTTTGGTGTTTTCTAATTTATGGAATTTTTTTTTATTTACAGAAAGTTTGCATTTACTTGTGAATTTTGTGGTTCTCTTTGAAATTAATATGTTATTTTTTGCTTTTTTAACTTAATTAAACAATTTTAAAAATATTTTCTTGAAAGACAAAAATGAAAAATGTGTGAAATTTTCATATTAATTTTTTTAAATTTTTTGTTTTTTGTTTTGTTTTAAAGTGAAACTGAATACGTCATTCGGACGTCAAAATGTAGTGCTACTTGGATAAATGCTCGTAAGAAAGTGAGCGGTAATGGCAGGGAAGAGATTTAGTTAACTTATATGATACACTGTGGCACGATATGTAGACGGATTCGTAGCATAGAATTCACTTACTATAGAAGTGACTCTGAGTGAAAAAATTATATTTTATATCTTACCCTACCTTTTTAATTTTTAGAAATTGCCGATAAAAGTTTCTTCATAAATCATTTCTACTTAGAATAAATTTTACATGGGAGTGAAATACCAGTCGATTTGCTTTAAAAGTAGTACGTTTCTAGGATATTCGGTAATGCCCATACAGGCTACAAGGCTATGTGCAGTTTATATAACAAAGAAAAAAAAAAACCATCATTAACCCCAAAACCGAATATCCAATAACTAATACAAGGCTACAAGGCTTTGTGCTACTCTTTAGTTCAGTTTATATAACAAAGAAAAAAAAAACCTTCATTAACCCCAAAACCGAATATCCAATAAGTAATACATTCATACATACAAACATGGTACACATCAATCGCATTAAGCTATTAAGAAATTAAACGAGGAAGAAAATATTAGGGCTTTTATCAACAACACAGCAACTATTTAGCGAAACACAACAACCCAGTAGTAACAGCAACTGTATCGATATCCCCTGATACCGAAGTCAGTAAAAAAGTCAAATATAAAATAAAAAAATTATTAAAATTATTTTTATTTTCTTGATAAATCTTGGACTATTTACTGCTGCCCCTGGTACACGACTTGAGATGTGACATTGTGAATGCCAAAATGTCACACATGCAAAGCCATCCGCACATAGACAAGATTTGAGCATTAGAAATCAAACATAAAAATTAACTCGGAACAAAATTAAATATAAACGATTCATTCAGTGCAACGATTCATTGTGGTATTTTCTTTTATTTTTATTTTTATTATAATATCACTTTCGGATAAAAAAAAAAAACAAAACAAAAACTGTAGCTTTCCCTCTTAAGAAAAATACACAGGATAACGTTAGAGTAAAGGGCAAAAAGCCACATTCATAGACGAGAACATTTTGATCCCATAAAAATATCAAAATGACTTTAACCATGTGTGAGTATCTTCCTGTGCCTATGTGTGTGTGTGTGTCTCTCTGTTTTCTATTTTAAATACTTACGGCTTTATTTGTCTGTTTTCTGCTCAAGTACCTGTTCCTTACTGCGTGTATATAAAGGCACATATTTTAAATACATTTTTGGACATATTTACTTTATAGTTCTTTTGTTAAATTACTATAGAAAATAATAGACTGACTGTTTCTGTGTACAATATTAGGTCATACTTACTTAATTACTTAGCTGGCACTACAACCGATGACCGGTCTTGACCGCCTCTGAAAATATCACCCTGTTTCTGAAAATATCACAACCTTCACCAGTCGCTTATGCTATGCGCGCGCTGTCGCCAGTTGATAAGGCCAAGTGCAGTCAGGTCGCCCTGTACCTGGTCTTTCCAACGGAGATTAGGACGCCCTCTTCTACATATTCCTCCACCGTAGCTCAAATAAAACACCATTAGGTCATAGTTATATTTTTAAAAAAGTTTTCATTTGTATATAAATAAGTATGTATTAAAAAAAAAAGTTTTTCCTTTTTTTGGTAAACAAAAATATTTTCCGCAGGGATTGGAAATCTCTAGAAACTCATAAAGATTATTAAAAAAATGTATTACACACCTACAAACATCCCCTCTATTCTCCCATTAATGTTTACACTGTTTCTTTTTGTAATGACATGGAAAAATGTCCATAAAAACTTAAATCTTTGAAGTGATGTGAGTCAGAAGTAGGTTCTTTTTAGTTTTTTGAACTAACCTAATGCAATTGTGCATAATTTAAAATTGCTACCCTGTTTCTGAAAATATCACAATCTACCTAGCGATGATGATATGATAGTGATAAACAAAAATATGTATATAAATATTTGTATACACGTGATCGGAAAGGAGAAAATGGAATTGCTGCAGGAGGAGACCAAGTTGGCATGTAACTGTTGAAGAAGGCAAGGTTAAGGCAGGAGGAGGAGGAGGTTTGGCTTGTTATTTTCATTTCTATACATTTCAGATATGCTGAGATTTCAGATTTTACTCGAATTATGATTTCAGACATACTGCAATTTGAAGTCACTGCGATCACAGTTTATAGT
This sequence comes from Palloptera scutellata, assembly GCA_958295655.1. Classification (NCBI taxonomy): domain Eukaryota; kingdom Metazoa; phylum Arthropoda; class Insecta; order Diptera; family Pallopteridae; genus Palloptera; species Palloptera scutellata. The sequence goes on from OY282450.1 coordinate 91,804,155, forward strand.
GACATCAAGTTCATAGTAATTCCAAGCAAAATCTGATTTTATATAGAATATGATTTAAGATACGTTGTGATTCCAGACATACATATTTAGTTAATTTACAAAGTCTCATAAAGTCATAAGTCCTATGTGAATAAAAATACGACAAGTGTGGGTATCATATAGTACAATATTAGAATTTGATTTTGCAACAAACAATCAGTTACTGCTTGAAAAATGAAATAGAAAAAAATGTTTGTGGCTTCACTTTTTGTGCTAAATTTGACGCAAAATTACCAATGACAGTTGGAGAAGAAGAATCAAAGCAACATGGAACAGCTGCTTTACACTCAAAAAACATACGTTTGAACATAATATGTTGGTATGGAGGTCAATAACAATAGTTTCACAACTATTGTAAAATTATATGATATATGACTTACATATGGGACGGATTATGATGCCTAAATCTCACTGTGATTTCAGATAAACTGTCATTTCAGACACATTACGATTTCAGACACATACCATATGTATTTATGAGTATTTATCTTATGCACACTCTGTGATTTCCTACAAAATTTTAGTTTAGATCACTCCGATTTCAGATATACTGTGATTTTAGTGATTCCAATAATTAATTTTTAATTTCAGATAAACTTTGAATTGAAGATCATACATATACTGTGATTCTAAATCATACACAAACTGTGATTTACGGTCAAACCTGCGATTTCAGATTATCATGAATTCTGATATAACTTAGTTTCAGATTCGTTGTGATTTCAACTGTGACTTCAGATTTACTATATTTATATTCACGCTGTAATTTCAGATAACTTTGTGATTACAGATCTCTATTATTTCAGATCACTTTGTCTTTAGATCTCTGGAATTTCAGATCACTGTGATTTCAGATTGCAGTGATTTCACATTACCATGATTCCAGATTACAGTGATTTCCCATTTCACTGATTTAAGGTAACAGTGATTTAGTGGTCGCTGTGGCGTTGTAGTGTTACGCAGAGTGACCGGGGTTCGAATCTCGGCACAGGCAAAAGCAAAAAGTTAAAAAAACATTTTTCTACACGAGTTTCAAGAGTAAAAATTGCTATGAAAAACTCTTCACTTCGGCGTTCGGATTCGGTAGGTCCCTTCCATTCATGTACAAATATAACACGCACAACATGAGTGGATGCAAAAAGCTCGGCCTAGGCCCTCCATGGGCTGTTGTGCCATTCAAAGTAAGTAAAGTAAGTGATTTGAAATCACAATCACGATTTTATATCACAGTGATTTTAACACAACGACTTCAGACTATCAGTTATTTCTGATAAATATGATATCAAATCTATGCTCTTTTACATTAAAGTGATTTCAGATCGCAGTGATTTAAGATCATTTGATCACAATGATTCCGGATCATCGTGACTTCAGATCAATGTGCTTTCAGATCACTGTAATTTCAGATCACCGTAATTTCAGATCACTGAGATTCCACATCACCGCGATTCCAGATCACCGCGATTTCAGATCACTGTGGTTGTAGTTCACTAGAACTTGAGGTCACTCCGACTTCAGATTATGTATAAGATATTCAGATATGTAGTGATATGAATGGAAAGTACAGTTACTTTAGGTTCCGATTTGGTTTTCTCTGTTCTGTTACTATTTAAAACATTTACATTTAGTACAAATCAGGCATCGGGCAACAAATTACCGACAAATCGAAAGAAGACTGCCAATTAAAAATAAAAATATACCAAAATAAGTATGCAATTTGCCAAAAATAATCAAATGATTTGTCTATGCAAATGTCACATCAAATTAACTTAGTCTTTCCTAAAAAACCAAATTTTGATTTATGAGTATTTAATTATTTAAGTTGCAGGCAATTCTTGAGTGTTTTGTTGTTTTAATTCTTACAATTTGTTTTGTTTCAAATTTCGAAATAAAAATAAAAATCAAGAAATACTTACTTCTTAAAATATAAATGTCTAATTCTGCTACAGAGCATAGACTCAAGCAAGCAGTTACAACAACAGACTTAAGACAAAAAAAATGTAATCGAAAAAGTTTGGAAATAAAATAACGAAGACAAAAACAAAAAAATTTTAACTTTTTATGATGTTATAATCTTGGCAAATTCTTAATATATTTGCATAAATTTACTCAATACAATCACACTTCACAAACACAGCCCACATACACTCACAAATTGATACATACGGTGAGAAGGCAAATATACGTTCACACATTAAAATGAGATTTATCATTCATTCATTGCTTCAATAAAGCAAACCAAAATAATACATACAACAACAACTTAATATTTCAACTTTACATATGTACTATACATACATATGTACTCTTCTTAAATGTGTATATTTATTCTTGTGAACTTTTATTCTTTAGCTTTAAGTCACTTAATGTGAATGGCATCTCATTTGCGCCTAGTTTTATGCTATAGTTTTACTATATTTATTTTAGTCTCCGTTTGTGGTGTAAGTGAAGATTTTATACATAGCATATGATACTTTTACAACTTTTTCTTACATGCTAAATAGTTAGGTCAATTTTATTTATACCATACATCTGTGTATAAATTTGTGCATATATTCATGCTTTACGTATTTATCTGTTGCCTGCCAACTTTTTGTTTGTTTGTTATTGTTCCAAACTAGAGATTCTTTCATGCACTCTTTTTATTGTCAGTCATCTACATACTTGTATGTAAGTAGTCGTAGTTTTATGTACATCCTGCCATAGTCTTAGAGTCGGTGTCGTCATCGTCTTCTACGTGGCTGCTGATTTTGTTATGTATTTGCGCGCCGTTTTCCTCATTTTGTTAGCTTTTTGTGTTTATTTCTTTTGGTATTATTAGATTTGACTTTTATTTCTCTAAGGAATTTAGATTTACATATTTACATATTCCTTCGAGTAAGCTTGCTTGATGGTGTTTCTCTGTTTCTTCTTTTTTGTATACCGGGAATTGTTACTAGATTTCTGCTTTAGAATTTTAATGAATGCAGTAAATAAATTTGGCCATGCGGCATAATCGTAAACATAAAATTTATGAACTAAAGAAAGTAAAATATTTAAGGACTATTGAGAAATAAATAAGCGAACTGTTTAGAAATTTAAGGAGGCTCGAGAAATGTTTAAAAAACTATGGAGAGAGCTAGAGGTAGTTGGAAAACTGTATGCTAATCTGAAGGCCTTGGGGAAGTATTTACAAAACTGTATGTAAATCTGAGAATTTATGGAAAATTCTAAGAACTGTGTAGAAAATTGGAGACATTAATAAAAATACTCATAAATCTGCATGTCTATATGTCTGAAATGAGAAGTCTGGAGAGATCTTAAGACAAATTTGGAGGAAGGCTAATGGAGGCTAATCCAATTTGTAAGGAAATTCTAAGAATTTTGGGATAATCTAGGGTTCTGAAGAGATAAGTAAAGAACTTAATGGAAATGTGAAGAAGAACTGTGTAGAAATCTGAGGACTCTGAAACGATATTCAGACAACTATATTTGAATCTAAGGATTCTGAATAAATATTAAAAGAGATATGGAGAAATTTGGAGACTGAGGGAAGATATTCACAGAACTGCATGGAAATATAAGGACTAAGAGGAGATCTGGAGGTACAAACATTCGCAGAACTGTGGAGAAATCTGAAAAATATGGTGATATATTTAGAGAACTGTGTAGAACACTGGGGACTTAGAGGACACATTCAAAGAACTGTGAGAAAAATTGGGGGAAGTGGAGAAATATTCAAAGAATTATGTAGAAATCTTTGGATACTGTGGAGTTATTTAAGGAACTGTGTATAAATCGAAGGACATTTAGGATATATTTAATAAACTGTGGCCACTGGGGAGATATTCAAAGAACTTTGATAACTCTAAATCTAATATCTTTGGAAAGTTATTCAAGGAGAAAATATTCCATGAGATATGCAGAAATCTAAGACCTCTGGTATGATTTTCAGAGAACTGTGTAAAAATATAAGGACTCTAAAGGCTCGGGGACTATTTTCTAAGAACTATTTAGAAATATAAGGACTCTGAAGAAAAATATTCAGAGAAGTATTTTGGAGAGAAATTTAGAGAACTATGGAGATATTTGTGGACTCAGGAGAGATACTAAAAGTAGTGCAGAAGAAGTCTGAGGAATGTGGGGAATTATTAAAAGAAGTGTATGTAAATCTAATCTAATTCTGTGGAGATATTTAAAGCACTTCCTGAATATCTGAGAACATTTAAAATTATATTCATAAACTGTGTAAAACTCTGAGGATTCTAGATTAAGAATCAGAAAATTGTTTAGAGAACAGTGAAGAAATCGAAGAAAACAGGGGAGATGGAACGGGAGATGATTGGAGAAATATTTAGTTAACTGACTAGAAATCGAAGGATTTTGGGAAGATATTCAAAGAGCTGAGATATTGAAGGGGTGACTGAAAATTCTGCAACAATATTCCAAAAATTGTGAAGAAATGTAAGGAATTTTGGGGAAGTATTTAAGAAAAGTATTTAAGTGGTATAGTGGTAGTGCGTTGGACTGCTACGGAGAGTGTCCGGGGTTCGAATCTCGGCAGAGGCAAAATCAAAAAGTAGAAACAATTTTTTTTCTACATGGCACCACCTCTTGGCAGGCAATGGCCCAACCTACAAGAGTAAAAATTGCCTATGAAAAGCTTTTCACTTCGCCGTTCGGATTCGGCATTAAACTGTAGGTCCTTTATATTCATGTACAAATATAACACGCACAACATGAGTGGATGCGAAAAGCTCGGCCTAGGCCCTCCATGGGCTGTTGTGCCATTCAAAGTAAAGTAAAGTAAGTATTTAAGAAAATACGATTGAAAAATATTTTCTTTAGCATGAAAATCGTGGGACTCTGGGGTAAACGTTGAGAGAACTCGTAAGAGATTTATTTTAAGAGAATAGAAAATAAACTCGAGCAATTTTTTTTGCGTAAATTCGATAACGATTAAGTGTTTAGAAATCTGAGGGCTATGGGGAGATATGGAAATAATTTGTAAAAATTCGAGAATTTCTGCGTATTAAACTGAAATTTGTGAAATATTTGAAAAACATGTAGAAAAATAAAAGAAATATGAGGATTCTGTAGAGATCTGAGCACACTGCATTTGAAGATTCTGGGGGAGTTATTAAAGAAGAGCTTTCGATTTAGCTCAAAACTTTCAGTTTTAATTATAAAAAACTCATTTTATATATTGAAAATTAGGTATAAAATGAAAAGTTCTTTTTGCTTAACTCTAGGGCCTCTCATAATTTTTTCTAATTGAAATATAATGAAAATAATTTTTTCCGAACCCTCTGACAATTATGCTTCTACCATTGTATGCATTTAAAAACTGAAAAGCAATTTGAAATTTGTCTGGTAATAAATATATATTTTTGCTTTAAAATTCTACTCCATACGAGTACTTACACAAACTCATACAAACATGGACACAATTACATATGCATTAGCATCCATGAGCCATAAAGAAAGATCAAACGCTTGCAAAGAGGTAGTGTGTAGTAGCATCAGTATGCCACCCAGTCAGCCATAATGCTGTACGTAAATAATTTCTGACATTAGCATATGACAAATTTCGGTATATGAACCATACACACACGCAAACACACACACACACATATGAATTATAAAGTAGATAACAAATGTTTGCTCTGTCATTTTATTTGGTTAATCTGTACTCATAACAAATTACATATAATTTATATATTTTTGTTTTTCTTTGGACAACAGAAGTAGCAAATTTAAAGGAGTAATATACTCATATTTTCAGCTTATAGGAATAATACATTTTAATATGAAATTTTCTAATTTGCTTACTCACGCTTTCATTCTCTCTCTTTTTACAATTGCAGGTAAGCTTCATCATTCACAACATGCGTGTGCTTATTTATTATGTTTTTCAAAAATTAGAACCGTGAGTATGAATGCGTTAGTTTGCGTATGTGTGTGTGTAGAAATAAACATAGCCTAAAGGAGCAAATCGTTGTGGTCTAAAAACACAGATACAATCATACACACATACTTACATACACACATACATACTCGTATGTCTGTATTTAAGTGTGTAGCGCCCACAATATTTAACATTGCCCCACATAAATGTGTGTAGTGGAAATTTGTGGAAATCTGCTGTTAACTAGAATTAAGCGCTGCTGGCAACTTACGCACGTACCACGCTAGGGTTGCCATTGTGCTGTATTGTTCTATTTGGAATTGCAATCAATTTTCAATTTAATTCCATTGCATTATATTACAATTGCAAATTTATTCTAGGTCGTGAAGCTCGCTTTTATTGCCAGCAATAAACTACATATTTTAAATGCGTGTGGATATTTACACACTCTTATCGCACGGTTGCCATTTCTGATTATTGGGGAAAATGCTATGTGAAATGCAGTGCCAAAAGATATTCAGAAAACTATTTACTATATTAAATTTAAGAACTCAGGGGAGATATTCACAAAATTGTATTAAAATCAGAACTTTATGGGTAATATTTAAAGAAATATAACTGTGCTTATGAAATATCTGAAGAATTCCCGGCAATGATATTAAGGGAACTGTGTAGAAATCTTAAGAATTTTCTGGAAAATTTCAAAAGAAATGTGTTGAAATTTAAGGACTCTGAGGGGGGGCGTTCAAGGAACTGTTTAGTAATCTTAGGTTTCTAGGAAGACATTCAAAGAAATTTGCAGTAATCTGAGAATTGTATGGTGACATTTAAAAAATGGAGTAGAAATCTTAGAATTCTGCGAAGATATTCCAGATATCCAGAACTGTGTGAAAATCTGAGAACCCTAAGAAATAGTCAAAGAGATGTACTGAGAACAGTGTGGAAAACTAAGAGCTCTACTTCTTCTTCTTCTTCTTTGAATGGCACAACAGCCCAAAAATGACCTAGGCCGAACTTTTCTCAGAACTCAGTTAGTAAAATTTTGAGGATTCTGGCGAGATATTTAAAGAGCCGTAACGAAAACTGAAGATTCTGGTATATAGTAAGTAAGCTAGTTTAAATAGCTATCCAGGGACGCAGGTGAGGTCCATTATGATAACACAAAGTTGGACCTACATCGGTGGATAATCATAAAGAAATTGAGAAAAAAATTTATGAATTTAAAGAGGCAGGTGTTGCTGTGAAAATGGTGTTTCTGCGAGAGATATTCGGAAAACTGTGCAGAAATCCCAGAATTTTTGGGATATTTTTAAAGATCTGTGATGAAATCTGAAGACATGGGAAAGAACTGTCGAATAATCCAAGGTCTCCTTGGAGATATTTTTAAAACTTCTTAAAGGATTGTGTGAAAATCTGAAAACTGTAGAGACATACTCGTATTCTACGAATTTTGTAGGAATCACTTTAGAGATATTTAAAGGAGCAATCTGTAGCAATCTTACCACATATCTCTGGAAGCAGGCAAGAACTGCATTGTGAACTCACACTATAAAAGATAAACTAAAAGAAGGTGAAAGTGTCAAGAGGTCAGTCTACTAAACTCAAATGGCTAAGCTTAGACAGTTAAAGTTACTAACTGGAGACTTTACCTTAGTACTGCTAAGCACAAACAAATTCAGAGTCATTACAAGTTTCCTCTCAGGTCATTGCAAACTAAGGAAGGAGAATCTAGGACAGTATTTGCCACTCTCAATCGTAGGAGAAAAACAATTTTGATGCACTATTGCCTCAGAGAGCGGATTCTGATTGGCTATCTTTAATCGCAAAAAGCTATTTTGATTTTTTAAACCCTATTTTGATGTGTCTTAGAATTTCCACGAGATATCGACCGCCTCAATATTGATCGGTCAAACGGGGACACCCTGTATATGTATATAGTTTAGTTAAAAGTATCAATTTATCTATCTACTTTGTATGCAACACAGTAGATCAATATTTTGTGCTACTCCTTTCTTTTTTTTTTATTTGGTTATTTGTAACGAGTAATCATTATTTTTTACAATATTACGAAAAAAGTTAAATTTTATTTTTATGTCGTTCTTTATTTACTTTTATTTTTATTATGTGTTATTATTGCTTTATTATTGTGATTTCCCAGTTTGGTTTGGTTTTTGCGCGGAAATTTTTGTTTGTTTTTTTTGGTTTGAGCAACAGTTGCTCGTAAACTTTTTCATATTGAATATACACGCTTACTCGTTCATATGAGCCCATATTGACGAATTAATTATCTTTTACTACTTCTACGTTGTTGTTTTTTCGTTAATTTTTTTTTTGTGTATGCTAAAATGTTAGTCGTATTCTCACTTCCGGCACGGACATTCGAGTATATTTATTTGTGTGTGTGTGTGTGTTTTATTTTGTATGTTTTTGGGTTGATGGTTTTGCCTTACAATATGAAAACCTGGAGAGAAAGGGAAAACGCGTGTTCATGTCCAAATATTTGACAGTTATTAATGACGCGGTGATACAACGTATATGTACAGTGGGTTAAGTTAGCCAAAAGGAAAACGTATTAACTTGTAAAGCCCAGCGTATTTCATTAGTTGGTTAAAAGAACTGGGAAAGGAGTATGAAGTATAAAGTATGAAATGTGAAGTATGCCGTCGAAGTATGAAACATGAGGTATGAAGGATTGAGTATGAAATATGAAGTTTGAAGCTAAAATATAATCGCTTGTATTTCTTGCAATTACGTATCTCCCTCATATCGTTGCCGATTTCAATAAGTTCTCTAACCTTGAAGAAAGTTTAATATTGCCATGCGTCGACCACTGCGCACTTTGCAATGTTTGTACTAGTGTTGTCTTCCTTCTTTGATTCGATAATATGTCACAGACAATTATTCCGTTCACGTAAACGCTCACAACGCTAATACAACAAGAAACCGATGTTGATTTTCTTAGGCTTTTTATGCGTGTGCTTTCTCAAATTTCGGTTACTTTTCCTCTTTTTTTTATAAAAAATTAAAACTTCTTGTTATATACCTATTATATTTGTGTTTCTGTTGTGTTGTTTTTTTTTCGTTTTTTTCCTCATTTGAGGAAGGCCTGTAGAAAAATGTCACTCACTTGCTGACTGACAGCATCTTCATACATACTATACCTATAATGTCATCAAAACATTTGCGAGTCGAGTAAAAATAAATAATTCATTCAATTCGTTGATGATATTACTCTTTGTTGTTGTCATTGTTATTGGCCGTCTGTGAGTTTGGTTTAAAGTGGCTACATATGTTTAAATGTATGTCGTACTTGATTTTAGTGTATGCTGGCAAGCAAAAGCGTGTCATGTGAGACAGAGATGAATATAACCTGTCTGGGATTATTTGTAAGAAAAGATAACTTGCATATTTCAGTGAACATATAATAAATATGGTGTTTGAAAAACTTTATTGAAGAAATTGTGGTGTAAACTTCAGCTACTTAGATCCATTAATATTGTACCATGTTAAAATTTTTATTAGTCTAACAAAAGTCAATCAAAACAAAAATCGCCATGCCTGAAAATATGCTAAGGAAATTTTCGAAAAACAAACTATAGAGTTAACAAATGAACTGCTTCTGCTGTGATCCATTCACTGTTGTTTCGGTTCACGTTCGTCCCTTTGCCTTCCTCTTTCTCAGTTTTTACCCCTCCCCAAAAGCAAAATTAAGTCGGAACATACTTAAAAAAAACGAATAGTTTTTTCGAATAGGTTGCAGAACCAAGAACTGATGAAACTTTCGAAAGTAGAGCTCACATCTTACACCACAACCCAGCTTTTGTTGATGAATGTTGGTATGCTTTCACAATTCACTTTGAATCCTATGCACTTAGTGGACTTAAGAGTAATGAAGATTGGGTTGCAATTGTTTATGAAAACTGCAAATATAATGATGAAATAAATGAAAAAAAAAAAAGAAAAAAAAAACTATGAATACTTTCATACAAGTAAAATTTTAAATCAATTGTTAGGTATGTTGTATAAATATTAGTGATGCCAAGTATTAAGTATTTCCACACCAATACTTTTAAGAATCGGTTATAAAGGGTAATTTTTTTGATACTTAGTTTTTGACGTTAATATTTCGGATAGTTCACGCATGATTTTTGACATGTGTCAAAGTAAAAAATGCTCAGTTTGGTTTGCCATTTCATCAGGAATACACTTACCGCCTGAACAACGTTTGCAAATTATAGAAATTTATTATCAAAAATCGTTCTCTGTGAAAAATGTGTGTATCGCAAAATTGTCTTCAGCGACGAGGCTCCTTTTTGGAACAATGGATACGTGAATAAGCAGAATTCCCGATTTTCGTATTTGGAGTGAAGACCAGCCAGAGGCAATGCACCCCGAAAAATACACTATTTAGTGCGGTTTATGGGCAGGCGGCATCATTGGGCTGTACTTCTTCAAAGACGATGAAGGCCATAACGTTACGGTCAATTGAGAAAGGTACCGGTCGATGATAACACGATTTTTTTTTTTGCAGAAAATGCAACAATTGGACTTGGCCGACATGTGGTTCCAACAGGACGGTGCCACATGCCATATGCCACACTGCACGCGAAACCATGCATCAATTGAGAGGCGAATTTGGTGAGCAGTTGATCTCACGTTTCGGTGCAGTCAATTGGCAACAAAGATTGTGTGATTTGACCCCTTAAGACTATTTTTGGTGGTGCTATGTTAAGTCTCCAGTAAGGACCAACAAGGGACAAGCCAAACACGATTGCTTCTTTGGAAGCCAACATTGAATGCGTCATTGGTGAGATTCTGGAAAAAGTGTGCCAAAATTGGACCATTAGACTTAAAGCGTAGTCGCGGGCAACAATTAAGTGAAACTATCTTTAAAAAGTAAATGGCAGGAATGATTTATTGATCCAAATAAAAATTTCATTTACTTTTGTAAAATTTCTGAGTTTTTTTGGTTTTCAAAAACCAAGCTCTTAAAAAATCACCCTTTATTTGAAAAGAGTCTGTGTGACTTTAATGTAGCAGCTTTATTTATACAAGTTAAAATATAATAATATAGATAGTATTATACTGAGTGTTAATGGCTTGAAAAAAACTTAATAGAATACAGATTCGTTTTGGAGTACTGCTTATAAGTTTTGGTTCATTCATTATTGCGTAACAATTCGATACTAAGTACAAGTACCGTTTCGATTTTAAGTAGCGAGTACTTTTCAGTACCAAAAATCGATATTGTCTAGAAGTGAGTACTGCTGATTCTTCCGAAAATCGAGTACATACTACTTTAAGTAAGTATCGATTCAGCCCAACACTAATAAATGTGTTTTTATGTATGTGTGAGTCCTTATGCGTGCGTGTTTCTCGAAAGGTATATGAGTGCAAGCGTTTGTTCTAGCATAGCAGTTTACATGACCGCATTACAATAGCTTAAGATGGCGTTTGATAAGCGGAAAGCAAAACGGAAATCATGAAAAATGTTTGTTAATAAAGCATGTTTGTGTGTATGTATGTGTGCAGTCAATTTGCTTTTACTGTTATATAAGTAGAAGTAAGTAAGAAGTAAGTAAGAACATATATAAAATGTGAGTTCTACTACTACTGCTTCACTTTATTTCACGCTGATAAGGACAATCAATTTCATTTTGTTCTTGTTTTGGTTTTTTTTTCCTATTTTCCCGTTCTGATGATGTTTGAATTCATTTATTTATATTTGAGTAAGTGTGCGAGTAGGTGTGTAATTTGGAGAGCAAAGTTGTTGACAGCGTAGGGTACTCGTATACGTGGTTAATTGAAAAAGATGCTAAACATTAATTTTCATAAGGACATTTTTAACACATCCTTTATGTCCATACGAGTACTTACTTATGTACGAATGTTTTTTAAGAATGGAACTCAAAGGAGGAGGATGCTATTTTTGAGGAATAGTTATTTGTTCAGGTACTGATGTGATATTTGTTTGTTGTGTTGTTTGTGCGTGTTATATTTGTACATGAATGGAAGGGACCTTCAGTTTTATGCCGAATCCGAACTGCGAAGTGAAAAGCTTTTCATTGGCAATTTTTACTCTTGTCGGTTTGCCATTGCCATTGCCAAGAGGTGGTGCTGTGTACAAAAATTGTTTTTTCCACATTTTGATTTGGCTTGTGTCGAGACTCGACAACGGACACTGCGCGTAACAGTCCAACCATCTTTTATGGTATGTGAATATTGTGAATATTGAATAACTTTAAATAAAAAAAAACCGATGTCCATGTATGAGGGATTTTTATTTAATTTGGTCCTTTACAATTTATGTATTATCAATCAAGTAGCCGCCGTTATTGTCCAAAGTAAAATTTGCCCTTTTTGCTGCGTTTTCATCATCAGTTTTTCGAACATCTCGGACGGTATAGCCATGATTTCGGCGTGAATATTTGCCTTGAGCTCTGATGTCTGATCTTAGGTTTGCTGGCGTACACTTTGCTTTTCAAATAACCCCACAAAAAAAAGTCCGGAGCGGTTAAATCTGGAGATCTGCGTGGCCAATCAATGTCGACATTTTCTGACACCAAACATCCATGGACATGCAATGGTGCTTCATGGTTCTCGTGTGGATTCACCATTCCCCAAATACGGCCATTTTGTTAACGGCGCCAGAGAGTGTGAAATGGGTTTCGTCGGTCATAAAAATTTCCCTCCAAAAATCAACCATTTGAGCGACTGATTGGCCGTATACCAAGCAACGTGGACGATCTGTCGGCAATACTCTTTGAGTTAATTGCACTTTAACGGAAACAAATGAAAATCATCCTTCAAAATGCGCCTCAAGGTGGTTCCACTGACGCTGAGCGCGGTGACGATACGACACTTGTGGGTTCTCGACGCACCCTGTAGGTTCAATTGCATAATCTAGAATTAGTATGTACTTTATCCCAGCATTTTGAAGCTGATTATTACTTTGTCCTTATGTACTTAAGTGAAGCCTTTGTAGCCACCATACCCTGACCTAATGTAAACTGAAGTTACTGAGAAGTTACTAAGAAGTTACTGAAATTTACGTGATGGTTTGTAACTCCGTTTTATTTTAGAAAATTTAACTTGTTTAGCTACAGAATACGTAGCTTTTGATCTTAAACTTTGTTAATGAAATAAATGTTTCAATTTATTTATGTAATTAAATGTTTAATTGAATTTTTACTTATTCAGATTTTTGTAATATTTTTTAAACAAGTAACTAAGTAACAAAAGGTTTCAAATTTTTTTAATGCTTTAATTTATTCAAGTAAATTTTAATTTAACTTAAATTGATACAAATTTGTGTTATATCAATTAAATATTTAAATAGCAAATGCTTAATTTTTCAGTAAACATTCGATTCTGAAACTTCAATAAGTAATTTTTGTAATTAAAATTAAATTGAAGTTCAATCTATTCAGATTTATTCAGATTTTTGTTAAAGTTAAACAATTAAATGGGTAACAATAAGTTTTACATTTTTTTAGTCACACGAAAGAAACGTTGTTAATAGAATTATTGTTTTAATTTATTCAATTAAAATTTAATTGAATCTTTTAAACAAGTAACTAAGTACTTAAAAAAAATTTAATTGCATCTCAATCGATTCAGAATTTTGCGATATCAATTAAATATTTAAGTGATTGTGTACCTCAAATAACAAATGTTTAATTCTTCAGTAATAACAATTAAACATGCGCTTCTGAAGAAACTTCAATAAGTAATTTAATTGAATATATTAAATTTTTAATTGAAATTTTATATTTTTGTGAACTATGAATTCAAAAGTTTTGGGAATCTGTTACTTTAGCACTCTCATACTTAACTTTGAATTATTTTTTTTTTTTTTGCAAAATTTTAACTTATTCAAATACCGACCGTAACGTAAACATTACTGAAGAAACTTTTCATAATTCTTCACTAAATTTGTACTCTGAGCATTAAGTATGTAATTTCAAACAAGGAAAACAAAAGGCGAAAGAAATCTTAAAACGTTTTAGCATTCATTACGCAACAAAACAAGTGTGAATTTTTTGTAGATTTATAATTTATGCAATGGTAAAAGTCCCTACAAAATTATGTACCACGAAGTGAATAATGAAAAATCTTTTGCGTCATTAAAAGTAAGTGAAGCTTCCCAGAAGAAGAAAAGAGATTCTCGGAATAAAACGAACCAAAAAATATATATAAATATATTTAAAATATTTTACATCCAAGAATACAAAATGTTATTAAAATTATCAAGTGTTGTACTTAAGTATGTAGATAAATGTATAACTAAGTAAAAAATAAGAAGGTATGCAAAAAATAAGAAGGTATGTAAAAAATGTACACACTCAATGCAATATTTATAGAGCGCCACAAAAAGTTATATTTCCTCATAATTTGCGTTTATTTTTCTTCTACTTCTTTTGCATATATAATATAAATTTTTTTTTTTTACATATAAATTCAACCTTGTCCAGTTTTTTCCACCACTTTAATCTCTACTTGTTCTCTTTCTCTCTGGACATTTCTATTGCTGTCATTTTAATGTCCTTCATTGCTAACTACTCATGGTTGATTGTCATTGTATTGTTGTAGAGGTAAACTTTCACGTTTAAATATCACGTTTTATTTGTTCCTTGAATGGAAATTACCTTCTTTATGTTTGTGTAGGTATTTTCATTTATTTAATTAGTGTTTTGTAGTTATTGTGTGTGTGTTAGGGTTAATTGTATTTACTTACTTATCATACCTTTTTCTCGGTCCTTTGAGTATTCAGTGTTCAGCTGTTGGCGGCCGAGTTGATTGTTCAAATATCATTTATATGTCACAATTTAAATTCTCAATTTGTTTAAACCTTTACGTACACACAACTGTGTGTTTCTATGTGTCGGTATTTATGTGAAATAATAGTAATAATAATAATTTCAAAATGTGGTTTTCTTTGTAAATAAATTACTGCTTCATGTCCTTTAAGGTTCTGTTCTTTGTTTGAAATTGCAATTATGCTGTTCGTTGGAGGAAATTGAAAAGTTGTGATAATTTTTTATTTAACCTTTAAAATTTCACTCATCAGTTATTAACTGTTTGTGTTTGTTATAATTTAGAATGTATTTTAAAACAGTTAAGGAATTAAAAAATCACTATACTTTAAAATTGGACCTCATTAATACATATCAAAAACAAATTCTATATAACTTCAGTTAATTCATTTATACAAATTTTTGAATTTTTTTATTATCAAAACATTTGCACTCATACGAGTACTGAAGCACACAACCTTCAATCTAGCTAAAAAGTGTGATATCATCTCATAATTGATGTAAATTGACTCTGATTGACTGTGATTATAACAGGCGTGTTTCGCTTGCTTCCGATTGCATCACACTGCTTGACTTCTCACTTCCTCTGATCACATCTGGCCGTCTTTATTTGTGATCAGCTTTTTGTTTTTTTCGACGAATCCCAGCGGACCCTTTACCCGCCCTGTATGACCGTGGGGCGCATCAGTAGTGCGTGTGCACGGACCGGTGAGCGAAACAATCACAGTCTGAACTGAAATGCTTTTGACGAATCAGGTGGAAACGTCGTCTCTAAACCTTTTGGACTGTTTTTGACTGGCTTTAACTATCTTCTTTCTTAAACTGTTCCTGTATTTTTCTGGCTTCGTTCGGATCGGATTCAACATCGGATCTTATGTGAATGCCTCTGTCTGCTCGACGCTGCTTTGGGCTGAATAAGATTGTCTCTGATAGCTTATGACTTCGTCAGACTGTATTTTACTGTCTCGACGGCAGTTGGTTTCGACGGCTTTAATTATCTTTAGTTTCTTTTCTGTGGCTTCTATTGTTAGTGATTTATTTTGGCTACCTATGGCTGCCTAAAACTGTTTCCGACTACCTCATTGCATTTTACCAACTCCTGTTGACTCTGATATCACAGACTGCCTCTGGCTTCTTCTGAATTTTTCATATTGCCTGTCTTTGGACAGACTTAAAACTCTATATGACTGCCTCTGGCTGGTTCTGACTTCTTCTGGCTGCTTCTGAATGCATCTGGCTACTTCTGACTACCTCTGATTGTTTCTGGCAATTTTTGACAGTTTCTGACTGCTTTTTATTGCTTATATTTTGACTGCTTTTGATCGTCTCTAATCGTCTAGGTGCTTCTGATTGTCTCGGGCTGGTTCTGATTGTCTCTGGCTGCATTTGATTGACTTTGGCTACTTTTGATTGCTCTTGGCTGCTTTTATTGCATCAGGCAGCTTTTGTTGGCCTATGGCTGTTGCTTTTGGCTACGGCTACGTAGCCAAAAGCACGGCTTTTTTGGACTGTTGCTGACTGCGTTTAACTGTCACTGATTGATTTGGATTGCATCTGGCTACTTGTGATTGATTTCAGCTATTTTGGAATGCCCTTGGTTGCTTCTGGTCGCCTCTAGCTGCCCTTGACTTTTCCTATATTAATGACTGCTTCTAATTTTGTCTGCCTCTGGTTATTTCTATTAGCTGCTGGCTGCTTCTGACTACCTCTGTTGGTTTTTAATTACCTCTAAATGCCTTTAATTACTTCTAATTGCACTTTTTCTTCTTTACACTCTGCTTACACTCTGGCGCCTCAAAAAATTTTTTCTTACTATTACTGCCGATTTCCTTGAATTTATCACATCATCCACTCATCAAGGAAATCGTTTGAAACAGCAATAACAGTGAAAATAGTAAAAATTATAACAGCAGCAATAACAACAACAGTAGCAACGTTTTCAAGATTATTGGTGAATTTCTAACGTTTCGTTTTTTCTTTACTTCAACGCAGTATTCCCCTCCTAAATAATTTCCCCATATTATTATCCTTGACTGAAATGTGAGTATGATGTGATTACACGCCTGCAGTATTTGGGGCAGTTAGTATAACTTAGGGAAGGAGTGCTGAAGTTAAGTAAACAAGTTATGTTGGAGATATGCTGAAGCTATACGTTAAATATTTATGGTAGTGGGATGGTCATTGTAGGGTAGCTAAGGCAATGTGGGGATACTTACACAGGCACCTGTTAAGAATATTTTAAGTTAGGGGACGATTTATGGCCACTTTAAGATACTGACATACTGGCATACAATAAATTGATATAGGAAGGGGAGAAAATACTTTGGAATACATACCATCTAAAAGATAGCAAGGGACAATCGATCGAATCTATGTGGTAGTCAATTCGGGAGAAAGCTGCTAACCAAAATTAAGCTCCCTAGGCATGTGAGTATGTATTGGTATGTGGAATGTACTAATTATCCGTTTCACAATTAACTTGAAATTAATTGAACATCGCCTAGAATGTTGCCACTAACAAACCAAATCGACCACGTCGTGTGAGTTAAAAATGGAGAAGTTGAATGTAGAATGCTATTATACATTTGTAACAACCAGAAGCGGATACCGACAATGACCATGAACTTGTTCACCGGTAAATTGAAGATAAGGTTGGAATGTCAACGAAAGTGTAACACAAGGAGAATAAATAAACTCAATACCCGAAGATTTTTGATTTTGCCTGTGTCGAGATTATAACCCCAGACGCTCTGTGCAGCAGGCTAACGCACGATGAAGTACCAGAATCGTGATACACCTACATATATAAAAAAGTGCAGTTTTATATAAGATATACCATAACTAGATCGAAGTTTGTGCAACGTTGGATTGAATTTTGTGCAGCTTCTGCAGCGTTATTCGGTACAGTTTTAACTGCTTAAACTCTTAACTTGACCTATTTTGGTATAATGCTTTCCTTTACTCCATGTAGTACTAATTGATCTTGCTTAGTACAGCTTTATCCGTTGCTTTATCAACTTGAACTTATTTAGTACTATCCGTATCACAATGAATTTAGTCGTATCTAAAACAATATTATCCTTTTCACTATGAATTTCACTTTATTAAGCAACGTGTTTTCCGTTTGGTCGCTGTGGCGTAGCGGTAATGCTGTGGACTGCTACGCAGAGTGCCGGGGTTCGAATCTCGGCACAGGCAAAATCAAAAAGTAGAAAAAAAAATTTTCTACCCGGCACTACCTCTTGGCAGGCAATGGCAAACCTACAAGAGTAAAAATTTGCTATGAAAAGCTTTTCACTTCGCCGTTCGGATTCGGCATTAAACTGTAGGTCCCTTCAATTCATGTACAAATATAACACGCACAACATAATTGGATGCGAAAAGCTCGGCCTAGGCACTCCATGGGCTGTTGTGCCATTAAAAGTAAAGTAAAGTAAGTTATCCGTTTGGATATAAGATACGTGGTACAGCGTTATCCGTTCCATTATAAATGGGAACTTCTTTTAGCAAAACGTTATTCATTAAACTAGTATTCTTATTTGATCTATTACAGGTGGATTTTTTTACATTTCACAGAGGTGTTAACTTTATCCGAAAAATAACTATCACTTTTTCCCCCCATGCGCGGACAACTTCTAAACCACAAATATTCGTGCAACTATGTGAATACAAAATAATTTACATGACTAAGCCAGTGCAAAATGTTTAGACTATACTATGTACATTTAATGAGATTTTACGCGTTCGCATACACACACACACTCGCACACACTCGCACATACCGAACACAATCACACATCGAATATGAGTGAATGTGTATGTGTGTGTCTATTTTGCATTTATGTAACAACTGAAAATTGCATGTTAACATGCAGCGCATGCATTGTAAAATATGTACATATGTATGTCTATGAAAATGTATTTGTTTTTGTTTATTTTGTGTACGGATATGTGCCATTTGTTGCTTTCTCTCACTTGTAGTTATTGTTATTACTTACTATCTTCCTGTCTATTTGTCCGTCTGTTTCTGCCTGTCTATCTCGGCTTGTGCATGTAGCAGATGTCACCAACATTTGTACTTTCATTGTTATACATATGCACCAAATAAAAACGTTGAATGTGTGGTAAAATGTGATTGTGTCAAAAGAAGAAGCAGCAGCTCAACGATGATTGAGGAGAGGCAAGCTGGTGCAGTTACAGTTACAAGCTTGTGAAAGTCTACATGCATGGATACTAACCAAACTATGCTCAATGCAATCACTGTGTCATTGTACATATGTATAACATTTTCATTGGAGACATTGTAAAATGTGTTTTTAACACTATTGACATTGCACAGCAACAAAACCCAGCAATTTTTCACACTATCTTTGTATCCTTATCGATATCACTTGTGTTTATTCATGGTAGAAATGGAAAAGAAAATAAGTGAATATTGCATGATAAATATGTCAAATTAACAACTTTTTTTTTGTTATGTAATCCAAACACGTTATTTGTTAATCTTAACCGTTTTGTATTTAATTTGGATTGAAAAAGTACATACTTGGTGGGGAGAAAAATCAAAACATATGTGGAAAACGAAAAGGAACAAAGAAAATCGAAGTGAAAATGTTTTATATCCTTTGTGAATTATTGCTGTTAAATGGCTACATACATTCTTAACCAATAGCTACAGTTGCAGTTTAAATGAAAAGGTGAAATCTTCTTTCAGAAAACATTTATAAGAAAATATGCTTTCCTCTCAGTTATTCTTTACTTACTTTTAATGGCGCAACAGCCCATGGAGGGCCTAGGCCGAGCTTTTCGCATCCACTCATGTTGTGCGTGTTATATTTGTACATGAATTGAAGGGACCTACAGTTTAATGCCGAATCCGAACGGCGAAGTGAAAAGCTTTCCATAGCAATTTTTACTCTTGTAGGTTTGCCATTGCCTGCCAAGAGGTGGTGCCGTGTGCCGAGATTCGAACCCCGGATACTCTGCGCAGCAGTCCAACGCACTACCACTACGCCACAGCGACCACTCAGTTATTCTGTGGTCTTCTAAATTGTTGACATAAAAACTCTATTGAATTGTTATTATATATGAAATAATATGGAAATGTAAATGATTGAATTGAATTGAAGTGAAAAAGGATAGCAATGGTATTAATAAATATTACATGAGGAATTTCTGTTTTATGTTTTTAACTTAAATCCAATTGAAAGCCTCTTTCCGAAAAGGCTTATCCTTGCTTCAAAAAGGTTACATACATATTCATATGTATACCATATATTTAATCTCAATATAAAATATATACAATATATGAATTGTCATATTGAATAGTGCATTATCATCAGCTTTTCATCAAGTTTATCACACATTCTCACGTATCATTGAGGATAAAATGTATTCAATAATAATAACAATAATAATTCAACAATAAATTGTTGGCAGCCTCGAGATGAATGAAGTATAATGGAAAACCACTTAGTCTCATTAACACATACATGCATACAAGTGATGAATTCAAATAAAATTATATTTACGTATTTACAAATTTACTCGTGCATAAGTAGGCAAAAAAAAAAGATATAAATCAATTGAGTAGAGACGTAGTTATTAAAATACTTAGAAGACAAAGAAAAGTGGAAAGGGCAAGGTGAAATGCAAAGAAAAATTCAAATAAATAATACCATAATTGATTTGCGGCAGAAATCAAATATTTTTTATATAAATTTTAGTTGAAAGGTTAAATAAATGGAAAGGAAAAATGCCAAAACACTTGCATACGTACATAAATTCATTTTTACACACACACAAGCATACTATACAAATAACAAAACCATCTACACTTGTTGAACAATATTAAAAAGCATTGCACTTGAGAGCTCACTTCATTCATATAGCCGCTGCTATTACCGCCGCTGCTTCTAATGTTGATGATGATGGTGATGATGATGAGGACGACGATGAAAAGAGCAAAGGAAAGCATAAAACTTGAGGCACAATGATGATGTAAGTGTGTGAATAATATACAGCATTAAGTACTTATTGCATACTTATAGGCACTTAGATGTGCTTCCAAAATTGAAGCTGTTCAAATGTAATTGTCTTTGTGTTGTTGTTTTTTTTTTTTTTTTTGCAATTGTGTAAAACAAGAAAAAAGCAGAAGCTATAAAAAGGCTTAAATATAATACATCGGGTCATATAAAAAGTAACCGTGGTTTTTGGTGTTAACCACAAATCTGGCAACACTAATACGATTATGTCAAACGAACACATGTTTGAAAGGCAACATCTCAAGCTATATTTTGTGTGAAGACAGTTGTGTAATTCGTTGCTAGTGTAAAAAGTTACATTGATTTGAAAATGTGTGAAATATTTAAAGAAATACGCTATGTGATGCTTTATTATTATAGAAAATGTAAAGCCGCTGCAAAAACATACCGAAAAAAGTGTGCGGTTTCCGTTGAGGTTGATGTGAGTAAACACTGGACCCAGGAGTGGTTGGCTCGATTCCGTTCCGGAAATTTCGATATCAAAGTTGCACTGAAAGATGTACTGAAAGATACACTGGAAAAGCCCATGAAATTTTGCAACTGGTGGAGCAAAATCGACACGCAAGCTGTCACAAGGGAGCGGAGGCACTAAACATCATATACATTAAAGATTTGTGGGTACCAACCGCTGATACTTCTTTTATGACCCAATATTTATAATGATATTTAGTGATGTAAGTCTATGTGTTGATAGAAAATATACTAAATCTGTTCAGAATCTTTTCTCAATTCAATTTAATATTATAAAGTAACATGCACGTGTAAACTTTTATAAAATAAGCAGACACACACGCTGAGTAATCTAGTAGCATAAAATATACAAAAACACATACTTCCACATATGTATATATGAATACAATATGTATTCATACATCAATTTATGCAGCTATAAATATTGTTTAGAAAATTTTGGGTCGATATTATATGCATAACAACAACCAAAATCAAGTTATATTCGTACATGCACACGCCCATGCAAATAAGTGCGTGAGATAGACAGACAGAATTTAGTTTTATGTGTGTTGAACCTGGCTGTCATATTTAATTGAAAAATTTGCATATCAACACACACGATATATGTAGAAATGTATTTAAGTAAGTATATGATAATGAGCAGGATTTCGAATGTATAATTCTGACATTTGTTTAAATTTTTAAAACTATTTAAAATAAATTTGTGCTCTGAGTTAAATACAGAAAAAAGGATAGAAACATAAATAATTAATTAAATCGTTTTGGTTTTATTTTTGTAAGATTAAAGAAGAGATTAAAGAAAAATGCTGTCAACCCTGACGTATGAGTGACATTTAATTAATTACCATATCTAAACTAAATTAATGCATTCCCATAAAGCACTTAAAAAGTTTAAGCTCTTTTAAGCCTAATAAACTAACTTAAATAGATTTTATATACCAAAACTATTTATAATTATATACTTATTTTTTTTTTTAATTTGTACTTGAATTAATTGATTTCACAGAAGGAAAATTTTAATTTCATTACAATGAAATAAAATAAACATTTCGGTTTTTACTCCTGGAGATTATAGTTTTACTCTAAAGAAATAGTATTTACAATGAGATTTTTTGATAGTAATTTTGTTTAAGAATACTTTAAAAAATTTATAAATCTGCCACTTATCTTCAAACTTAAAATCAGCACAATGCTTCATAGATTATCTTTTGAGTTATTTATTTTGGCTAGAAAACTTCGATTAAAAATAAAAACGAAAGAATGAAGGAATAAATTTTCTATTTCAGTTTCAAATTGTCCAATTTGCTTAGTACAATTCAGTATAGTTTTATCCGGTACAGAGGCAGCTGGAAATTTTCTGGTCTAGTATTATCCGTTATGAAATTGGAGCGACCAATTGGACATAATTTTATCCATCACACAGTCCACACTGGAACTTGCTTGACATAGTATTATCAGCTAGATCTTGAACCTAAAGTTATTTAGTGCAGTTTTATCTGTTTCATTTTGCCTTTAATCAAGTTTTTCTTATTTTTTTTTTTACACTAATGAACTTGAACGTTTCGATTAAAAATAATTTAATGAATGTAATGGATTTTGCCTACATAGGTATAGTTTTATCAGGTACACTTCCGTTTCTCCATGAATACAGAGAATGTTTGGTTGAACAACTTGTACTTAGTTGAAACAGTAATATTTGCTACACCATAACATTGAAGTTGTTGGGTATTTTGTTCTCTTTTTTATCTATTTTTCGATGAAGTTAGGGTAAATTATTATAGCTTTAACTAAACTTGAATATTACGAGTAAAAGTTTCGTTCATTTGAATAATTTGAAGTAATGAATATAATCCAATTGGCTATTGTTTATCCGTTAAACTAAGCACCTATTTGATACAGTTTTATTTGTTGCTCCATAAGCTTCGACCAATTTGGCACAGTTTTATCCGTCACTATCAACTTAGTCTAAATTATTGTAGTTTTATTTGTCACATTATATTTGGAAAATTTTTTGGTATAGTATTATCTATTACTCCATGAGCTTCCAGTTATACGGTGTAATGTTATCCGTTACTCTTTTAATTTCAATTACATTTTCTACTGATTTATCCAGTAGAATACTGAACTAAAACGTACAAAGTGTGGAATTATCCGTTACACCCCCTAAACTTAATCGTTCTTAGTACAGCTTTATCTACTACAATATGAAATTGAAATTACTTAGTTGGTGCTGCATTATCCGTTACACTAGGAATTTGGCAATATATAATGCAGAATCATCCGATTAACCATGAACTTGATTTTATTTAGTGCAGTATTATCCATTACATTACGACTCTCAACTAACGTTGAGTAAGAACTTGAAGTTATTAGGTGCATTGAGTTTGATCTTATTTATTCATTGTATCATATTTTATTAAAAAAAAGTAAAAAAATAAAATAATAATAGTTTCAAACTTTAAATCACTCTGTAGAAATGCCTTCTATTCGTGTTGTCTCAGAGCTAGATAAATTTTGAGAATGAATATATTTGCTGAAAGTCATTGAGTACTTTTAGGCGCCGCTTAGTTCCATTTTTGCATTTCTTAACTTTTTTGCCCCAAATCTTACATTTAGTTGCATTTTACTTTATCCTAAGCAATGTAATTTCAATACTACATATACCTACGAGTACAAGTTTCGTGGATTTCCCTAAAATTCACAAGTTTGTATAATACTATTTAGCATAATTTTAGGTATTGATGAATTTACATTTTGGTTATAATAATGGCTTCGTTTATTGACTTTACTTTTTATACATCGATGCATACATTTTTAATTCTTTCCAAACCTTATTGTAGATAAATATTTTTTTTAGCTTATTGTTTTTTTTTTAATCTACAAAACTTCCCTCGCTTAAGGCCAACTATAAAATTCCAAAAATGTTCTCTTTTTTTTTTAAAAAAATATGCAACAAAACTTTCAATAAATGCAATTTCTAGTATTTTTACTTTGTTTGCTAGTCACGTCGTACTGCAACACACAGGAGACTGTCATTTTGCTTAAGCCAGCCAAAAAACAACAGCGAGGAAATAAATTAACAAATTCCCCTTCTTCTTCAAACATAGATACCCAAGGTGTAGTAAATAATTCTCTCTCAGCAATATACTGTATGCATACTAAAAGTTCACTAGTTATTTGACATTTTGATCTTCTGTGTATGCGCCTGAGTTTATGCAATATTAATTATTTTGTAACTTGCTGCATGTTCTTGTTGTTGTGTGTATGTGAAAATAACAGCGCTGAAAATGAGAAACCATCAACATGAAATTGAAGCTATGTGGAAAATATACTTGTAGTATATTATTTTTTAAAGCAATAATTACCTTAGCGTGCCCCAGAAACAAGCAAAACACAACAATATACAGGGTTTCACAATTAGTTATTTATATCTTTTAAGGTAGACATTATACAAGTATAAGGGTAAGCTTCAGTTGATTTAATTAATTATTTCACTAATTAGAAATTATTAACTTGAGCTTTGTTTGCGCTGCTAGGAAAACACACACACCCTCACTTGGGTCTTAACACTTTAACATCCTCTAAATTTTGTATCGCTCAACTCGATATTTGGTTGTTGTGTTTTCTAGCACCTAATAAATTTCTCCATTTGTATGCACAACAATATGTTAACATAATCTTTATAAGCACTACACGACAATGGCAGCAGCAACAGCACAAAGTTAAAGCAATAAACTTCAATAAAAATGACAAGAAATTGTGAGAGAAGTGAAAATCCTTTCTATTTTCCCCTTTCTGCTGTTGTTGCTACGTATTTCATTTTCTTATTCGGCTTGCTATTGTTCTATTTAGTTGCTAATTTTCGCATTGTCGCATTGTTACTGCTTGCTACCTTTTGACAATGTTATTGGTACTACCGCTACTACTACGTTGAGCTTTTTTTTTATTTTTTTTTACTTATTGTCTTTAATGCTTTACGCTCATGTCAGGTTTTTTAACTACACCTTTGATTGTGAGTCTTGCAAAAACTTTTACACCCAGCGGATTACATTCCTTGAGAAAAGTGTTAATTCTTCTGTTCGAAAAACTTTTCCGAACAATTTTATGTAAAATATTTCTATGTGAAAATATTCAAATTTCAATCCTTCGCATTTTGCTCATGTTCTTCGATTTAAAATTTCCTAAATTACATAATCATTTTTAATTTTTGTTTTCAGCATACTTTTAGGTTAAGCAATGAAATAATTTTAATTTAAGTTTTCATGATCATTTTCAATTATATTTTTTTATCATACTTTTAGGTGAAGTTTTAAAAAACCTTCATTCTTGCCAATTCCGTCCTTAGTTTAGTTTTCCCTGAAGGAATTTTTTCTCAGTAATAAAATTTTTCGAAATAGTTTATTCGAAAAAAATTTAAATGAATTTATTTTTCCAAAATTTTAAAGTTCATATTTTTGATAATATTTAGTTAGTAATTGTTCTCTAAGCAATCGATTATTCAGAATTTGCAGAATGAAATTATATTTTTATATAAACCTAAGCCAATATTTCTATACCAGAAAATTTTGTTTTCAGGTATTTTATGCAAACTATTAATGCAGAATTATAAATTTCCTTTCTCCCTTTCTACAGTCAAATCTGTTGTTTGTTTTATTAAGAAATTATGTTTTTCCTAAAACCTTTATTGATTACTTTTAGGTAAACTACGAGGTGTGATCAAAAAATAACCGCTATTTTCAAATTTCGTAAGTTACGTATGCTCGATTTTCGCATTTTTTTTTTCTGTTATGTTGGTACACATGTCTGTTATATATGTTGGCAATACCAACCATTTTGGATTGTCAGTTTGTTTTTGACAGATAAAAAGGTTAGTCGTATTTTGGTGTGCTCTTCGATTTTTTACTATTAAAAATGGATCAAAGAAACTGTATTCAGTTTTGTGTAAAAAATTAGATTAAATGCGCAAGGACATTGAAATGTTGACTGTGGCCTTTGGCTTTTGGCGAGTCTACTATGAGCAGAACACAGGTTCAATTGTGGTATAACCGGTTTAAGGAAGGCCGAGAAGATGTCAATGACTATGCTCGTCCTGGTCGCCCGAGCACGTCACCAACCGATGAAAACATTGACGCAGTGAAGAAAATGATTTTGGATAATCGTCGAATCACTATCAGAGAGGTTGCTGATGATGTTGGCATATCGTTCGGCTTATGCCAAGCAATTTTTACGGATGTTTTAGGCATGAAACGTGCGGCAGCGAAGATTGTTCCAAAATTGCTAAATTTTGAGCAAAACAACGTCGCTTGTGCGTAAGTTTTTGGCCAAAAACAAAACCGTTATCATGCCTCAACCACCGTGTTCACCGGACTTGGCCCCCGCTGACTTTTTCCTCTTCCCAAAACTGAAGACACCGATGAAAGGAAAGCGTTTTGCTACGATTGAGGAGATACTATAAAAGAAAAATCGAAACAGGAGCTGTTGGCGATACCAAAAAGCGCGTTTCAGAAGTGTTTCGAGGATTGGAAAAAACGCATGGCATAAGTGTATTATATCTAAGGAGGATTACTTTGAAGGGGACAAGATAGTTGTTGATGAATAAATAAATACTTTTTGAAAATAACGGTTATTTTTTATCATAGTATATCAAATTCATTTCCGAAAATCCGTTCCCGAGTATTTTATATCCAGCAAAACCATTTATTATTCGGAATTTACAGAAATCGTACTTTTCTTTTATATGAATCCAAGAAGAATCCATTCATGTAAAAATATAATACGCACAACATGAGTGGATGCGAAAAGCTCGGCCTAGGCCCTCCATGGGCTGTTGTGCCATTGAAAGTAAAGTAAGAATCCAAGAAGAAAACTTTATTTTTAGCGGAAACTGAAATTTCCTTTTTCCTCTCTCTCGCTCTGTTATGCGATAATTAAATCATTTACAAAATTATGTATTTCTAAAATAATTTAGTTTATCCCAAAAAAATTTATTGCAGACTTTAAGGTGAAGTATAAATGTGGTTTGTTACTTCCCAAAGTTGACTTGATGTATTTATTTGTACCTTGCATGGATTCCCATATATTTTATAGACAAACAAATTGTGCATTTCCATCTTTTTTTTTTCTTAATAACTTTACGCAAGCATACCTTTTTTATTTTATGTTTTTAATATTCTTAAATTTTTCAGTTACATAAATCCAGTTACTTATATAATCCATTCATAAATAACACATTTTGACTTAAAATTTTATACCTTTTTTAAATTTCCCCCGCCCCGCAATATTCTTTTACTTTAATTTATTACACATATTTTTATATTGCAATTTTCTTTGTATTTTTTTTTTTTGTTTAACAATAATTTATACTTTATGATGTACTTTCAATTTCGTTGTTCTATTTCTTATTTTCCTTTATATTTTTATATGCTCATGAAAATAGTATTTCAATTCCAAAGACACACACATACTACAAGCGCTTATAATAACAATGTCATCCTCAAAATATGCAATGCAATTTGTTATAAGTACACAGCGCTCCCCCATTTCTTGCTGTTTTAATGCTGCATTTTTATTGCACACATTCACAAGCAGCAGCAGTAAAAAAACATTTTTGTTGCATGAACAATTGTTGAGCTATAAGATATGTGATTTAACGATACAGTACGATGCACTGTGTCTGTCTGTCGAACCAGTGATCATTAGTAATTCCGTGTGCAATATTTGACAAAAAAAACGAAAAAACGGGATAATAGTCTTCTACAAATTGAGTGTAACAACAAAAACATTTTTTTGTGGGTTAGCTTTAAAAAAAATAATATCTCTAGCTTTGCGGTGAAATAGCAAAACACAAAAAAAAGAAAATATGCAA
The DNA here is from genome assembly GCA_958295655.1 of Palloptera scutellata. NCBI lineage: Eukaryota > Metazoa > Arthropoda > Insecta > Diptera > Pallopteridae > Palloptera > Palloptera scutellata. The sequence goes on from OY282450.1 coordinate 91,832,280, forward strand.
TTTAATTTTCCATGATTGTGTTGTTCTTCTTATAACTTACTTCATGTGACAAAAACTTTTTTCTTAACTGTTTACCTTTGCAGTTTCACTTCTTACAATACACACACTGCAACAGTAACAGGTGGAAAAGAACGAATTTATATTAATTATAGATACATTTAGTTTATGGAAAATTTCTCAATTTAATGGTCGTCATTGTTGGTTGATTCGTTCGTCCGTTCAAAGTTCACACAAATTGGTTTTAGAAATAAATTTCACCAGCCTAAATGGTTTTTTGTTACTTCGCTGGTAGGAGACCGAGTGTATTTAACTTGTAAACGAAAGATTTGAAAAACCTGTGGAAGTCAAATTAATTGTTTAGTGTTTTGATAATGGTTTTTTTTCTATATTATTTTTAGTGAGTTTTAATAATTGGTTTTTTTTTTGTTATGATTTCAAGTCATTGCTTTGGTAACTTAAAGTCAGATTCACTGTGGGAGGGAGTGTAGTCTATCACTTTGTTTTGCGATTTAATTTTAATTTATTTGTACCACAATACTGCTGTCATCCAGCGAGTATCAAGAGAAGATGGAGGAAAAGGAAGTAAACATGGATTAGTGAAAGGAAAAACCAAATTGATGGGTTGCATTTCATAACGTACGTAACAGGTATTGTAGGCAGGGTTGCATTTTGGATGTAAGGTTAATAATTCCAAATAACACAGTAAAATAGCAGTTAAAAATTATTTGATAACCTTCAAACAGCTTCCTTACACTTTTGTATTGCATTGCAGGCTTTTAACGAGGTAATCAGAGTCATAACCAATAAATAGCGCCTTCTGGTATGCAATAAAAAGTTTAGCTTTAAATCGCTTACTAAAATATTCATCCAATTTTGGCTTTATATTAAAATATCATACTAAAATATTCTTCCAATTTATTTCTCATTATTAAATAAATATTATAAATTGTTTATAAAATATTTCCATTCCATTCAACATTTATGCACTTTTAATCAGAAAGCATTAAACTGTGATGTAAAGGCAGACCCCACGGCGTATACGTAATAATTAATTTATATTAGATAAATACCTACTAAGTATTTCATACTAACTGCGTAATTTTATTCGGATTTGTTATTTCAAAAACAAGCCTACATATAAGTATCATGCATATGTGTCAGCCAAACATAAAATAATGTGGCAAAGCAAAAAAAAACAATGAAATTCCATTTAGTTGTGGTATTAAAATAAAAAGCTGATAAAAATCACAATAATAACAATGGAACATACTTTTTATATACTACATAAATACTTTCTATGTACTTATAGCTATATATGTATGAATATCATACAATCCAATCCATTGAAGATATATTAATACAAACATTTTTAATCTTTAAGTTTATGTACTCCACAGGGAGCGTATGGCGATACGCAATCACACGACATTGTGTTGTTGCCCTACATTTTGCTTTGGTGCCCTCGGTTGCATTAAATTATGTTTCGTTCGTTCTACTTTTTCATTAACAAAAAAAAGCAAAGAAAATCATAAATAGCATACATAAATGTAACATTTTATGTTGTAGCTCGTCGCTGCTATTCATTTTTTCGCAACAACTTGTCAAAAGCCAGAACTTGTATCCCAAGCAAATAAAATGAAAGAAAAAGTAAAGCAAAAGAGTAGGGTAGGAATGCATGTTGATAATACTCTGCCTAATATCGTTCTCATAATTATTAACACGAATTTTAGATTAATTCTTTACTTGAAGTTTAGACCCTCAGGTGACAGGTGACTATTCTGATGCTTGTTAATAGGAAAAAGATCGAACATTTTACAGCTGATCTAAAATTGGTCGAACCTTAACTGCTTTACTTTATCTACATAAAGTTGGCTCCAATTCAATAAAAATTTCGTGTTAACTCACTGGTATTACTTTCAAAACAACTGTAAAACTTTCTACTAAGATCGAAGAGTAATCTAAAATTTACTATACTTTTAATGGCACAACAGCCCATGGAGGGCCTAGGCCGAGCTTTTCCCATCCACTCATGTTGGGCGTGTTATATTTGTACATGAATGGAAGGGACCTACAGTTTTTAATACCGAATCCGAACGGCGAAGTGATAAGCTTTTCATAGGCAATTTTAACTCTTGTAAATTTGCCATTGCTTGCCAAGAGGTGGTGCCGTGTAGAAAAATTATTTTTTGATTTTGCCTGTGCCGAGATTCGAACCCCGGACTCTGCGTAGCAGTCCAGCGCATTACCACTACGCCACAGCGTACGCTCTAAAATTAGCTGAACCTTTACTGTTGTTCATTTTCATATCATGTTGTTCATGTTTTGTACATGCTCTTCTTTTTCAATTCCTTGTAACGCACTTTCAGGCCCAATAGTAATTAAATCGTCTAAATAACTAAACAATTTTTTCTAGAAAGATTAAAAATTTGGAATAATTAGTTTATAAATTGCCTAAACTAAAAAGAACGCTCTATAAGTCCCTCATCCTTCCCGTCCTAATTTATGGCGCAGAGACGTGGACATTGACCATCAATGATGAGAGGCTGTTGGCTGTTAGGAGCGTTCGAGAGGAAGATACTCCGTAAGATCTACGGTCCAGTATGCGTGGACGACGTGTATCGAATAAGATGGAACGATGAGCTGTATGAGCTGTACGCCGACACTGACATTGTCAAGCGTATAAAACTCCAGCGGCTTCGCTGGCTGGGTCATGTTGAGCGAATGGAAAAAAGCGCTCCGCTCCGACTAGAAGGGTGTTTTATTCGAACCACGGTGGAGGAACACGCAGAAGGGGACGTCCTAATCTCCGTTGGAAAGACCAGGTGCAGGGCAACCTGACTGAACTTGGCCTTATCAACTGGCGCCAGCGCGCACATAGCAGAGGTGACTGGCGAAGCTTTGTAGAGGCGACCAAGACCGATCATCGGTTGTAGTGCCAGCTAAGTAAGTAAGTAAGTAAATTGCCTAAACCTAATATTTATAAAACATTTTAATAGGTATGTATGTAAATATTTTATAACATAATTTAAGGCATTGTTAGTAAAATTATTAAGCTTGGACGCACTAATGTTCAAATAGTTAATCGCCTGGAAATCTCCAGTACTTTTCTAATCAGCAATTTATAATTTAACTATTATCGCTCTGCGTCTTAAAAATATTTCACCGATTTTCTTACTGCTCTATTTTCTCCAAAGAAAAACTTTCTTAAATTTCTAGTACGAGTGGAAATTTTATATTAAACTTGAAACATAACTGAAACTTTTCTTATGTTTTCTTTCTGTATGCACAGAACTTACAACTTTCCTTCATTACTTTCTACATTTTAAACAATTTTCCATAATATACTTTTTGGTGTGACTATTAAATTCTTTCGTTATTTTGCAAAAGTTTATAAAAATCAAATTCTTTTTTGTACCATATCAGGCAAGTTTACCTTAAAATATAAACATTCTACTACACAAAAAACATAGAAAAAATTGTGCGTAGAGCGAAAATAAACGCAATTGTTCCTGGCTGACTGGAAATGATTACTTTCAACGGGAAACCAAAGTCATAACCAAAACTTCCCCTCCCCCTTCCGTTTCACCCGCCACCCTATCAGTCGTTATGGTCATACGCTGAAAAGGGAGGGAGACGGGGGGGGGGGGGGGACTGGGGCGGGGGGAAAGTTGTGTTTCGCCTCATAAAAGTTAAGTAGATGGGATTTAAAAGCTTTTAAGTTAACTTCTTTATCTCTACTTATGTACGTTTCCTGTTTTTTTTTTTTTTTTCATTTATATTTTCGTCTCTCTTGACAAAAGTCAATTAAATTCTATGGTTGGTTTTTACTTATGTCGTTCGTAAAAATGCAGTAGCCAACACAAACATTTACAGTGAACAAATATAATCTCAATTTTCCTTTTTGTTTGCTCACATAAAGAAGTTTTTAAACAAATTTTGTATGTAAATTTTGCATAACGAAATTACGTACATTCCACTTTTATTTTCAGTTATTTGATATACTATATACCTGATGCTATATATGCTGTATACCTACTGCAAAAAAAAATTTAATTCAAATTATGCAAAGTAGTAAACTACTTAATTAAATTAAATTCAATTAAAATCGCAATGGGCGTGCATGCATAAATTATATACAAAATAACAAATATTTGAATACTTAGCATTGAAAATTTTGATGTAAATTTAAATCAAGGCTTATGCACAACATGTCTCATGATGGGGGAAGTTGACGGTGGATACTTGATGGATTGACAACGGCCCACTTGTTAACCTTATTAAACTGCCTTTACTTTACTTTTAATGGCACAACAACCCATGGAGGGCCTAGGCCGAGCTTTTCGCATCCACTCATGTTGTGCATGTTATATTTGTACATGAATGGAAGGGACCTACAGTTTAATGCCGAATCCGAACGGCGAAGTGAAAAGCTTTTCATAGCAATTTTTACTCTTGTAGGGTAGCCATTGCCTGCCAAGTGCCAAGAGGTGGTGCCGTGTAGAAAAATTATCTTTTCTACTTTTTTATTTTGCATGTGCCGAGATTCGAACCCCGGACACTCTGCGTAGCAGTCCAACGCACTACCACTACACCACAGCGACCACTGCCGCCTGCCTATTAAACTGCCGCCTGCCTATTTAGCTAGCTGTGTGTCGTTAATCTCAGTATATTTCAGTTGGATTTACATATTATTATAGTAACTAATTATAGTAATTAATTGTCATATATGTATGCACTTAGTTGCTCAACTGCTATTGTAAAATTGAATGAGTTTATACTTGTGAGTGTAGAAACTTAGAAACTTATGACTTCATGTATGTATTATTAACAATTTGTTAACTTTTCTAATAATTTAATGCATTAAACTCTTCACCAAATAAGTAATGCAATCGAATGCAACGCTCTGTTCAACTTTAATGTAGCGCCATCTGGTGCTTGGCCATAAGTTTTTACTTACAATCCTGCGTCAACAATAAAGTTTAACCGCAACTATAACTTCCATCTACAACTATAAACTCTTATTTCCGAAAAAAAACAATGCATTATTTTTATAGTGGTACCTGGTTGGTATATTAAAGTGCGAAAAAAATCGTAAAAAAGAAAAGAATTACAAACGGAAGTGTTTACTTTAGAGAAAAAAAAAATACACCAGAATTTATATCTGTTGTTGTCAGTTGCAAATGCGTGCGTTGTTGGAACGTGAAAAATATCAGTTTTAAAAAGGAAAGTGCAAAATTCGATGCGAACACGGACAGCGAAAATAAAATGAAATAAATAAATTTACTTACTCGTACTAACAAAGTTTGAATTAAACCTTTTTCTAGTGTTTTGAAAAACTGTAAGATCCATATGTACGCAGATGACGTCCAGTTGTACGTTAACTGTAAGCGTGAGAACCTCTATGACTGCATCAACAATCTGAATAGTGTTCTTGAAAACATTGGTAATTGGGCAATAAAAAACGGCTTAAGCCTTAATCCAGCAAAGTCAAAATGCTTGGTAATTGCGAAGAAAATCATTGACATTTCCACTGCCCCTAACCTTTCATTAAACGGAAGCAATATTGAATACGTAGACTCTGCAAAAAATCTAGGGTTAACCTTCAACAGAACTCTAACTTGGAATAACCACATAAGTAACACGGTTGGGAAAGTCTACAGCATGCTTCGTGTTCTTTGGACGACGCAGTACTTTACTCCTCTTCATATTCGAATGCTACTTGCTAAAGCATATCTCATACCAACAATGCTATATGGCTGCGAAATATTTGCAAATTGTGATAGTCTAAGTAAAAATAAATTAAATACTCTTTTCAATAACATTGTTCGTTATGTGTTTGGACTAAAACGAAGAGATCATGTTTCCCAGTATGCTAAAAGAATCCATGGCTTAACCTTTGATAACTTACTGAACTATCGAACGCTTTTATTGTTGCATAAAATTATATGTAATGCAGAACCCAGTTGTTTTCGAGATTAAACTTTTCTATATCCAATCGAACTAATATGATTAACTGTTTACGCGTTTCTTGTTTAACGTCTGAAAGGCAGTTTTTTGTACACTCTGTTCGTCTTTGGAATGCACTTCCTAATAGTTTAAGATCTGGTAATAATGCTGTGCAATTCAAAAATAAACTAGCTTTATTCCTTTCTTCGCTGTAATAGGAAATAATAAAATATACCATGTTATTACAATTTTTTACGAATAGATGAATAGATGTTTAATGCTTAATTTTAAAGTAAAGTTTAAATTTGTATGTCATGCAATATATATTATAAGTCGTATTTAATCTTGTTTACGCTACATGCTGCCGGTATTGCTAATAAGGTTTTAAACTTTGTTGTGCCGGTTTTCGAAAAAGAATTTCCAAGAAAATTTATTTAAAAAAAATTTGAATAAAGAATTAAAATGTACGAGTATATCAGTCACCCAAAGCATTAACATTTCCATTGAATCTAAATTTTATTTGTACCTACCTAAAAGTATGCTTAATAAAAAAAACAACAAAATTCCCATTCAAATTCAAATTTAACTTGTGCACTTTTCAACTGAAAGTGTTTACAATTTATGTGCACCTTTTTTGCATTTGAAACTTGTCAGAAATTTTGGAGCTGCAGAAGAAAATAGTAAATTGTAACAAGTTGAAGTGTTAAAACATACAAAAATTTCTCGCCCTGACTGATGAAATGCTACAAAAACACAAAGTTTTCTCCTTCATCTTTTTGGTTTTTGTTTAGTTTTTTCCAGTATCTAAAAGGGAAATTTTTGCAAATTTTTTTGAATTTATTATTTTGGAGAAAATATTTGCTTACATTCTTTCTTTTTGTTTTACTGTTTTGGGTGTGTATTTCACTGGAGTTTTTTAAAGTTGAATGCGTGACGTGAAGGACGATATCAGGAATATAAATTGCTTTTTAATGTTTAGTTTATTCCAAAAAATGATGGAGATGTTTTAAATGAAACTTGCTGTACTTAAATAGAGTAAGTGTAGTGCTTCTGAAACGAATCGTATTTAATCGTATTATTTTTGAAATAAATTAAATAAGGTGAAAGTCAAAGAAGACACAAAATTCACATTTTCCTAAAAAATAATAAGAAAAATTCAGATTTTAATGTATACTTTAAGGAGTAAATGTAAATTGACGGTTACACATATATAATTCATTTGGCAATTGCTCAAAAATACTTTTAAATATCACCACTTTAGACACTTAAAAAATATAGATAAATTTCCAAATTTCTTCAGCGTATTTTAGGCTATTACTTTGTCAGATAGTTCAAAATTTTTTCGGTATACTTAACTTATACTTATTGCTCTATACTTAAAAAAAAAGCAATCGCTTTATTCAGTTAGCAAATGATCATTTGATTAGATTCTTATAAAATTTTAATCAAGGTTGAATATGACAGTCACATAAATTAGCTTGACATTTTTTTACAGCATACTTTTCGGGGAGTGACTTTTCTAATCAGATAAAAATAAATCGATCAATCAAATTCTATCACGGTTTATCTTTAGATTTTATATATGCGCATACACTCATTCTTTAATGCCTTACTTATTAATTGTTTGGAAATACATAGCTCAATTGCGCAGTTTCTGATATGCTCTCGTAAATCAAGTGCTTCAAAGTGTGATGGCAAATTGATAGTCATATCTTAAGTGTGCTGACCAATTGAGAAGGAAATATTAAAATTGGTTGTCATTGTCATTGAAGTAAACTCTCAGGTATCATTTGTTAAATAGTTCAAAGTTAGATCTAAGTGTAAGTGTAGTTGAATTAGGGAAGTCAGCTAAGATATGTTAAGAATTTCCACGGCTAACTTTAAGGTATAGCCTTGCTTATCAGTTCAAAATAAATCGAATTATCATATTCTGATGCAAAATTAATTTCATAATGTGAATAATCCATAATTTTTGCAAACACCGTCAAATGTTATTGTCCTTTGACATTTATTATATAGTAGTATATTGAAGACAGATAGAGAATAAAATGATAAGCGTTACACACCTCTAAATCATTCATTCGGAATCATAATTCCATCAAAACGAGCCTAAATGTGCATCAAATCGGGAGGTGGTCATTTGAACGATATCATTTTTTCAACTTAATGTCATAAATTTTACACCATCAAATAAACTTCCCGTGAGAGCTAAAGAGTGCCCAATTTTTTAATTTTCTAACAAAAGGGCAGTCAATTCACATTATGTCATTACTTTTGCCCCACCCTTTACTTAGCTTGACAGTCAGATAAATGATCTTGAAATTTTCGAAGCAGACTTTTCGGCATGAGTTTATTGATTTATCATATTCTAATATAGACTATTATTTACTTACTTTACTTTTAATCGCACAACAGCCCATGGAGGGCCTAGGCCGAGCTTTTCGCATCCACTCATGTTGTGCGTGTTATATTTGTACATGAATGGAAGGGACATACAGTCCCTTTGCGTTGCTTGATTATATACTATTAGGAAATGTTTAAATTTAAACCAAAAGTTTTCTTGTAGCTTCTGCAGCATACTTTTAGACATATTTTTAATAAGCGATTAGAAATAGAAAAGCTCGGCCTAGGCCCTCCATGGGCTGTTGTGCTATTGTTGTGCTAAAGTAAAATAAAGTAAGATTAGAAATAGATTAACTGATTTTCCTATTATTTTGTGGGATTTGGCAAATTGATAACAAAACTGTGCTGACCAGTTGAAAGGCCAACGTTTAAATTGGCAGACATATAAACTAATTTAAAATTTATAAAGTATATTTTTAGGTATGACTTTGTTAGTCGTTTGAAAAGAAATCATCTATCGATTAGTTTCTGATGCGCAGTGGAATATTGAGAGATTTTAAATCGCTTTAAACAACTTTTTTTATCATCTCTTCGCTCTAACGACGGCCAGATAAATGTCAATGAGACTATCGTATATAAGTGCATAAGCTTATTTACTAAGTCGTCGTCGTCGTCGTCGTCGTCGTCGTCGTCGTTGCCGTAGTCGTTTGCAATTTTCTAAGACATTTATCTATTAAAACCTAATACTTTCTTTTGCTCTCCTTGTACTTAGTATACCCGTACTCGTATCACTTTGGGTACAGACCAAACATACACAAATGTAAGCCACACAATTTTTGTTCACTCATGCGATTTTATCATTGCACATTTGCAACGCCAGCAAATTGGCAATAAAATTTTAGTGCCAAAAGCCGAAGAAAATAAACGTACCCAAACTAAAATGGAATGGAGAACTTTCGACGTTTAACTAACTAAATAGTTTGAAGAAAATCTGATTAGCAAATACTGAAATGCCAATTGCGTATTTGGTGTTTGCTGAGGCATGCCATGCCCACCCACATACGCCATAATATTATGACATTTACACATGTATTGAGAATTTACATTTTTATTTAGCAACAACACAAACTAATGAAATTTTCCTCTTCCTCTTCTTTTTTTCTCACTTTTTCGCATCCTTTTCATTCCGTTTCGTAATGCGCTTTAATCAATTCAACTGGAAATTGCTGCCAACAACAACAACAAACAACAACAAACAACCAACACCAACCATGCCACCAACAAAATCAACGTGATGTCATTTAACATAAATGTTAACGGAAATGTCAAATGCCACCAACACATTATTATTGCTGTTGCTGCTGCTGTTTACCCTGCATGCCTGTTGCTTGCTGCTACTGCCACCGATGGCGTTGCTTTGATATGGATGGCTTTTTTGTTGTTGATGCTCTTACTGCTCCAATACTGCTGCTGCTGCTGCTGTTGCTGCTGATGATGGTGTTGCAATTGCTACTGTTGTTTTTTTTTATTGGATTGCTGCTAATCCGCAACAAATCGGTAACGGAAATGTCATATGTCACCATTGATGTATTTATTGCTGCGGACTTTGTCAATTGTTTGCAACAACAACATTCAAACCATCCAAAACACCCAAATACATTCCATTCATATAAATAGATGCTTGTCATCCTTATGAGCCGTTCAAGTGCCCCGGCGATGGTAATTGCATTTCGATCCAATATTTATGCGATGGTGCGCCCGACTGTTCCGATGGCTATGATGAAGATATGCGCTTGTGTACAGCAGGTGAGTTTCACATCACACTTTCGCTGGTTTTATATAAGTATATCATTTTCTGATATAAGAATAACATTTTTCAGGCATAATTGATTGTAAATCGTTTTGTTTTTTGTTATGCGCTGAAAATTGCGAGCATTAATTTTCATTCATTTTTGCGTATCATTAGAAAATTGGGGAAATTAAATGAACTTCTATGGGAAGTAAATTTTTGTTTTTATGTTTTTCTTTGAATTTTTCTTTTTAATTTTGTATATTTCTCCACACTTTATTCATTGATTTTTTTCTGTTTTTATGTTTTTTCTTTTTTCTTTTACAATTTATATCAATATCATTGTGTGCGTAGCTTTCCTCAATCATTTCTCTTCATATCAAATAACTTTTCAAAGCCAAAGTCGTAGCGAAAAGAAAATGATATCAGCAAAACCGTGATGCTATCTAGATAAAAAGATTTACATTATGTATAATTGAATTGAATTGTTTATAACTAGACTGGTATGTGAAATTATTCCTCATGAAATCGAGAGATAGAGAGAAGAGAGACGACCATAAGAATATTGGTGCTTAGAAGCGAGTGGGTGGTAAGTTTACCTAACCATAATACATCAACCGCAACTCAAGTTTCTTATGGTTTTCTTCTATTACGCATGAAAACAAATGGGTCATAAAATTGTTGTGCTGATTTGATTTATTATTATAAAGATATTATTCTCTACAGGACGAAAACAGTGAAAAGAGTAGGTACTATAGATTTGACTGGAAAAATTGATTTCCAATATTTGTAAACAGTTTTTATTCCATCAGAAAGCCTAAGTCTAAGTTAGGTAAGGAATAAGATTTTCATTGTTCTTTTTCCCCGTTCACGTTCACTTCCTTGAGCCAAAGATCGGATGCTTTAGTTTTGGCTATAAATGTTGATGCTTTTCTTTAAATCCTTTGACACCTTTTTAGCAAATCAGGCTTACTCGAAATATTTTGTTAATAATTCTGTAGATTTTGAATCAGGATTCAAATCGCGAATTGATCACGAATTACATACCCAAGAATTAAAAGGAATAGATTTTTCATTATTTATGAGATAAGTAAGAAGCAAAAAAAAAGCGGTCGCTGTGGCGTAGTGGTAATGCGTTGGAGTGCTACGCAGAGTGTCCGAGGATAGAATCTCGGCACAGGCAAAATCAAAAAGAAGTAGAAGAAATAATTTTTCTACACGGCACCACCTCTTGGCAATGGCAATGGCAAACCTACAAGAGTAAAAATTGCTATAAAATTGCTTTTCACTTCGCCGTTCGGATTCGGCATTAAACTGTAGGTCCCTTCTATTCATGTACAAATATAACACGCACAACATGAGAGGATGTGAAAAGCGCGGCCTAGGCCCTTCATGGGCTGTTGTGTCATTAAAAGTAAAGTAAGTAAGAAGCAAAATTCATTTCCTAAATGGACAAAATTTGCATCAAAATGGACTGAACTTTACAGTATCTAAACTATTGGTACAATGTATGTATTTCAGTTTACTTGTTTATTCTCTGATCGTAGTAGTTCTAGAAGAGAGCGAACATATTTCTGATGTTCAGTCAAATTATAAAGCCAATATTATTATAGGTCATAACCCTCTGTGGAGACTTGTAATGAAATTAAAATGAAATTTCTCATGAAAGGTCAAAAAATACTTATAAGAGAGGGAGCTAATGGGTTAAAACATTCCAAGAATATGGTCTATGTAAGATTTTATGATAAGGGGCTGAACATATAAACATTCTTAGATGCAAAAATATCCATCATAACTTATATATTATGATACCAACATGTTCAGAAATTGTTAAAATTATGTACCGCGTTAAAAAATCTCTGACGTTCAGGCCAAAAACGTAGTATTTCTTTCTATTCTGAAGCACTTCCGCTACCCAATAAGTGTATTCTGATCCCGAGCATGAATGAGCGTGAAATTTTTTATGCATTAAAAAAAAATAAGACGAAACTGATGATGTTTAGCGGACCTTAATTGTATAAGGTCAACTTTGAAATCGATTGGGCATTTTTTGAGGTCAATTTTAATGTTCTGTGCAATGAGCAAAAGATGAATCAGAAATTGTGTCTTAACAACCGAGCTAATTCGGAATGTACGTAAAAAAAAACATAATAATTTCACAATTGGCACGAGGTAATGAACAAATTGTAGGCTCAAGTTCAATGGAAATGGATTCAAATTCAAATGGATTTGATCAATGATGGAAAATTTATCATTCAAGACTCAAAGAACTGTTAAAAGAAAAGAAGAATGAATAATTCTTCTTGTATATTTCTGGGGACAATGAACAAATTCAACTCAAAAATGGACAAAATTCAATAATTTTGAAACAACTTGATCAGTTACTAAATTTGTTTAAACAATTCGGCAGAAAACTTTTAAGAAGATTGAGGCATGATCTTGAGATGTTATGTAGTATATGGACTACTTTTACTTCGCTTTTTATGATATAAGTAGGTAGAATCATACTTGCGCGATAGACTATGCCATGTACTGTTGGATGGAAGGAAATCTAAATCATTTGTTTCCTCTTCGGGTGTTCCTCAAGGTAGTATCCTTGGGCCGCTATTTTTTATTCTTTTTATTAATGATATTGGATCATGCTTTCATAAATGCAATTATCTCTTATATGCGGACGATCTATAAATATTTTTAAAAGTTTAATGTGTATCCGATGTTTGTGATATATAAAATGATATAAATAGGTTAAATACATGGTGCCTCACAAATTGTTTAGCTTTAAATGTTAAAAAGTGTTTTCATATCACTTTCTCGAAATTAAACAGTAATATTATCTCTACATTTCTTATTGCAAATTCTTGTTTAAAGGTAGTAGCAGAAATGCTGGATCTGGGCGTTTTGCTCGACTCTAAATTAACATTTGTAAATCATTTGAATTACGTAATACCGAAAGCTTATGCAATGTTAGCATTTGTTCGACGTAATAGTGACGAATTTAGGGACTCCTATTCGTATAAGCTTCTATTTACTGCATTTGTGAGAGCAAAGTTGGAATACGTGGCAATTATGGAATCCCTTTATGCAGAAGACTTTCTTAAAAGTTACTCTTTTTTGCTTAAATTTCCAAGAGCCGATTCTTTCATATAAGTCGCGATGTTTACTCATCGATCTGAAGTCGTTAGTGAGAAGACGTCTTATTAATTCCTTAATGTTTCTCTATGATATTGTTAGTGGCAATATTGATTGCTCAATGCTTTACTTTACTTACTTTACTTTTAATGGCACAACAGCCCATGGAGGGCCTAGGCCGAGCTTTTCGCATCCACTCATGTTGTGCGTGTTATATTTGTACATGAATTGAAGGGACCTACAGTTTAATGCCGAAGTGAAAAGCTTTTCATAGCAATTTTTACTCTTGTAGGTTTGCCATTGCCTGCCAAGTTCCAAGAGGTGGTGCAGTGTAGAAAAATTATTTTTTTTACTTTTTTTTATTTTGCTTGTGCCGAGATTCGAACCCCTGACACTCTGCGTAGCAGTCCAACTACCGTTACGCCACAGCGACCACAATTTTGCTTAGCCAAATTGATTTTTTTGTTCTAATCATGACTACTAGTCAAAGATATTTTGATTAAATGCTATAAAACAAATTATGCTTTAAATCAACCACTTACGAGGTCTCTTATTGAATTTAATGAATTAGCTTCAATTACTGAAATCGACCTTTCTATATCAAAATCCATGTTCAAAAAACTTGTCAATAATAATTAGTTTTAGTTTTATTTTTAATTATTATTGTAAGAACAAATTTGTTGTATATTTTGTAAAATCTACCCCGTAGATCTTATTCAAATCAATGGCTTAAATAAATAAATAAATAAATAAGTAACTAGGACTGGTCTAATAATAATAATTGTGGCCGCCGTGGTGTAGTTGGTAGTACGTCAGCCTTCTAAGTACGCAGTGTGTCCGGGATTCAAGTTTGGGGCTTTCTCTACACAGCGCCACACCTTTTGTTTTTGTCTAATGAAAACTTATCACTTCGCCGTCCGGATTCGGCATAAAACTGTAGGTCCCTAACACACACAACTTGATTGGATCTGAAAAGCTCTGCCTAGGCCCTCCAAGGGTTATTGTGCCATTAAAAGAAGAAGAAATAAGAAAGACAAACGATTGAATTCAGGATAACGCTAATGATTAATAACTGTAGAAGAAATTCAAAGTTACATAATATGGAATAGAGTTGAAATGGGACTAACAGTAACGAGAACATGCTGAAATTAATTGGGGTCTGAAAAGATCGTTGTACTTTTTACAAGGAAATACAAACTGAAGCCACTCAGAACCGTTAGTCTAAAGTTACAGAGATCGAATATCAATGGAAGTAAAATTTTATGGAATCACCGTAGACCTGAAAATCCCATGTTTTAGAGATAAAAAACAAATCAGTTTGGGCAAAAGTTCAGGTTGCTCTTTGAAAATACTTCAAAGGATAGTTAGTTGTTATGAATTAGTAGTTTGGGCGGAAAGAACAAAGCAACATTAAGTAATTGTGTGCATAAATGAAGCTATGAGAACTTGACCAACAACATCTAAGTATGGAGGTTCTTATTTATGGCGGAAAAATTAAACCCTCTTCAGATTGAATTTCAAAGGAAGTAAAATTTTATGGAATCACCGTAGACCTGGAAATCCCATGTTATAGAGATGAAAAACAAATCAGTTTGGGCAAAAGTTCAAGCGAATGAAGCCAATCCAAGGATACTTGGTGAAGATATCGGTGCTAGAAGAAGCTTAAATTGAAAGAAGTTTGTTATTCCAGAGAGATAGCATCCTAAAATTTCTCTACCTAATGAACTACATGCACTTAAATTTAGTTTTGTAAACCGATTCAAAATCGAACTATAAAAATCCTTACAGCGATTTTAATAAGACACTATCGGTTGAGCTATCATCTTACAATAATAATTTCTAACAACTCGTGACTTATCGAAAGTGCGATAGGTTCATATAGGGGGCTCTTAAGCCGCAGTGTACTCGCCAACGTTAATAATTATAATAATAATCAAGAATTTTTTAAGGTTCTAAGAAACAAGGCAAGTAGAATTGATGCTGAAAGCATAATTTCTGCTTGTCTACAGTGGTCTACATGATTTCAAGAGGCTAAAGATGATCCATTTTAAGCGAGATTATTGTGTAGGTGACTTCATAAGTAGATGAAGTTTTTTCAAACTGAAAGTAACTGCAGAGCGATAAAGCCAATATATTCCTGGGCAATCAACTAAATTCTTCACTAATATCACTTCCATTGCGATAGCATTAATGCTCTTCTTCAAATTAGTTAACCTTGTTGAACACACACACACACACACACACACATAGTCGTAAATGTAGATTAAGATTTGTTTATTTACCAACAACTCTTAATTGAATTGTAATACTTGAATATTGAAATTTATATTGACAGCATTATGTACAATCAAATATGTTTATATGCTTGTGTGCACAGTCGGTATGTTATAAACACACACTCATATACGCACACACTCATATATAGACTACACAACAAGAACCACTACAGTTGAAAGCAATTGTTTCGGAATATTGATAGACAAAGAAGAATCTAATCAATTTCAATATTTGGAGCCTGAAGGAGAACAGTATTAGTTTATGCACTCATACACAAATACACTCGCATACTTTTATATATATAGTAGATGCATACATGCATACGTACGAGTATAAGTACTACATAAACAGGCACTTAAGTGCGCACAATATGCTCAACTTTCTATGTACTTAAGTATGTGATGGTGTTTATGTATAGAAATATCTAGAGATACATGAATTGAATGTACATGAATTTCTCTGTCCATAAAATTACACAAAATGTAAATATGCATTCATGCAACACATAAGCAACATCGACTGCAGCAGCAGGAAAACTAATCTAATCTAACATGAATACACATTGAGAGCTATGGGATTGCACTTGTTCTTGTGTTCGAATACACACACATACGAATACCATAGTCGTATGCAAAAGAGGCTACTATATTTGATGATATCTGGACAAAAGATAAAAAACGAATGATGCACTCCTGTCGCATGCCGTGTATTCATAAAGTTGTTACTGGTAGTTATGAAAAAAAAGAAAAAATTGACAAATAAAAACTAAAAAATGCTTGTACTTACAATCTCGTGCAGCTACACACATATGTACATATCATACCACATACGCATTTAGTTTCAAATTATATAAAAATCTCTATCAAAATATTTGTTCATCAGCATTTCAATTAACTGCAGAGAAAGGAAAGCTTTTCCAATTTTAATAAAACTTCATTTATGATAGTTAGTGAGCTTGAGTTCCATAATATATTTTTTTGTCCTCTGCATTTTTCCTCCATGTTGTAGAATGTTTTCATTTAACGAAAATTTTAACTGTTGATTTCCCTTGAGCTTTTAAAACTTTTCAACATTTTTAACTACCTAAAAACCAAATGAATTTTTCATTTATAGTTGCTTAAAATGCTCGGTAAATATAAAATAGTCGTTTAAAAAAGGGAAAACTGCGTCATTTACATAACACAAACACACATGTAAATATATGTGTCTGCTTATAAGAGTATGTATGTATGAATGTATGTGTACTACTGTGGGCAAAAAGTAGTAAAACATTGTTCATAATTTAAAATTTTTTTATTCATTCTTCCAAATCTATTTCGTCCCCTTCAAAGTAATCCCCCCCGGCCCCAATACACTTGTGCCAACGTTTTTTCCAATTCTCGAAACAGTTGTTAAAGTCAATTTCCGGAATAGCCTTCAATGCGCTTAGCGATTCATGTTTAATGTCTTCAATTGACTCAAAACGGTGTCCACGAAGCGGTTTTTTGAGTTTAGAAAATAGCCAAAAGTCACACGGTGCTAATCACACGGTCAGGCGAATAGGGTGATTGCGGAACGATATCAGTCGAATTTTTGGCTGATGAAAATGGTATCGTAAAACCAATGCAGTGATTTTGGAACCAATCGTGCATTCACTCTTCTTAGGCCCAAATGATGTTTTAAAATGGTTTTCACTGATCCTTCCGATATTCCAACGATGTCAGTAAGGTCTCTCACTGTTAATCGTCGATTCTCGAGCACCAATTCCTTGATTTTATTGACGTGTTGATCATCAGTTGATGTTGATGGCCGTCCTGGATGTCGTTCGTCGTCAACGCGTTCTCGACCATCTTTGAACAATTTGTACCAATCAAAAACACTTGTTCGCGACATACAATTATCACCGAAGGCCTTTTGCAACATTCTGAACGTTTCGGCACCAGAATTTTGATTCCGCACACAAAATTTAATGGAACTTCTTTGTTGAATAATTTCACTCATTGTGAAAATCGCCGAATGCACTTTTTGTACTTCAGAAAGACAAGCGTATAGTATACTAAACACTACTGATTATTTTGATGTGACATTTGGCACAGATGTCACCGACAGTCATACCAACCTTAAAAAATAATATTTTGATGAATGGGTTTCCGCGCGAAATTTAAATTAAAAAGTCTTACTACTTTTTGCCCACAGTAGTATATGCAATAAAAGCAAGGATCGTTGACAAAAAAGAAATTCAGTTAAAATAAGTGAGTTTCTTCTTGATATATACCATATAATAATAATATTACTACTTTTATTTGAATGCATGTTTCAATGTGTGTGTGTGTGTGTGTGTGTGTGTGTGTGTGTGAGGCTTTGTTGACTGACCTAGAATGTACTGTAATAAAAATGTAAATTCCATCAAAATAGTGGCATTTACACACACACACACACTCATACATAGTATTTATACATAAAGGTAGGTCATATACTTGAACGTCTATGCACACCTACACAAACGTGTATAGTGTATGTCTATACATACTTATTTATATTTTAGATGGTACATGGATTTAGATGGTTTAGATTGCATACTACAATAGTATGCAATTCAATTAACAACCATCGTCAGTAAAAAATAAAGAAACAATATTAGCACGCTTTTAGGCAGTCATGCAATTACTTACTAGTTACTACCTAAGTTAGTAAATAAAAAATATAAATTTATTTATGTAAGTTGGATTACAATTAAAAAATTTTTAATTATATGCCACGATATACATACTTACTTAGTTGGCGTACTACAACCGATGATCAGTCCTGACCAGCCGCCTCGCTAGGTCTCCATGTAGCTGATTTTTCCACCGGAGAATATGACGTCCTCTTTTTTACTTAGTTGGCGCACTACAACCGATGATCGGTCCTGACCAGTCGCCTCTGCTAGGTCTCCATGTACCTGATTTTTTCACCGGAGATTAAGACGTCCTCTTTTGCGTGTTACTCCACCATTGCTCGAATAAAACACCCTTCTATCCGAATCGCCTTCTTCCATTCCCTCAACGAAGCCGCTGGATTTTTATCGCTTGACTATGTCAGCTCATACAGCTCACGGTTCTATCATATTCGATACACGTCATCCGAGCATATTAGACCATAGATCTTACGGAGTATCTTCCTCTCTTAAGCCTCTAACAGCCTCTCATTGGTGGCCAATGTCCACATCTCAGCACCATACATAAGGAAGGCAAGGATGAGGGACTTATAGAGCGTTATTTACGTCGGTCGAGAGAGGGCTCTGCTTCTCATTTGCCTATTGAGCCCGTAGTAACACGTGTTGGCAAGAGTTTATTATCTCCGATTGATCTCAAGGCTGACATTATTGTTGGTATTAATTCTGGATTCTAGGTAAACGAAATCCTTGTGACGACTTCAAAAGCGTAATTGTCAACAGTCACATTTTGTCCAAGACGCCGTGACTCTTTGTTTGTTGACACAAGGTATTTCGTTTTGTCCTAGTTCACCACCAGACCACACTCAACGAGACTCCCTTTCCAGATTGGAGAACCTCTACCCAATCATTTTCCGGCAGATTCACTATTTACTATATACATATATACTGATTGATTGACGGACTGATGTGTTGATAGATATAAGATTTAATTAACTAAATGATACATTAATTGCTTCACTGATTCTTTTTCTGGTCTGTTCTCTGTTTGATAAACTTTTAATTTCCACTTTGACTCATTGTTTAATTCATTCTCTGATACACTGATAAATTTGTGACTTACATCATTCACTGACAGATTCAGTGACTCAATCACTGATTGATATACTGACTGATTCACTAACTAAGTAATTCACTAGTAGATTAGTTAATAATTTCTTTAACTGTTTTCGTAACTAATTCACTGACTAATACAGTGACTAATCCACAATTAATTCAATGATTGATTTTCTGAATGACTGATTTATAGATTAATTCAAAAGCTAATTTACTGACTGATTCAATTTCCGACTGATTCACTGTTTGATGTACTGATTGATTTTATGGTTCACTATTTGATTCACTGACTAATTTATGAGATAGATTGCTGACCGATTTACTGAGCAATTGAGTGATACACGGATTGTTTCAAAAACTGATTCACAGACGAACTTAATGACTGATTCACCAATTGAGTCCTTAACTGTTTTACTGTTTAACTCCCACGCTGATTCACTGATTGAACCCAAATTAATTTCATGATTGATTTATACCTAAATTAATTCACTATCAAATTTACTGATTCACTAATTGATAAGAGAATTTAACAATGGATGGATTCATGAGCTAATTCGCTGAATGATTCCTTGCTTCCTTGGTACTTTGTTGGGTGATTTGCTGTTTGGTTCAATGACAGATTCACTGATTATTTATAGACTAATCCATGTAATAATTCACTGGTTGATTCCCTAGCAGATTCATTGACTGTTACTGCTTCACTGACCGATTCAGTGAATAACTCAAAAACTATTGCTCTTGCGGGCAAATTCACTTACTCATTCACATCTAACACACCCTTACATTCCGAATAATTTCCTAGCTGATACACAACTTAACTCCATGGAATTAGGACAAAACGGTTTCACTGACTATATTATATCGTAAGGTAATTCAGAATAGAATAAGTCCATGAAATAAAAGTAAGCTCATTAAAAATAATTAGCTCATTAATCGAATTAGAAATTCAATAAAAGTATTCATTTTTTCCAATTACTTAAATTGTGTAATTTCTTTCACTTCATCTCTCTCGACTTTATGTACGTATGTATGTGGATTTCTCGAATTAATTGAGTAAATTTTTCTGCTCGCTTTACCTTAATATCAAATTCGGTCTCTCTTTTCTCCTACGCATACGTATCCTTTAGCGAGTGAGTTGAAACTAAAGAAGTGCACACACACATCCCTTTCAATTTGCGTTAATTCTGTTGTATTGTTTTTAATTAAGATTTTCTTGTTATCATTACAAAGATTTGTAATTAAATATTTAATGAGAGCACTATGTGGGTGTATAGACGATAGTATATGAGGAGGAAAAGTGTGAGGTGGCATAGGATTGCTTCAATGGAGTCAAATATTTGTATAAGTTGAAATAATACCCAGAAAGCAATGCTATCAATGTGATGAGAGAAAATATTGTTAATATTATAAAGGTGTTCCAAACTGGATTGACTTTAAACATTTAGTAAGTACGTTCAGCTGTTTAGAAACTAAAGAGTTTCGCCCATTTGAGAAGGACAGAATTTCACCCAGTTTTCTATAGATTCCTGGAATTTTTTTGTTTCTTTATGTTATTGATATCTCACCATCAGCATCAATTGTTTACTTATTTTCGGGAATATTTCTTTGCCTTTTGTCTTATCTAAATTACGAAACCATCACCATCAATTACTTACTTACTTAGCTGGCACTGCAACCGATGATCGGTCTTGGCCGCCTCCACAAAGCTTCGCCAGTCACTTCTGCTATGCGCGCGCTGGTGCCAGTTGATAAGGCCAAGTGCAGTCAGGTTGCCCTGCACCTGCTCTTTCCAACGGAGATTAGGACGTCCCCTTCTGCGTGTTCCTCCACCGCGGTTCGAATAAAACACCCTTCTATCCGGAGCGGAGCGCTTTCTTCCATTCGATCAATATGACCCGAAGCCGCTGGATTTTATACGCTTGACTATGTCAGTGTCGGCGTACAGCTCATACAGCTCATCGTTCCATCTTATTCGATACACGTCGTCCTTGCATACTGGACCGTAGATCTTACGGAGTATCTTCCTCTCGAACGCTCCTAACAGCCTCTCATCGTTGATGGTCAATGTCCACGTCTCTGCGCCAAACATTAGGACGGGAAGGATGAGGGACTTATAGAGCGTTATTTTCGTCGGTCGAGAGAGGGCTCTACTTCTCAATTGCCTACTGAGCCCGTAGTAACACCTGTTGGCAAGAGTTAGTCTCCGCTTGATCTCAAGGCTGACATTATTGTTGGTGTTTATGCTGGATCCTAGATATACGAAATCCTTGACGACTTCAAAAGTATAATTGTCAACAGTGATATTTTGTCCAAGACGCCGTGACTCTTTGTTTATTGACACAAGCTATTTCGTTTTGTCCTCGTTCACCACTAGACCCACTCGACGAGACTCCCTTTCCATGTTGGAGAATGCTGCACTGACTGCTCCAGCGTTTTTGCCAATCATGTCAATATCATCAGCGTATGCTAGCGGCATGACACTCTTGTAGAAGATAGTGCCAGAGATGTCGATGTCGATGTTCGCAGCTCGAATTATTTTCTCCAGCATAAGGTTAAAGAAGTCGCACGATTGGGAATCACCTTGTCTGAAACCTCTTTTGGTATCGAATGGTGCGGAGAGGTCTGTCCCAATTTTCACTGCCCTGGTGGTGTTGGTCAGTGTCATTTTGCAAAGACGAATGAGCTTTGCAGGGATACCAAAATCAGACATTGCGGCGTACAAGTGATCCCTAATCGTTCTGTCGAAGGCGACAGCGGTTTTATAATCGACAAATAGATGATGGATGTTGATCTGTTTTTCTCGGGTCTTTTCCAGGATTTGGCGTAGTGTGAATATCTGGTCGATGGTAGATTTACCAGGCCTGAAGCCACACTGATAAGGTCCAATCAGTTTGTTGACGCTGGGCTTCAGTCTTTCGCACAGTACGCTCGATAGAACCATATATGCAAAATTAAGAAGGCTTATCCCACGGTAGTCGGCGCAGATCGTGGAATCACCTTTCTTATGGATTGGGCAGAGTACGCTGAGGTTTCAATCACTTGGCATGCTTTCATCTCACCATGTTCTGCATATAAGCTCATGCATGCGTTTTTTGAGCTCTTCGCCTCCGGTCTTAAACAACTCAGCAGGCAGGCCATCTGCACCTGCAGCCTTATTGTTTTTCAGCCGAGCAATGGCTGTTAAGACATCCTCATAGTCAGGCGGCAGTACTTCAACGCCGTCAGTGATTGGGGTTTCCGGAGTGGGTTCCGCAGTGGCGGGATTATTGCCGGCATCGCCATTAAGCAGCTGCGAAAAGTGCTCCCTCCATAATCTCATTATGCCCTGGGCGGCCCTGGGGCGTAGGACACAAGGTAAAGTTCGTGACAGTCGCAGGTGCGTCCATGGTCGATCCTTGCGCTTGTACGTTTCAAGTCGACACACAGCCTCCTCGTGGCGTCCCCTTGATAGCGATCTGACAACCGTCAGTGAGTTAACTAATGTGTGCGGCGGGCTTCTCCATGGCCTTGAATGAATGGTTGTGAGTCGGGCTTGGAACCCACCACGTTAAAATACCCACCAATGAATCCTCAAAAATCACCATCAACTAATAATTAATTTTCCGGAATATTTCGATCACAATAATACAATTTGATGATTTGGAAAATGCTTCATTTTTAATCTAAATTTTATTCCTTTATGAAACACTGTATTGTATTGCTAAAGTTTTCTTTAGCTGAAATTAACTCCTTGACTTTTATTTTTGTAATTAATACTTAAATGAAGTAGAGGGTTTCTTCCACACTTATCCATTGTTTCAATTGAAAATTTTCTTATCACAAAATTTTTTACTGGGTACTCAAGCATGAAATTTTTGAGGTGTACCAGCATATGTGCGTGCAAATTGTGGTTTATCATGCACTCACATATGCACATATTCCCGTCCTGAACTTTAAAGTTATTTAAAGTGCGTTAAAATCTGTTGAAATAGTTTTTCTCTTTTTCCCCACCTTTTTCCATATATTGTACATAATAATAATTATGCCAAAACTAAAGTCATTTAATTATTTATTGTGATTAAGGAAATTAATAAAAAAAAAAGTATTTTACTATACCCAAAGCTAATGAATAATATACAAGCATTTAATATTCTTACATATTAAATGTTACTCATACGTAATGTATGCCAGAAAATATTAATTAAGATATTGTAAATAACTGCAGCTGAAGAAACGTTTAATAATATTCTCTTCAATCTGCTTTAAATACACATGCTGATATGGTAAATATATAAATATTTTGTCAACGCACACCACACAACAATTGTTGCGCCGAGCTAATCACACACATGCCGCATCTTTTCCATATTATCCATTCAAATTTTTTTTTCTCTTTTCCATTTTCTGCTTGTCTCTGCATGTCTCTCTGCGGTAACAATCTAATTGCGATCCATAATAAAAACAGCATTTTTTCTCGTTGTATATACTTAATTGCTCTTTTTCACTTGACGCGATTGTCACTCGTTTGTTGTGGCTGGTGCTGGCCTTGCTGTTGGTTTTGCCTGATGCTTACATATCGTATAATTTAGTCCATTTTCCACTCCCTTGTAGGTGGATAAAAGCATTTAGTAAATACCTTTAACATGTTGTGTCTCACGTATATATTTATGTAATATATATGAATATCTTTTGTGTACTAAGTATCCTTAGCGTATTGTGTTAGCATAAAAAACACATTACAATAAAAATTCTTTTATGAAGCCTCAGGGTATGTTGCTGTTGTTTTTATGGTTTAGTGCTACTGTATTCTTCTGTTTGAATGACTGAGTGATAGTCTGTCTACTTGCCTAACTGTCTTGCTAGCAGAGCTGAAATTACATGTTTTTTTTTTATATTTTTATATGTTATCTTCATTATTAAGCAGTAGCAGCTGTGGTAGCAGTAGCAGCTTGGCATTTTAGTATTCTCTATTTTATTTTTTCTCTGTATTTTTGTTTTTTATTATTGTTGTTGTAGACAGTAGTTTATCTTGCAACACCCCCAAAACAAATACATTCTGGCATTACTTTTTGGTATCTATTTCTTATTTATTGTATATGTGTATTGTATCTAATACATACGAGTATATAGTATGTACATAAATAGTTAAAGACATTAAGGACAATTAAAATAAAAGCCTTGCCTGCGGAGACATAAAATAATGCCCTGTAATTGCAACCCAATAAAACTATAACAAATTTTCAATTGTCTATATTATATAATATTGCCTCGAGGTTTGTTTGTTCATTCAAATGTAGGTCGTATATCAAGAAATAGAATTGCTGTGGATGAGCTTCTAGTCAGGAAATATGGAACTTTTTATCAGCGTTAAATATTTAATTTCCCAAATATTTAAGTAATTTTGAATGCTAAATAAGATTGTAATTAGTATTCGTTGTTAAGATAATATTAGTTAATAAATATAGTTGTTATAATAATAGTAGACCATGTGAAAATAGCAGGTCGTTCTTCATGTATGTATATGACAGATTAGAGAGGTTCTTGTAGTCACTTAAGTGAATCACTGTGGACAATGAGTCTTTTGTACCGAAAAATCAGTCACACTGATTAATTTCATCAAGAGTGATTTTTCATTGTAATTTCTGTGAATCACAGTGAGGAATTCGATTTTTGTCTTCAAATAATCAAAGTGATTGAGTTTAGCAATATGTAGTAATATTTCATTGCAACTTCAATTTAAGGTTACATAGGACAATAAAAGTTTTAAAGATTTGAAAAAATATCGCACATTAACTTTTAATATTGGAAAGTCTAATGGTTTGGAATTTTTAACTAAATGCTCAGAGCTTAGAACTTATTTATTTTGAAGACAGACAGAAAGTGATAGAGTGAAAAGAAGTAGTAATGTGAATTGGTATAAATATTTTTTGCAATTTTGGTCTAAATCACTGTGAATTTTATTTTAAGTATTTGGTTTGCAACAATTTCTGTAAATTTTACGATTAATTTTGGCTTCGCAATAATTTTGACCCAACCACATCGTATTTTTAACTCTCTTAAATTATTGAGTTTTATTATTAATAATATAAATTTTGAGTTTTAACTCTCAAAATCACTGTGATCTTGATTTTGCTGTGGAATTGTGTATATGAAGTAAATCTGTTTTGCTTACACAAATTTCTGTAAATCAAAATCACAGTGAATTTTGAAAGCTGTGTTTGCGTACATTTGTAAAATCACTATATAAGTATTTAGAAATAACATCATTATTTGATTTTGTTTTGGAATCACTGTGAATTTCGAAATGACATCATGATTTGAGTTGGTTGTGAAATCACTATGAATTTGTCTTGATTGCTTAATACATATACATACATACATACATACATAAAAATCATTTTTTCAAAACGGGATGTAATTTTAAATCACGGTAATTTTTTAATCGCGGTTTTTTTTAAATCACGCTAATTTTTTAAATCATCGTAATTTTATGAACTCGGTCTTTTTTAAACATCGATTTTTTAAATCACAGGGATTTTTTAAATCACGGTAATTTTTTAAATCACAGTGATTTTTTAAATCACAGTGATTTTTTAAATTACGGTGATTTTTTAAATTACGGTGATTTTTAAATCACGGTGATTTTGGATTTAGTGTGAAATTATCGTAAATTTATTTTGCTTGTAACAAATTCAGTAAAATTTAAAAACACGTTGAAGTTCAAAATCACCGCGATTTACATATGGTGTGACATTACGGAAAACTAAGCTATAATTGTTATTTTGATATTGATGTGAAATCATTGTGAATTTCTTTCACTTTAGTCAGTTTTTAAATCACTATAATTAAAATTCGAAATCTCAGAAATTTTGATTTTAGCTTAGAACAACTGTGAATATGTTTTGCTTGAAAGAATTTCTGCAAATATCAAAATCGCAGTTTTGTCCTTTCATGTGCAATCACTGTCATATTTTAATTAAATTTCAAAAACACCACAGCAGATTTTGTAACCAGAGTGTCTCTGATTTTGATGTGAAATAGCTGTGAAGTTGTTTTACTTGCAAAAACTTTTCTGAAGTTCCAAATCACAGTGAATTTCAAGACGACAGTGATTTCTATTTGCTGTATTTGTATTCACTTGTAACCATTTCAAAATTACGCTGATTGTCATTTTGGTGTAAGTATTTGTAGTTAGCATTACAATACCAAGAAACTAACAGTTTCGCTTTCTTTTACTAATTTTTGTTTGTTTTAAACTACAAAAACTTTCATTCTTCTTAAATTTCCATTTCCTCTCATCTCTTTCAGCTAAACGTCCGCCCGTTGAGGAAACCGCATCGTTCCTGCAAAGTCTAATCGCTTCACATGGACCAAATTATTTGGAAAAACTTTTCGGTAGTAAAGCACGTGATGCACTCTCGCCTTTGGGCGGTGTCGAGAAAGTAGCAATTGCTCTCAGTGAATCACAGACAATCGAAGATTTTGGTGCGGCATTACATTTAATGAGGTAAGTGGCGTGTCGCGTAGAACTTTCCATCAAATTTAAGCGAAAAAACTTTTAAATTTTTAAATTACATTTACAATAAAACTGTTAGCAAAGGTAAAGTTTTATATGATTTATCCTCCAGATATCCTCTTCTCCTGCTACTCATTGAAATTGCATAAATAAATAAATAATAAAGTATTAAGCTGACACTTTTCTGCATTGTTTGTTCACGTTTATCTCTAAGGACAAACTCCTCAATTTGTATTCTCTTGATAGTTTTACATAATGAACAATACGAATTTGTTATGTATTCATAAAGTTTATTTTGCCATGAAATTTTATATTTTCTTGTAGTTATATTATACTTTAATTAAAATAGTTTTCCATCATCTCTTGGAAAATCTCCGTCATTAATATTTTATGTTTATGTTACTTATCAACTTACATGAAATACACTTCACTTATTGCATAAATATCTGAAGAATATTTGTTTGTTTGTTTACTTGCATCTAACTGGTTCAGTAATTGACAAAATTTCCAATTAACACAAAATCAACACTGAATATAATTGAAATTTTAAAGATGACTATTAATTATAATATTGTGAATGAATGAATCGACTAGCCTCTGTAAAAAGATATGTAGATATGAAATGTTTATAAATACATTCTTAAGAAAATCTATAGAAACTACTAGCAACGTATAATTTGAATGGACTAGTAACATAATACAAGGAAGAGTAGGCGAGCTGGCGAGTAGCAGTGATTGAGAGAGAGAGTGAAAAAGTAGCAGAGCATTTGAAGGAGGCTGTTTGCACTGACGCAAGCATGAAATAAGATAGTAAGAAAAGGGAAGTTTCGTGTCGTTTTCTTACTAAGTAGATACCTCACAGGTAGAAAACGTATTTTTTTCACACTTTCAGTCTTTCATGCTTTTGCGCCAGTGTAAACATCCACAAGTACAAATTGGAAGAGTGTAAAATAGAAGAATATTTCAAGTAAATATGTAGTAGCGAGAATGACAACGATTTGCAAGGAGCAGTGATTGGTGGTCGGAGTGGCGTAGTTGGTAGTGCGCTGGCGTGCTACGAAGAGTGACCGGACTTCAAATATCGACACAGGCAAAATCATAATTTAAAAACAAACAAAAATTGTCTACACGGCGCAACGTTTTTGGCAAGCAATAGCAAACTTACAAGAGTGAAAATTGCCTATGAAATGCTTTTCACTTTGCCGTTCGGAGTCGGCATTAAACTGTATTCATGGACAAATATAACTCGCACAATATGGATGGATGCGAAAAGCTCGGCCTAGGCTCTCCATGGGCTGTTGTGCCATAGAAAGAAGAAGAAAGAAGTGATTGGTAGTTGATTAACTCCCGGGTGAGTTATTTATAAATCAGGTTAGTAGGACTAATGTTTATTCGGGAATGAATTATATATAATTGAGTGATCGAAGGGAGGGGTTTTATTTGAAAAGTGAAAATGCCGGGAAATCGGATTTAAGAATCATAAAATTAATAATTTACTGAAAATATTGGAAAAATTTTTAATAGACCTTGCTTTATGTCGGTTGACTTAGCTAGTGTGCACGCTTGCTTTAACCTGGTATTGTGCTCACCGGAGGGGTGGGTACTTGCAGTCGACTGTCGAGCTGTTGCACATAAGTAAGAGCTATCCTATATACAAGATTTTCACGTACAATTTTGACCGAAAATAAAGGGGAAAATGAAAGATGAAGGTGGTCAACATATGTAGACGATATTAGTGTAGCGACTACTAGAACGCGATCAATGCAGAAGCACAGCTGTTAATGCTTCGCAACTCTCCCTTTCCCAACCATCAGAGTAGATGGTTGCTTTCACTGAATGGAGAATATTTTTAACTCACACCCCAGATCCAATGTCAATCAACTTTAAATATTCTTGTGTAGCTATTAGTTTTATACTACACAAGCTTTAAAGTATTTTACTATCAAGAATCTGTTGATTAAAATCGACACCTTACTTGTATGTAAATACTCTTTCACTTTCTTTTTCTCGGTCTTTTCACCTCTTTATGATATAATAGAGAGAGATTCTCCCTCTGCAAGTCGTTGGTGCAACGCATTTGGTAAAGTAGAAATTAACAATTAGTTTCTTTAGTAAAGCGCAAATGAAATTTTAATACCACCACAATTTTCTACAACAATTTTTTGTTTTAATTTAATTAAGTAATCAAGCGAATATTAGAAAATGTTGCTAATTTTTATTTTGAACTTTTGAAATTTAGAAACAATATGTTGCAGCATTATACTATTCAGGTCAAAGTTCACTTTGGACATGAACATTTTTCACAATTCTTTCAATCAATTAATGCACAGTTTCCACTTTTGGGAAACTGTGAAATAGATATTATAATAATTTTCACTCATTTATAATACTTTTTTCCATTGGTGCTATCAAACCAGCTTGCACAGCTTTCATGGTTTTCACAGTTAACCTTGATCTACATACATACATACTCGACGGAGTATGTACTCTATTGAATTATTAAAATATATTTATGTATTGTGGAATATAAAACGAATGAAACTTCTCCTTGTTTGCTCGTAGACATCGAATTTGAAGGATACATTTTACCATAGCACATTTGTGTTATGCTTCCGCAAACACATGCATACAAAGTTTTATATGTAGGCATGATTGTATGTGTGTAACCTACAATATTTGTTATTCTTTGCTTAATTAATCCCTGCAGGTGTTCTTTCCTGCCTTTCTCGCCTGTCTACTATGTCTACTACTATTCAATTCTGTTCTATCGGCTTTTGTTTTCTTTTCTGTGCCTGAGCTAATGATATAAAATTCACATAAATAAACTTGTATGTGTTCTACGACGAGTATATGGCAATGTGCTAGCAAAAATTGCGTCCATCTTTCTCACACACTCTCTTCAGGCCAAACTTTCACATTTACCAAATTGTGTGTTCACATGTGCCTGCATATTGTCTGTCCTATTTATAGTATTTTCCATAATGCGTACATATGTACTTACGTAAAATTAACTTCAACTAAATTTCATACTTGATCGCATACGGGCTTGTCATGTCCAGACGCAGTACATCATTGTTATATACATATGTACATAAAAGTACATTACGAACTACGTATGTATATTAAAGGTTATTAGTATGCTGGTTCGCCGACTGAATTTAAATTCAAAAAGGACTTAAATCACCCACTGATATGATACTTACTGCTATGATTCCAGCAAATACCACGATAATATATAATGTGTGAAAAGCAGAAAAGCGAACTTGAAATACCTGCAGAGGAAGGAACCTCTTTAACCTCTTTACGCAATGGACTAGCTGTTTACATGCTTGAGACTGATAATACAATATGCATGTGTATTATCTAATGGCCCTTATCAGGGTGCGTTTGTTTATTCTTTACTTTTGCCATTGTTCGTGTTCATAACGTACTTAAGCAACACACACACGATTACACTATGTAACTGAGTTTCCCCTGCTTGTGCTGTTTATATTAGTGTACTAGTGTTACTCTGTAATCAAAGTAAAGTAAGTTTTGGTAAAGTTTTCCAATTCAAAGATTGTGTTGAAGTCTGCAAATCAAGGTTTAAATTATCTCCTGATTTTAATTTTCAGTTCCGATCAATCAATATGAAATTCCAGTTTAAAATCTGATTTATTGAAGATCCATATCCTTGTATGATAGAATTAAGGATTCGTTCGATTCCTAGGGTTGGATTCCTACTGTCACTTACTCAAATTGCCACCAGTTTACGGATTAATATCCATTAATCTGGTTGACGGTGGATCGCCTTGTGCACTACATCAAAACCGCCAGAAAACATTTTGTATCATCTCCTGAGTGAATCTAATGGAGGGAGCACTCAAGAGGTCATACTCAGTACGTTTTTTGGTTGGTACCTGGATGACGAGAATAGGAGAAATGGCAACGGCATACGCAACGTACATCTCTGCCATGAATGTGGCTTGATGGTTAATCGAAATCAGTTGGCGAGGAAAAAGTGCAAGGAATCTGCAGTTAGCGGAAGGCTACACTGAACGCACTAGAAAATTCTCTCTTCAATTTCTCGAAGATAAATTGATGAATTTAATGAAATATATAATAATTGAATAAACAGACTAAATAAATTGTGTTTTACGAGTATTCCAAATATTTTTGGGTATGCCTGATGACGTAAGGGCTAACGAATTGGCCTACCATAGTCCTGTGGCAAGTCCGGATCATTTGTATTAGTTTGGAAGGAAGAACTATGCAACGGATTAAACAGCCCATGGATTATTCCCATAAGAAAAAATGGACCAGTTTCAATTTCTGCAAAAATTACGAAAGGAAACTGACTGCAATTCTTCTCTATCGATAGGGAAAAGATCTACGTATCCTGGTAGGTTTGATGATAGGCACAATACATGTGGTCAATGTATGGTCCATAAGGGTGTCATGGACGACTCAGCATTTAGATCCTGCCTTAAGGAGTTAAGTGATGCTACAGAATATTATATTTGTTATTGACAAGAAGCAGGAGATACCTGCTAGGTGGCAATGTTTTATTGAAGAATTCTGTTCATTCTATGCTTCTTCCTGAAATTGTTTGGTTCGTCAAAAAACCTAAAATATTGGGAGGGTGTAATATTTCTAATGATTGATGGAAGTTGTTGAGGAGTTTTGAAAATTTTTTTATTTCAGGCCAACGTACAAAAATTTTTAACTACAATTTCTTAGCATTTGAAACTTGACTTTGAAGTTGGACTGAGTTCCGGTCCAATAAAGGAAGATTTAACTAGTACAAAATTCACATCTTAACTTTACCGGTGTGGGTAACCATTTCTAGACCATAGACTAATACTTTCTCTGCCTTTTTTTCTGCTCATATTTCTTTATTTCTATTGCTCAACCCCTCTTTCTCCACATACTTTTTTTTTACTATTTGTTCTACTTCTAACTTCTTTTTCTCAACCATCCCCTCTTTATTTGCCCATTTCTCTTTCCTCTTTCCTACCATTTTTCTCGTTCCTCATCTTTCTACACTCCACTCTCTTTAACCTACTATTTTTCTTCCGTCTCCCCCTATTTACTCTCATTCTCACTATTTACACTTTCAACATACCCTATATCCTCACTCCTCTTTCTGTCGCTCTACGAAAGAAAATATTGCTCCCCCTCTATCAACCCTCTTGCTCCCTTTTAGCTTTCCGGTCTTTTTGTTCTTCTTTTGTCTGTCCATTTTCTCCCTCTGGCTACACCCAGGTCCGTCCACTAGGGTTTTCAGGTTTTCAGTTCTTATGCCAAGTCGGGAGGTTTTATAAGCTATCTCTGCTAACGTAAAAATGTATGATTCCATCTATTTACTTTTGATTACTAACTCATTCATTTCTATTTCCTCTTCCACTCTTCCACAGATCCGATTTGGAGCATTTACGATCCGTATTTATGGCTGTTGAAAATGGTGATTTAGGTATGTTGAAATCATTGGGCATTAAAGATTCTGAATTGGGCGATGTTAAGTTCTTTTTGGAGAAATTGGTCAACACTGGTTTTCTAGACTGAGTGGCACCAGATCCGGCTTCTGGATTTTATTATGCACATGCGCAACCCATTAATCCTAGTTTTTATTCATATCTGGGCACACCCTATGATAATTATAATTATTAAATAATTATAACAACTCAGTTAGGATGTTTGCTCATTTATGAATATCATCATTGGCATTGTTGCCTACAATTTTTCGTTTGGTTTTTAGTTTACAGTGACACAAGTTCAACAAAAATACACACAAATTTTTTTAAATTTCGTTTTTAGTTACATGATTTTTTTAAATTTTGTTATTGATTGAAACTTCTAAACTTTTTATAAAAAAGTAAAAAATTAGAAAAATCCTGAAAAAAAAAAATTGCAAAAGTCTTAAAAAAATCTGGTTTTGTTCAATAAACAAATAAAATTCTGCCGTCTTCAAACGAAATGCTCTCTACGCTCTTACTAACAACAACAACAACAATATTTAATTTACTGTTTCAAAATTACAAAAAAAAAATTTCCAATTTTGTTTTTGTTTATTAATTTTGAGAATCAAAACCAATATGCATCAATATTTTCGACGTTACACTCAAAACGAAATTATTAAATCCAAATACAAAAACAACAAGTTGAAATTCAAATAAACTAAAAACAATATCGTTTTTCATATCTAAATGTGTAAATTTTTATTAAAATGTGGAAGCAGGATCGGCCAGAACAATGAAGAAAAAAAAAACACAAAAGCAAAACAACAAAAAATATTAAGTAATAGTTATGAATTTAGATGAAAAATCTAAAAACAAAACAAAAATAAAATAACAAAATAAAAATCTATGTGTTTCTTGCTTTTTAAACTCAAAAATATATACAAAAAATAAAAAAAATATATGGTTTTCAATACAAAAAAAAAATCCTAAAAAAATTATAATGAAATATCTCACAATGGCTATCAGTAAAATACCTTCCAAATAAAAACAAACAAAACCTAAAATATTTATTGAAAGCGATTAACAAAAGTACCCTAAACATTTTTGTGAAAATTTTAAAACTTTTTTGGAAAATTGAATGAGAATCCCCAAAACTAATTTTAAATTTAAGCTTAAATTAAAAGAATAACAAAAGCACGTAATATTTATCAGTGTATTTTGATGAAAACATATATATACCAAAGTAGTAACTTAATATACATATAATATTTAGCGTAAACAAAATGCAAAAACCTAGCAAGCCCTGCAGCTATCAAAGAAATGTTACATTCGAAAAAGAATTGTAGTTTTAAATTGAGAAAAGTCTCACACACCGAGAAAAACAAAATTCCAACTAAAGCATGCCGTATCTATGATATTGTAATGTGTCCAAAAACAATCCACAAAAACCGAGAAAAAAAAGAAGAAGAAAGTAAATGCTCTCACAACAAAACTGAGAAGTATTTTGTAGTTTGTAGTTTGTAGTCAAGCTCGTTACAATTTAAACTAAAAATACCTACTAAATAATAATTACTAAAATTAACTAAATATACATAAATTAATATGCAAATGACACAAAACACAGATAGTATATATCTTTTTAACTTATTTTTACTATAACTTATTCGACTTTGAAATACTAATTTTTATAAACGAGTAATGTATTTTCATTGCAAATAGTTTTACACTCTGACCCACTGTGCAGTAAGAACTAGCGCAAAAATAATGATGATATTGTTATACAATTTTTTTATACATAAAGTTTCTTCTTTAAAGTTTTTTTTACAAAATATTCTGCATTGTTTACATGTTGTCTTTTTATTTGAAAACGTTTTGGCAACTGAAAACAATGTGCGGTTGACTTTTTAAAATTTTCTACTTTAATTTAAACAGTCACTACGTAAAAATTTAGATAATTAAAAATGTGTTTCTGATTAAAAATCATAAATTTTGAAAATAAAATAAAGAACTATTTTTCCCATACTAACTTTTTCCATTTTCTACATGGTAAAATATCTTTTCTACATTATTATTACATTATTTATACATTAAAATTTTAGTTGAAAAGTTTTGATAATGATGTTGTGTAGTTAATTTTTTAAGGTTTTCTACTTTAATGTAATTTTCTACATGAATTTATACATTTTCTACATGGAAATGTAGATAATTGAAAATATGTGCTTTTGTGATAAAAAATCACAAGGTTTTGAAAAAACATTATTTTTTTCTGTGTCTCTAGTTTTTTACTTTATTCCCTTTTAGTTATACATATGTGCATTTTCGTCTTTAAAATTTATTTTACATATTATTTTGCATTGTTTACGTGTAAACGTGTTGGTAACGAAAAATTTATACGGTATTGCAACTGAAAATGTTGTGCGGTTCTCATTTCAAAGTTTTCTACATGCAACTAAACATTCTCTACATAGGAATGTAGATAATTGAAAATATCTTCATGATCAAAACTCACAATAAATTAAATAATTTTTCCTTATATCTCTCTTCTATTTTTATTTTCTACATGGCAATATAATTTAGAATATGGTATTAGAAGGGACTATTTAGTTTTCATTAATACCAGTCAATATCTTTATTTTCTACATGACATGATTTGTCACGAAATCAAACCGAAGAAATGTAGATAATACGAAAATGGAAAAATTTACTATCCCGAAGAAATTAATTTATTTCACAAAATTCAAACATTTATTACGAAAATTTCTTTTTAATCTTTAATCAGTGTCAAAGGCATCTTTTAACGTTGCTATGGTTTATCATTGGGGTTAACATAAATGTTTACATGTTTAAATACATTCATTATGTAATATCTACATGAAAATGTAAATAATATATTTAACACAAAAAAAAAAAAAAAATATATATAACAATATCATTAAAATAAAACTGTTTACTTTAAAAATGCATTTATAAAAAATTGGAATATTACACTCGATTTCTTTCCTACTACTTAAAAAATATAAATGTCGTGATACAATATATTTATAATATAAACATATAAATACAAATATAAAATATAGAGAAACATATTAACGATACATATCACAAAAGGAAAACTATTTATATTTAAGAAGCATAAGGGGGAAAAATAAGAGAAAGGGTAGATAAAAAAAAAGTAAAGGAACGAAGTAAAGGTACGAAGTGAAGAAACTAAAACAGAAGAGAAGGGAACTAAAATGGAAATGACTTGCTTTGAAAAGGAATTATGGAAATTAATTTTTAAACAAATGGAATAAAGTGTATTTTCTACACCAACTTAACTGGAAATGAAAGCAGAAAACCTTTAGTAAGGAAAGAAATGTAGAACTAGCAACTAACGAAGGAACGAAAGCACAAATCTTGTAAAAGATATACAGAAAATGGTTCAATGACTTTATCTAGAGTAAGATGAGTTAACAACCGAAAAAGTAAAAAACAAATGTCAAACAAATGTAGTGGCAAAGGTAAAAAACTATATATTTTTGTAAACAATCAATGAAAGAACGAAAGACATATAGAAAGAGACAACTAGCTGAGATAATGTGAGAGAAAAAGATCGAATGAACTAAAAATCTCTACAAAAATAGGAAACAAAATAATAAATACATATGAAAAACTGAACCCAACGTAGAAAAATACAAAAAAAAAAAAAAATTATGGAAGAGAAATCATTAAACATATCAAAAAAACAAAAACTTATTTTAACTTGAAAACATTTGTAAAATCTTATTCAATTTTTGCACTTATGAGAAAATGAACAAATACAAAACACTTACCAACAAAAAAAAAAAAAAAATTCACAAAAAATTCTCTTATAAAAATCTCAAACCACAAAGAAAAATAATACTTTAATAATGGAGTTATAAGTACCTTAAATTAGCTTGTAGTGAAAAGAAAGAAAGTACTAAACTACTATACATACTAACTAAAAACTTTACTAAATACTATTTATTAAATCCAAAAGAAACAAAAAAACAACAGGAAAAACCTTTAACTTACTTTAACCTACTTATAAATGTTGCAAAGAAATTTAAAGAAATTTACACTTGAAAAAATTTAAAAAAAAAATAAAATAAAAGAAATTAATGTATATTCTCTATGTTAAAATGTGAAGTAAATGAAATCCAGCTGCAAATGGTAATGTGCAAATGTAAATAATGAGACAAACTACTTATTGAGAAAATGAAATTACATACATACATATTTTTTCATATTTTACTTACATATATATGTATGACAAAACGTGATAATTTCATTTTTTTATTTTTTAAATTAGATACACTTAAAACAAAATGTACTCAAAATTTTCTTTTCTCTTTACGAAATTCTAAAACTCATGCTACAATTTTTTCTAAATCTACAATTTTTTTTCTTTTTTAAATTAAGTTTTAATAAACGAAATTTTTCCTATATAAATATTCTAATTAATACTATTATTATTAATAAATATTTATTATACAATATTAAGTCTGTAACTCTTTTTAAAAAATCACTAAACATATCAGATCGTAATTATAAGATTATGATCACATGATTAGAAAAATAAAACAGGCTACAAACAAAAAGTTAGTTAATGAAAACATATCAGATTGAAACATATCACATACAAAGAGCAAAGAAAAAATATTAAATATACCTAAAAATATAAATTCCGCAAACACAAATAATTCAAAGGAAGACCTTAAAAATGTGAAATGAAATTATTTGAAAGTTTTAGCATTTGGAGATATTTGTTTACTTAGATCAAAGATACAAGCGGCATTTGGCACTCTCTGTCTGGTTCATTTTTATTTTTATTGAATTTTTTCAATTTATTTTTTTTTCTCATTTTATAATATTAATTAATTTTCTCAGTGTATGATTATAGGTATAATTTTCGATTTTGAAATAAGAACAAATATTCTACACTCGTGTAATTCAGAAGTACATGCAAATCCTATTCAGATTTGAATAAGAAAATTGATTTTTATTCATGTACTTTCTTGATTTCAATTCGTGAGACATGAGTGAAGAGAGAGAGAGAGAGAGAGAGGGAGAGAAAAATCTATTTATTCCTACAACGTCGAAGGCCAAAAGCACGTAAAAGAGGACAGAGACATGTTAAAAAAATCTCTACTCTGTTATTGAACTAATTTCTATACTACTACTTTCGAAACTACAAAGATAACTCCGAATGAAAAGTTACTAGTAGAAAAGTATCTTTTTCTTAGTGTATGATGCATTAATAATTAGCAAAGACCGTACCGAGATTATTAAAAAAAAAATAAGCTGGTGATTAAATTTTGTGCTCTCAAAACCCAAACTAATCAAGTAGGGATATCTGTAACAGGGTAGAGGCCCTATCTCAGTGCCAAAAAATTTTATAAATGCGGATTGCTTTTGCTCGTCTTTAATGTCGTGGCCATAATGGCAACACTCAGTTTATGTTAAAATCAACACTGCAGTCATATTGAAGTGAATTTCAAAAGTAGCTGACGAAAACAATGATTTTTGGCAATGACGCTTCTTTCCGCATAAAAGAAGGAAAAGTTAGTACTCGTAACTCCACCGTCACACTTGCTGTACAAAATGATTTTGCTATATAAAATAAAGTATGGTAATAGAGTCACTCAATTCTGTTCCACTTTCTTAGCACCATTCATGTACAATTGTAACACGCACAACTTGAGCGGATACGAAAAGCTCGGCCTAGGCCCTCCATGGGCTGTTGTGCCATTAAAAGTAAGTAACCATGAAAACTTTCTTGTTACACACCTGCTCAATAAAAACTTTTCATTATGTATAACTGTGGCAAAAAAGAACAAGAGTGACTTAAAACAGAAATCAATTTTTCACATGTTTTTGATTTTAAATAACAAACTTGCGCTATCAGGGAAAGAAGAATACAAGTATTAAATGTGGCTTCACTCTTCTACTAGGTGATCTTCTAGTTTACCTTGTGTGTTGCGCTCAGAGCATCAACCATTTTTGCTGCTTGGCGAGATGAAATGAATAATATCGAGTATCCGTATTCAAATTAAGTATTTGGGAAATATTTTTATTCATTTTTATTTTATCATCATTTTTATTCCTTATATGATTTCAATTTCAATAATTGTGTTATTTGTCGAAATATTTCTTATCTTCTCTGGTCGTTCCTATAAGTTTCGTCCTTTCATTTTCTATTTACATTTATATTTTTCCCAAAAGTTCATCAGTTTTAAATTTTTCTTAAGATTTATTTCTATTTCATTTCATATACATTTCATATACAGTTTCAGTTCCCAATCAAGTGTTCTAAGTTTTTAGTTGCGCAATTACTTTTTATTGATTTTCTATTAAAATAAATTCATGAGTTCAAAATATTTTCAGTTCCACATTTTGCTTATATTTCTTTCCTAATTTAAATGAAACACAATTAATTGTGTTTCAATTCCTTAACTTTTAAGTTTCACGACTCACTCTCATTTATTTCATATACACTTTTTTCACTCAGCTATCGGGTTCAATTCCATTTGGTATACCAAGATTTGTTTAATTTTCCAATCATTTGTGGAAGATTTTTTCAGTTTCATAATTCACTTTTAATTTATTTTATAATTTTTTTTTTGATTTGGTGAAAATCTATTTGATATCCATTCATTTATTACATATAACTATGTATATAACTTCATGTATTTTATTCGATTTATTTTGATAATTTGTTTCACTTCCAATTCACTGACTTGTATCATTTTCATTTGAATTTTCCATTAACTTTTTCCAATTCCATGCACATCCATTTTTGTTTCCCCCCCCCCCCCCCCCCCCCCCCCATTTCATTAATTAGTTTTATTTCCGTTGCGGTATTTTATTTCATTTCTATTTGAATTATTTGGTTCGGTTTTTTCTTGCTAGGTTTTATGTTTTTTTAATTTAATTATTTCTATATAAAAAAATACTTAAACTAAATTAAAGTTTTGACAGCGACAATTAAGGTCTTGATCATTGATGTTTTTTTTCGCCATATTTTGTTTTCACTGTTTTTTTAATTTAGTTTTTTTTAAGTTGATTATTTTTAAGCTTTTTTAAAAAAATTCTCTTCAGTTTCCTTAAAATCTAACCAAATTAGACCACATTAACTTTATGACTTGTCTTCAAGTTTTCGTCATATTGTATTTGGAAAACTCTGACCTTTTAATATTCCAAAATACAAACGCAAATCAAAAACAACGATTTGACTCTATCACGATGAACTTTAAGATGATTGCATAAAGATTACATACAAATTATAAGTAAAATAAAACTATTTAGATTTTAATTGACTCTAAAACTATTAATTAAGATTTTAATGTATTGTACTTTAAATCAAATTTTTCTAGTTAAAGTTTAAATTAAAAAAAAAAAATTAAAAACAAACGAAAACTATGCTAAAGTTGTTCTTGCATAAAAAGCTCTGAAAAAAAACCGTCTTTTTACAATATCTAATTTGAACTGTTTTCTAATTATTATGAATGCTGCTTTTAAAAATATCTCTAAATGAATTTAGTTTCATTTAAATTCCAATAAACCATAACCCATTGGAAATTTAAAGATAACCGGAAATCCTTCCAAAACAAAAGAAAACACAAAAATGTCAACAAACTTTAAAGCTACAAAATAACTGAAAAGAATAAAAATTCAAATGGAAAACAAAAAAACAAAAAAATATACCTATATAATATGTAACATATACCATATGAATATTATTTATGAAAAGAATTATTATGAATAATATATATTATGATTAACAATAAATTTTTATCATTCTAATGAAAAAAAAAGAAACACTTTTTTTCGATGTGGTGTTTAATGTTTTAATTTGTGTTGTTTCATTTACACGTTGAGCAATTTTGAAAAAAAAAAACAAAAACACTTCCAGACTGGTGAGTATCTTTTAGATGGAGTATAAAGTTGCGAAAGGGAATTATTCGCGCATTTGCTAATTTCGCTCTTCCCAAATTTGCTAAGTGGTCAAACTTCCAACCGCATAATTTTGTATTCCCATTTAGTGCATTTCTGATAAGCTTTGACATTTACTTTAGCAATTTGTTCAATTTTAAACGTAATTGAACTGATTTTGATACCGATTTTCAAAGTGATTCTGCATTCGCTTTTAATGGCACAACATGGCCCATGGAGGGCCTAGGCCGAGTTTTTCACATCCACTAATATTTTGCATATTTTATTTGGACATGAGTGGAAGGAACACACAGTTTTATGCCGTATCCGAACGGCAAAGTGAAAAGCCCTTCTTAGGCAATTTTTACTCTTGTAGGTTGGGCCATTGCCTGCCAAGAGGTGTTGCTGTTTCTACTTTTTGATTTTTCCTGTGCCGAGATTTGAACCCCGGACACTCTGCGTAGCAGGCCAACCCATTATCAACTACGCCACAATGACCACTAATAATAATAATAAAATTTATAAATATTGTAAAAAATAAATGAATCAGCAAATACAACAGTAAATGTTAGACTAATTTTTAATAGACACAAATGATAACGAATGCATTAATTATGTTTGTAACACACAATCAATATTCTCCTATACACAATTAGAAAAGTGGTTAAGGCTAGGGTGAAAAATTGTAAATAGAACAAGTTCTCTATATTGTTGTTTTATTTGCTATTAGCACACATTTGTTAGGCCATTCTTTTGCCTGGAACTGAATCCCAGAGTTGAGAGAATGTACATACTGCCAACAAATAAACCGTTTAAAGAACTATCGAATCCTGAATTTGGAACTGAGAAAAGGTTGGGAAAAAATAATTTTCTTATCAGAAAGGTGGGTATAAGAGTGAGAGGTGCATTAGTCCTAAATTAGGCCATCCTTTTGTGAAGTTAGCTCTAACGAGTACTCTATAACAAGTGATCTTGAAATAACAAGAAGGTAACCGGAGCGTAGCTCTTAGTGGAAATATCGAATGCAAAACTCAAACAGCAATTAATATCAGTAAAAAATGTCTATGTAGAGGAACTAAGAACTATACCATATACGTACATATAACTAAAGGTACAAATTAACACCCTGTCTACATTAGCGGTTTGCTACATGGTTTTTGACGTTTATATTTCTGAGAGTACACGCGTCATTCTTGACATGTGTCAAAGTAAAAAATGCCCAGTTTGATCATCATGAATAGACTTACCAAGCCTGAACAACGTTTGCAAATTATTGAAATTTATTATCAAAATTCGTGCTCTGTGACAAATGTGTGTATCGCAAAATTGTCTTCAGCGATGAGGCTCATTTGTGGCTCAATGGATACGTGAAAAAGCAGAATTGCCGTATTTCGTATTTGGATTGAAGACCAGCCAGAGGCAATTCAGCAGCTACCAATGCACCCCGAAAAATACACTATTTAGTGCGGTTTATGGTCAGGCGGCATCATTGGGCCGTACTTCTTCAAAGACGATGAAGGCCGCAACGTTACGGTCAATGGAGAAAGATGCCGTTCGATGATAACACGCTTGGTTTTTTTTTTGCTGAAAATGCAAGAATTGGTCTCTGACGCCATGTGGTTCCAACAGGACGTTGCCACATGCCATATGCCATACTGCACGCAAAACAATGCATCAGTTAAGAGGCGAATTTGGTGAGCAGTTAATCTCACGTTTTGGTGCAGTCAATTGGCCACCAAAATCGTGTGATTAGACCCCATTAGACTATTTTTTGTTGTCCTATGTTAAGTCTCTTGTCTATAGAGACAAGTCAAATACGATTGCGGCTTTAGAAGCCAACATTGAACGCGTCATTGGTGAGATTCCGGCCGAAATGTGTGAAAAAGTGTGCCAGAATTGGACCTTCAGAATGGACCACTTGAAGCGTAGCCGCGGGCAATATTTAAGTGAAATTCTCTTTTAAAAGTAAATAGCAGGAATTGATTTATCGAACTAAATATTGACATTTTATTCACTTAAATTTATGTGACCAAGCTCTGAAAAAATCTCCCTTTATGTTTATATGTAGCCATATAAAAATTCTGTAGCCAAAGAAAAAACAATGTTGTTCATTTAATGTACGAAAAAAACAACAAATCCCCAATGGCATGCGGTCATAGTCGACATTGATAAACTAAAAAAAAAGTTCATTGTAGTAAAAAGTTCATAACACATGCCGCCAATGGCTGTCTATCTGTTTATCGGTGTCCTGTGATTGCATTCCCTCTCTCATTCTCCATCCTTCTTCCTACCACCTATCAATCTTC
The DNA here is from genome assembly GCA_958295655.1 of Palloptera scutellata. Taxonomy (NCBI): domain Eukaryota; kingdom Metazoa; phylum Arthropoda; class Insecta; order Diptera; family Pallopteridae; genus Palloptera; species Palloptera scutellata. Next base: position 91,874,686 of record OY282450.1, read on the forward strand.
CTTCCAATCACCACAACGAACCGTTGCAGGTAAAGACGTAGGGGCGGCAATTAAGAAAATAGAGGTAGTTTTGGCATGCTCTCCGAAGATCATCACAGAGCATCATCGCACTCAAATGAAATACTAAAGCTGGATGAAAGCCAGGAAGCCTGAAAAGTACTCTAAAATATTAATTGACAACCAACAAAAATATATGTATACATTTTTTCTGTAGGTGAGCGGCATTCAATTGTGTGTAATTTAAAATCACAATCTGATATCTTTTTTGCCTGTGGTTGGGTAATTTTTTGTTCTAAATTTTATGGCTAACCTAAATTTGGTCTCTGTTTCGTGGTTTGCAGTGGTCAGCTTTTGGTCTGAGTTTTGTTTGCTTTTAATATGACTTGTGATCTAAATACAGTTTAGATTTTTAGAGGGAAACTGCATATCTCTTAATCTGAGTTTAGTCTCCTCTGGATCAAAGTTTTGGTCTGAATCTTCATTTGAGTTATGTTGTTATTTATTGATTGAATTTTTGAATTTTGAATTCTTCTGTGAGTCCATTTGGATTTTGTTCAATATTTGGACTGCTCTCGATGTTAGTTCCTCAAACCCAAATCCAAGATCCGCCACTGGTACTGATGGGCGTGATTTCATTAACTTTTTGAGTTGATCAATTTATAACAGTACCAGTATGCTTTCTAAATATTCTTTTATAAGTCAGATAAGTACATTTCTATTTTCACTACATATCTGCTATCCACTATGAAAAGCTGAAACAATCTTAAATTTCCAAAAACATTGCATAGATTTTCTTGAAGTGTGCAGTTGCAGAAAGCTCGGCCTAGGCCCTTTATGAGCTGTTGTGCCACCATTAAAAGGATGAAAGATGAAAGTGCAGTTGGTGATACTTCAGATTCATATCACAAGATTTATGAAATATTCCTGCATATTTCTTCGAAGCTACCAAGAGAAGAGAATATGCCTACGATTGGCTTCAGCTTAACTCCGACTTAGAGTAGAATATTTGCTAAGAAACTGTTCGTTTGTTTCTCTTTCTCTCACAGCGGAGATTGTTCATTTTGAGTCAGTGGATATTGGATTCTTAACGTTTCTTTCGGAGGTGTTGTATTTCTTTATTCTTCTTCTACCATTATCCCCCTTTCCTTCAATTTACAACAGCACCTGAAGTCCTTGGTTTAAATCACATTCCATTCTGCAGTTATTTACATTTTGAAATGCTGCTCTGCTGCTCCTGAGCTGAACTGATTTAGTACAGCGTCATTCGTTGCAATTTTAAATTCATACAGAAAACTCTCGCGCATTAAATTGAAAGTATTTATTGCTGCGGTACCTGTGATAAGAAATCCATCGATCTCACCATTTTCCCGCTACCCTTAATAACATTCATACTCATGTAAAATAAACGTATTTAAATGAAAACAAGTTCAAAAATATTTGCGATAAGATACTACACGAATAATTAAACTCACAAAGAGGCGCATTTAAACAAGCAAACAAACAAACAAATAAAAAAAAACAGTGAAAAAACCGGCATTAAAATATCGCAAAATAAGCCGAACAGCAAAAATAACTAAGGTCTAATGTTTAGTTAGCTTCTATAATTTAGTTTCATTGCGTTGTATGGGAATGTTTTACTCTCGATTTTGGTGGCGGTGGTAGTTTGTGTGGCATAAAGTGTTGCGCCGATGTATCAAAATAGCAGCTGATTAGCAAAAACGTTGCTTGACAGTGTCTAGTTGAAACAGCAGAGAATGTTGTGCTATCAGTGTACGAGTAAAAAAAACCACAAAAAAATAAAATAAAAATACAAATAAATAAACACAAACGATTAACGTTGTACTATTGAGGCGGTATCTAAGAGCAAGCAACAGCAGCCAGCGGGAACTGGGCAGCAGTAGCAGCAGTAGAACTAACACAGCAGACAACAGATTAGTGAAATCACGGTTTATGCTTTAGTTAGATGTAAAAGTTTGCAACGTTTCGTGTGGCTTTTATTCAAGTTTTATTTTTTTTCCTGAGAATGTGTATGTATGTGTGTAAGGGCGTTTAACCAAAGCGGGCGAAGGAGTGATAATAAATGAGTTTGTGATATAATATTGTAGTACATATATCCAAACATAAGTCATTAAGTGATTGATTAACCTTTATATACATACATAAATATGGTACATATGTACTCGTATATAACTACTTACATTCAAATTAAACTACATATTTATTTATGTAGGAATGTAGTTGAAAAAGAATTTTTTACACAAACCGTATTCTCCTGAAAAATAAATAATAATAAGGCTTTAATAAATTTAAACTCTTGCTGTTTCTTTACAAGTTATGAATTCAATTTGTATTCTAAAATTCTGCGAAAAATATGTTTGTAAAAAATATTAAACGAAAAAAAAATATATATATTATACATAAAAATTCAATTAACCGATAGCTCGTTTTTTGTACAGGCTTTTCAGCACCCTAACAATATTCATTCTTTAAATATGCATGTTTTTGCGTCGGTGCAAATATGTGGCCGCTGTGGTGTAGTGGTAGTGCGTTGGACTGCTATGCAGAGTGTCCAGGGTTCGAATCTCGGTATAGGCAAAATCAAATTTTTCTACACCACACCACCTCTTGGCTATCGGCAGGCAATGGCAAACCTACAAGAGTAGAAATTGCCTATGAAAAGCTTTTCACTTCGCCGTTCGGATTCGGCGATGGGTCGCTGTGGCGTAGTGGTAGTGCGTTGGACTGCTGCGCAGAGTGTCCGGGGTTCGAATCTCGGCACGGGCAAAATCAAAAAGTAGAAAAAATAATTTTTCTGCACGGCACCACCGCTTGGCAGGCAATGGCAAACCTACAAGAGTAAAAATTGCTATGAAAAGCTTTTCACTTCGCCGTTCGGATTCGGCATTAAACTGTAGGTCCCTTCCATTCATGTACAAATATAACACGCACGACATGAGTGGATGCGAAAAGCTCGGCCTAGGCCCTCCATGGGCTGTTGTGCCATTAAAAGTAAAAAAGTAAAGTTCGGATTCGGCATTAAAAACTGTAGGTCCCTTCCATTCATGTACAAATATAACACGCACAACATGAGTGGATGCGAAAAGCGAAAAGCACGGCCTAGGCCCTCCATGTGCCATGTTGTGCCATTAAAAGTAAAGTAACCCTGTGGCAGTTTAAAAAAATTCCAATATGTGGCAGTTTGAAAAAATGCCGCTCCAGCTATATTTAATATTCAATTATGTTTATTTTTGGAGCTCAGCTGCTGTGATAAACAATATGCATAAAATTATATGAAAACCGAAAAGTATGCCTTTATTTTTTCAGCTTTTTTTCGCATTGAACATAATAAAAATTCTTTTGAAAGAAATGGGAAAAAAGTGTGCGAATATTAAATGTACCAGAAAGTATGCTGCAAATTTTCAGTTGACATGTAAAAGCGCAAACAAATTGTAAGGATTTACATAAATAAAAGTTCTGTGCATTACTTATTTGCAATATTTTACAAATTAATTTATAAAGTGGACTTAAAATACCCGTAAATCTCTATTGAAAACATCGCAAATTTATTATAATAGTAAAATAAAGAAATAAACACCTAAAAGTATGCTTAATTTTTATTCTTCTTATTTTTAAAATCTAGCTTAAACGTAAATTCGAAATAAACCATAGGAATTTAATTTTAAATTCTTTTAAAAAAAATGACAAAAATATTTATTTAAAATAAATATACATAAATACTAAAAGTTAACATATTATTTTGTTTTTGCCCTATAGAAAAATTTAAGTTAAACGTTAAATAAAGCTGTCAAGCAATTTGATTTAAAATACATAATAAAAATTAAGTGAACTCAATTGCCTTTAAAAATGTTTGATCCTTCGGATTATGAAATCATCTGTGATCCCGAAATTGTGGAGCAACATTTGCCACGAATGGGCTATGATGAATATCGTCGTAAGTTTATGGGTAAGTAAGAGAAATGATTTTTATTAATAAATGAGTTAATTAAAAAAGTCAAACACTTTGCATTTAGTGTTTAAGCGTTTTTGTTAAACTAAATTCTATCTAATTGGAGTAAGGAGGGGTGAGAGGAAGGGTGGAAGGAGGGGAGAGAAGAAGGGAGGGAGGAGAGAAGAGAAGAGAAGACAAGAGAAAAGAAGAGAAGAGAAGAGAGGAGAAGAGAAGAGAAGAGAAGGGAAGAAAAGAAAAGAGAAGAACTTGAAGAGAAGAAAAGAGAAGAGAAGAAAAGAGAAGAACTTGAAGAGAAGATAAGAGAAGAAAAGAGAAGAACTTGAAGAGAAGAGAAGAGAAGAGAAGAGGGAAAAATTGTACACATCCCAGCCCCTGTTTCAATCTAATCTAATCTACTTACAACCAATGCTGTGTAACAGTATTTTTACTCGTAAACTTAGGCTTCGCCAGCCTTCTTAGTATGAGTGCCGTGATTCAGACGACTAGATTTTTACATGACTACCAAAGCCCCAACCTAGGCTTCTTTGTTTTTCTAGAGAAGTCCGCAGTAGTTCTACTTGAAGGCTTTTAAATCTGGCTTAATATTTTTGATCAACAGGAGCTAAGCAAGCAGGACGATCTTTTCGATATACTGATAAGAGGTAAACGTGCTTCCATGTAGTACTATTCGCACATTTCTCAGCTGCAGCTAGGCAACAAGGAGGACATTGTGGCTTGGCTTTTCCTTTTTATTTTCCCATTTTTACTTATGAACTAATACTTGGATTACCTTCTTTCATTTGCTGGAGAATCGAGCATACTTCTACTTCTACTTCTCCTTTGTGGCTATGCTTGATCGAGGTACCCACAACTTCTGCTCGAGAATTTAACTTTGGTTTATCCTTTAAGATCTGCTTGAAAGAACCAGCTACTTCTACTGGAAAACCTAAACCAGACTTTCTTTTTGTAATTTGCTGAACATTGGATTGCTTGAGTCTGAGAGCACAAACAAACAGTGGAATTATATACAAATTTTCATCGAGGGTTAAAAGTTGCAAATGTTCTTCAAAATTCAGTTTGAGAACATTTGCATCCTCTGACATTTCCCCAATTAGTTCGATCGTAACTTCCCCAGAATAACTGTAGCGCTGGTATTTAGATCTCAAAAATGATCGTAGATAACAACTAAAATATTTTTAAAACCTTTTACTACTACTTTGTGCGAGCCTTAAAGATAAGGAATGGAAGAAAATATTTTAATATAATTGAAAAATGTAAATATTCATTATCTTTATGATGGCATAGAAATAACAACAAAATGCATGTAGTTGAATTTTCTTTTATTATTTATTATTTTTTTTTTATGTTTTTAATAAGTTAATGATGCAAAAACTTGAATAAAGTAGTTGTAGTTTTTTGATAAGAAATTGCTTACTTGCTTATTTATTTTCATCACTCACATTTTTGAGTTATATTTTTGTTTTTGATAAGTAGAAGAAACTGCATATATGTATATTCGCTTTTTAATTTAGTTATGTTTTCTTTTATTTTGAAATCATAAAATATCGGCGCTGGGTTGGATTTGTCAAAAACGAGTTTTGTTACTTTTTTTTGCAGTTATTCTACCAACTTTGCTTTAAATTTTTGCTTGCTGTTTGATTCGATATAATCTGATTTGATAAGGAACATTGTACCATCTTTCCATAACTACTTAGACTATTTCAGACATCTTCAGTCAAAACTGAAAGATTTAGAGGATCGATTTCTTAATCAGCAAAACTTTTTCTAGAAAATGCACTTGCATGGTGCAAGAGTAGCGGAATTGTAAAACTTTGACATCCTTGCAACAATGAAACAATAAAATTATTTGCTATTCTTGCACCATGCAAGGGTATATGTTAGACATAGACAATTTCATATTTAAAAGTTTATGTAGTATTGCTAAAATATCCGATATTTTATTATTTATTCACACAATTATCGTGCATAATTTAACTTAATTTCAATCCCATAATATTTCAAAGATCAAAACATACCCCAAAAATAAGTTCAAGTTTAATGTTATCATTTGTTAATACAGTGGAACTAAGCCAAGAGAGAGTCTGAGTCAGTTTGATAGAGTGTAATTGAAATGTTGTGAGCGCACTTGCACTGACGATCCCCAAACTTCATCTCACCATATCAAATTGTAGCCAAGTTCCGAACCAAATAAACACTTAAAAACGATACCAACTCGAGCATATGCAAGTGAGTAATGAGAGAAGGGTGAAATGAGAGAAACGAATTGACAAATGAAACTAGTAACAAGAAACAACTAAATACCGAATTAGAGTTGAGTTGAGTTGAATATCTTGTTGTTGCTTTTTTTTTTTTTTGTTTTTTTCCATAGTATAAAGAATGACATATTGGATGGTAAATTCAGTTTTGAGCGAGCGATCGATCGATGAGTGAGTAATATCGAATGTTAGTTGGTAGTTAAGGCTGACAAAAAACGAAGAAGAAGCAGAAGAGAAAAATAAAAAATATTTTATTAAGTGCAAATTACAAAGTATGAAGTGTTCGTTTTTTGTTTTTAGTTTTCAACCAGAAAAATATAAGCACTTATAAATAATAATATATTTAAGAAGTTGTTAGAAAATATGTGAAAAGTAAAAATATTAAAATATTGGTTAATAAACAGTGAGAAGTTATAATAGAAAGCAAAAATATGCCTTTCGGTTTCACACTGACAAAAAATAAAAAATAAAAGTATATGAGGAAAAGCGTCATCGAGCTACGAATTTGAAGCATATTACTTCACCTGTAGTTGTAATTGTAGTTTAATGTCGTGTATTTGTTTGTGCTATTTGTGTGTGTGTGGAACGAAGTGGAAATATAAAACAAATATTAATATTAAAATTTGATTGATTTACCTTGACCCGTGAAAAAGGTGCTATATTTGTTTTTGTATTTTTGTTGCTATTTTGTGTGTTTCTTGCATTTGGTTAAACGGAAGCAATACATAAATATATACACATATGTATATATGTATATATAAAACAACACGAAAGTTTTTTGCCAATTTTGTAAAGAAATATATGTAATATATACTACATGGGTATAAAAAAGTCATCTAAGAAATGCAGTTAATTTTATGCGAAGAAACCAGTTTTTGTTTCTACTGTTTCAGCGCTTCTGCGAAACTTGTTACAAACACGTAAAAAATGTGCTTGAAAATTTCTGCGAAAACTATAAAAAAAATTGCATAAAATTACCACAACAAATGATTAAATTTTTAAGAAAATTCAAAGAATTTTATCTTGTACTCTTTCCCCATTTTGTTTGTCTTATAACACCCAAACGTTTTTCTTTCCATCCAGCGTTTTGCCTTCAACAGTTAATTTTGTTTTTCGACTTTTTTCTTCTTCACGATTCATATTCCTTCGTTGTTCCTTTTCACTCTTTTTTTTATTATCTCTATACTTCTCCCATATTGCCTTCATTTACTGACGTACATGTAACTACTTGTTGTTGTTTTATTAACCAATATAATAACAATGCAATAAAACAAAATGTACGAAAAACGGCAAAAACCAAATAAAACAACAACAAAACAACAAAACAACCAAACAAATTTAGTAATGTTACTCTTTTTTTTTTTGTTCTTTTTCATCGTTGTGTTTCACTTTCATGTTATTCACTATTTTCTCATTACCATCATCGCCATTAGCGTTGTTGTTGTAGCTGTTTTTATTATCTTTGTATCTCCGGTTTTGTTGTCATTATTGCCTATTTCTCTCTCTCCTTCTCTTTGACTCTGTTCCATTCAATTATTTAACTGTTAACCGGTGTTGATATTTTAAGTACAATTGTACCTTTTTCCAACATTTTTGGTCTTCAAAGTACTTCAGGTTCAGTTTGGAATCATTCCGATAATTGTACAGGCGAACTTCTATATAACGAATATATACCACGAAGCTTTCCCTAAAATTTCAAATTTGTCTATTTTAAGAAGTGCATAAAAAGTGTAAATTATTCAAAAGTCACCTCTTAATTCAACACATATCGCTAGAACCTAAATATTTGGAAAACATCATAAATTAGGAGGAGATAGCAGCATCTTTTTAAGTGATACATTAAAACGCAAAAACTAGTCCGACGTGATAAAGAAGAAATACGGAAATCCCAATTCAGAATATGGTACAATCGGGCTGAAAAACGTATAATTTTTACTTATTTTTGGTACTTTCAAAAAATGTTAAATATCAACACTTCTGCTTACGACAGTAGAATATGCGCCACCTTGCTCGATCGATTTAATATTGTGCTCTCATTTTGCTCTCATTGCGCTCTTTTATTGCTTATATCTTTTATGTACTTGCTGTTTTTGTTTTGTTTTAAGGAGCATGTGTTTTATTATACTTGTCTCGTGCTTATGAGAAATGGAACACTTAAAAGTAATAGAATTCAACCGGTGCTTTAGGTGATTCAACGTGCTGTTGTTGTAAGTTGAGAGTACATATACCTAGTGTTTGTATTTAGAGAGGCACCACTTTGTGGTTTGTTGTTGTTGGGCAAAGAAATGTGGTTGATTTTAATTATTATCATAGAGATAATATTAGATCAGAAATATTAATGAAATTGAATTTTGTTAAATTAATAAGAGTTCAATAGGAACCATGACTTATAGGAGGGGAGAAAAATTGACCAAAGGAAGAAGAAGCATTAGGGATTCAAATTGCCTACCCCTATCTTTTGGATGCGATGACGTTGAAAGAACTATTCGTTAGTTTTTAACTACGAGAAACTGAAGAAATTCAAATATATACATAGTTTTTTTTACTTACCATTTTTTCTTCTTCTTCATATGACTTGATGGGGTTTCTATGCAATACTTACCCGCTCTATATACATAAGTATCTAATCTAAATTTCACTAAAGGACAAAAACTATATTTGTTGATATGTATGTATATATATGTATATATATATGTATATTTTTATGTATATATATATGTATATACATATGGTATCTATATGACCCGGCAAATTTTTCGAAGAAGACGAAGATAATCATACGTCGGGTAAATACATTGCTAAAACAATAGCAGAACAAACAAATAGCAGTTTTATAAGAACAAGAAGAATTAAAGAAGAGTGTCGTACTTCAATTAAATGCATCGCTAACCGAAAAATAACATTACTGATCCAATTCCATTACATTCCACACGCATACATCTTTTCTATAAGTCGCAACGAAACACAAATGAGACACAAAAACAAAAAAAGAGCAGCTCAAGAGAGCGCTCGTCATAAGTGTGGTAAAATACAAAATTTATTAAGCTGTGGTGAATTTGTACGACCCACAAAAAAATAACAAATCTGCCAAGAAGAATTGTAAATAAACAACAAAATAGAAATGTCAAAAAAGAATATCTAAAACAAACAACAACAATACTAAATATTTGTTTATTCTCTTCCGCATTGCACAGCGCACGCACACAAAAAATAAATACAACAACAATCAGAAAAAAAGAATAAAATAAAATAAAAAAGGAGCAAGACAAAATCTATGTGTAAACAAAAACTAAAATCCAATAAACAGCAATCAAATAAAAGTTGAAATTATACACAAAACATAAAAAAATTGTTAAGAAAAATAAATATACATGCAAAAGAAAACATATTAAAAATACTAAGTGTTTTGCTACCTTACTAATTTGTGTTTATTATTATTTTTTTTCAATAATATCTTTCTGTTATTTATTTATTTTTTTCGTTTTATTTTAAAAGTGTACGGTGCCAGATTTATTAGTACTTACGTGTTTGTGTTTATGTTGGTAATAAAATTAAAAACAACGAAATATAATTAATTCCACAACAAAATTACGAACTAAAATTCATAAACAACAATTTAGTGCCTAAATTAAAACATAATAATCATACTTAATGAAAAAGCAGCAACACCAACCACATCAATCAAATAAGGGCTTGGGAATAAGTGACAACAATTAGCATTTACTTACATATTAAGTAACATTTTTATTTTGCTTTTCCAGTGAATTTCGAAATAACAAATAAACACGTGAAAAATTATAGTAATTGAAATTTATTTGTTTATTTTTTAATTAACTAAGAAAAAAATTACAATATTATTAATATAAGTTAAATTTAACTTCCATTTCTTTGTTTTCATTAATTAATATGTATGTATGAAAATAACTTCAGCAAGTAAACAAGCCAACAACAACTAACAAACATTTTTAAATAAGTAATTAAGAATAGCAATTTTAACGAAATGGAGCCGTCGATTTTAATTGGTGAGTTTTATTCATTTATTTATTTTTTTCAATTTTGATATTGATTAACTAGTAATCTTTATTTCAGATTAACTAGTAATCTTTATTTCAAACATAAGTTAGCCTTACTTTCGAGACTAATGTTTCTTTTGTTGTGATTTTAATCTTTATATTTTATGATATTTTTGCTCTATAATCACAACCTCGAATTTGGCAATTTCCAAGAGGAGTATGAGTTCAAATGTTTGTCTTTGGTACCTATATTTTAATTGATATATGTATGTAAAAATTATAACTTTAACAAAGGTATCGGTCAATAATCGGTGGTCTATACCCGAGAAGAGGAGAGGAAGAGACTCTCATCAAAACTGAATAGAACCCAAGAACAAGAATTTAACAGTTCATCACAGGCTTGCCAATTCGAGGGAAACTCCTCCATTTCGCGGGAATTGTGAAACGTTCGGAAGGCGAAAATGTTTCCAATATAGGGGGAAAAGAAAAAAATTTACAGCCCTGGTGCAGCATGTCCCAAAACAGAGGGTAAAACAAAGTGGAAATGGAATGGTGGGCTTAATTAATCTGACTCGCTCTCTCTCTTTCGCTATCTTGAATCGAATCGAAACTTTGTGAAAACGAATAAAAATAGGCAAACAATCAACAATTTTCTGATACAACCCACCGAAATTGGAATTGTGGGCGTAGCCAATCTCACCGCTTTCTCTTTCTGTTCTTTCGAAATGAAAAAGAAACAACACAACCAAAAGCAAGTGATTAGTTAATCCAGTTTACCAAATTTGGCTTACATTCAAAGAACTCAACACTTTCTCTCTCTCTCTCTTTTTCTTCCTCTCTGTGAACTAATCATTCCAATTAAAGCCTTTGAGAAAATTTTTTACAAACCAACTATTTTTTTTGCTTGTGAAAAGGTAAAAATGTCCCACATGTCATGTTAAATCATAGTAACAACCTTGTGGTTGGTTTAGCATCCTCTGAAATATTCTACTATTTCCCATCGTACACACTTCCACTCTCTAATCTATGTTACACTACTTGAGGGTGGAGTTTGCATTTAGCTTTCTACTGCACCATCACCATCATACTTGCCTCGAGGCCTCCGCTGACCTCAGTGTATTCTCCCAGTTGCTTCAATGGGTTTTCTTAGCCTTAAGTATGCCTTCAATGTTTATATATTGATATTAGCCTCCAGTCGTTTCCATTATCGAGGATGTTGCAATTGGGCTCCATATGCCAGCTTTTTGTTGGCGATTTATCTTCTTAGTTCTCGATCTCTTATATAGCTTCTCATCATTTGCATTATTTGTATATGCTGGTACTCGTAAGTAGCAGTCCAGAGCCTGTCAGGCATATGTGGCCATCTGAGGCTAACAAATTGTCGCAACATTATTTCCCCGTATATTTTGTCTTGAGGCTTCAGTTCCAAGTTTATTGCCAATACCCCATGGATTATTGTTAGTGTTCCGTTAGTGTTCGAGTTCAGTCGTTGTGGTTTCTCTTCGTTTTGCTTTGTTAAGTTTCTACCGGTATCGCAAATAGGTTTTTCTGCAGTGATCGATATTTCAATTCCATCAGCAGTCTGCCTGTCTGTTTCTGTTACTTATTTTTGTATCGCAGCGTCACATGCCTACTTGATAATGAGCATGAGACGCGTTACTGTTGACTTGTTATCAAGGTTGAATCTAGGTATCTCCTAGTCAATCTTTTCTGTAATTGCGTTCATATTCAATTTGGAGATATTTCAAAATGCTTCCCCTTCTTTAGTACTTTCCATTTTTCACCTTGTCCATGATAGTTCCAGAAACTAATGTAATTTCTAGAATGGTGAATTTACATTTACATTCAGTTCGATAGTGGAAACTTTTGAAAACACCTCCCACAATAAGCTTTTCTCTGAAATCTACTCCAAATTTTTCACTAAAAACTCATAACGCCAAACAAAAAAGCACACCATAGAATTAAACTCAATTATAACTAAATCCTCCTGCGTCTCCCCCACCAAAAAAAAAAAAAACAAAAACAAAATTGCTACAATTTCAATTTGACTGATAAACTAGATGCAAAAAACATACAAAATTCTATTACTGTTGCGCGTACTCAATAGTTGCAATAAATGTTGTTGTTTAGTTTATAGGTTGTTTGCTACTATGCTTCAATGAATCAGCCTGCATTCAGAGACGCATGGCGTGGCATGGCATAGAATTTTTGGAGGTGGTATATGTATAATGCATCAATAAGTAGTACGTACGCCTATGTACAAAATACTTTTTGAGCGCTTTTCAACGAGCATGCTGTTTGGTATTTTATTTTTTCTGGCTCATATTATGAGATAAGCCTGCATTCCTGCAGCACAAAATCACCACCGCCGTTGTCCCCTTCACACCCCGCCCCCTGGTTTTTTGTTTTATTTTTGCACAGTGTTTGTTGAGTATCGAAATCATATTTTTGAAAGTTATTGAAAGCAAAATGATGCTCGGGTATAAGGGAGTTCAGAAATTAAATATCATTGAACATGTAGTCGCTGGCATATGGCATGATGCCGCAGCCACTATTTTTGCTGGCATTGCTGCTATTGCAGTGGCTTTGACTACACATACGTAAATGAGGCGAGACGGCAATGCACACGAGGAAAACAAACCCAAGTGATTACGATTGGAAATTAAATTCATTTTAGACGCATTTGGACTCACATAATTGGGTTGTTTCATTCTTGATGTTACTTACTATGAAGCAGCTAGTTGTTAGTTTAGTTATGATGAGATTGAAACTAATTAATTATGGGAGTTAAAGTTGTGCTGATATCTATGATTTCTGTATAAACTCAAACAGATTAATCAATAGAGGATAAAACGAATTATTGATTGACATTATTGATTTTTAGACACTTTTTAGAAATATAATTTTACTTATGACTAATGCGTCGCCATTTATTTTGTCTATAAGGCCAAGATGTTTATGTTTCATGGTAATTTTTTTCTAGAATTTGTGTTAGTTCTAATGTTCTGATATACAGGCTACATGCCACCAATTGACCAATTCCTCCAGTTCTAAACCTGAAGAGAAATGAATAAGTATATCATTAATTCATAAGTATATTTTTCACTACTAATCCACGACTAAATTTGAAGCCAACCTAAGAATATCGAGACACTAAACTCGAAGTTTGGGTTGAGTTCAATTCTCAAATAATCGGCATCAATAAAGTGATTAAAATTCTTGTACCATCGGTTTTGCAGCCAAGCTTAGAAAATCGTGTACATCTCAACATTTTTGTGTAAGCAATTTCTCCTGTTGTAAACCTCAAAAAGTAATGACAGCTTTCATATACTCATCAGTTAACTTTTGCTTCTGATCTACGATAGATTTTGAAATCTAATTAAACAATTAGAGTGAAGAGTGCCATAATAACTTTTCACTTTTCATTGTTTTGAAAAATATCTAGCTTCATTTATCAACAATTAATTGTAGTGGCTAGAAGTTTGAAAAGGTAGAAATTTTGAAAAAAAAAAATTAATCTTGTTTGTTTTCAATCTCAACATTTACTTACTTGAAGCCCATTCGGCAGATTAATAATATGTAGCAAGCCATGCCATCAAAGTATTTTCCACTCCTTTTGTTGCTTGAAAACTAATTGGTATTACCTCGCCTAACCTATGACCTATATACTTTATAGTCGACACTGACACTGCAATTGATATATTCTAAATGGATATATTCTAAATGAAAGGCTAAGAAGATCGATGAAATTTCTCAATATCAGTATCAAAGTTTGGTTGCGGACCAATATTTAAGTTTAGGCTTTAGGAAGGTCTAAGTAAACTGTTTATGTATTGTTATCGGCTCTGCAGCATGACTTAGTGAAAATTTCTTACTATTATGATCAATGTTCGATAGAAGTAACGAGACATGCCTCAAAAATACAACATATTTAATTTTTACCAGGTTCAGAGGTGATCTAGACTTAGTTAAGACAAAATCTTCTGAACAATTCCGATCTTTACGAAAGTGTGCAAACGTTATGCCTTTCTTTGTGCATTTAAAGTACGATCAGTTAATTGCAATCTAGTGCATAGTTTTTCGTATTAATTTTCAGTTTATGTTCTCATGTTCATAATAAACTCAACTTGAACTCTGTACCATTAAACTTTAATCATTTCAAAAATTTCTAATTGGTTATCGTCTAAAGGTGATCATGGAAAGCTTCTCATTGGATGACTCACATACTTCTGTATAAAGTTCAATGTGAAATAAAATACTTTCAGAAAGAGAAAAAATAGAATGCAATAAAAGTTTATGAAGAACTCGTATACGTTCCAAGAAGAAGAAAATCATATACCAAATAAAAATGTTAACAAAAGAAATCCAAAGAAGCAGAAAAAATAATAAAATATGAAATTAAGAACTCGAAAAGAAGAAAAAGTGCAACAGAAAAATATGCGTTTTCTCGAATTGGCTGGATTAAAGAGAAATATTAAAGAAAAAAAAAGGTCAAATGTAAAACATAAATATCAAAACAAACAAAAAATGTTGCTCTTGTTACTGCTACATATGCAAATAAGTCCAACGCGTATAAATGAACACGCACTCACACCAATACAATTACGACACAAAATAAATTTTATAGTAATCTTTTAGACTTTAAAATTATTTTAAAAGTTAAATATTTGGTTTTTTTTTTCTGTCTGCTTTTATAAACTTGAAATATTCCCCCACAAAAAACAAACAAACAAAAAAATCGAAACGTTGACCAACAAGAACAACTTCAAAAAGGCAACTGCATATTACATTAAAAAACCAGCAGCAAATATTGTAAATTTACAGAAATATAAATCTACTGGCACTTTTGAATGTATGTATGTAGTTGTTGCCATTGCTATGGTTATATGTTGTACATATGTGTTTAG
Organism: Palloptera scutellata; assembly: GCA_958295655.1. NCBI lineage: Eukaryota > Metazoa > Arthropoda > Insecta > Diptera > Pallopteridae > Palloptera > Palloptera scutellata. The sequence continues at coordinate 91,889,831 of OY282450.1, forward strand.
CATATGTGGGTGTCAACTACCAAATACACACTGTAAGTTGCCACTCAAGTGTAGAGTGGTGTGGTAGTAGTTAGTCAACTCTAAAGTCATGTGATGCTGGTGGCAACATTCAACAATGGTAACTTAGTGAGTGCCTGCCTGCGCATGCGAACCTCACTATATACGATTATATGGTTACAATGGCAGCAGCACCAGGAGCACCAGCACCAGTATCTAAAGTGTGAAGTCGACAGCAGTGACAGCAACAGTAACAGCAACAGCAACAGCAAGAGCAAGAGCCACAACAATAACAATAAAACCAACATATATTCATATTCTTGTACTGGCACTGTAAAAACGACTATATTTATGCATATCTCCCTACATGTATGTAAATACGTTCAAGCAAAAAAATATAAAAATGTGAATTTAAAATATTTCCATTTAGAATATATCAATTGCAGTGTCAGTGTCGACTATAAAGTATATAGGTCATAGGTTAGGCGAGGTAATACCAATTAGTTTTCAAGCAACAAAAGGCGTGGAAAATACTTTGATGGCATGGCTTGCTACATATTATTAATCTGCCGAATGGGCTTCAAGTAAGTAAATGTTGAGATTGAAAACAAACAAGCAAGCTCGATTAATTTTTTTTTTTTCAAAATTTCTACTTTTTCAAACTTCCAGCCACTACAATTAATTGTTGATAAATGAAAAGTGAAAAGTTATTATGGCACTCTTCCCCCTTATTGTTTAATTTACTTCAGCCACTTGGGTTAGGGATGATTTGAATAGATATGGTGAGAAATTAAAATTTAGTGAAGTAACATTTTGTATAAGAACCACTACTAATATCTAGTACCAGTATCCAATACCAGTATCCAGTCCCAGAACTAGTATATGGCACCAATATCCAGTATCAGTATCTAGTACAAGTGTCCAGTACCAGTATCTAGTACAAGTGTCGAGTACCAGTATCTAGTACAAGTGTCCAGTATCTGTATCCGGTAACATTATCCAATACACGTATCCAGTACTAGTATCAAGTACTAGTTCCAATACCACTATCCAAAATTAGTACCCAGTATCGAGTATTTAGTACATGCATCCAGTACCAGTATCCAGTACCAGTATCTAGTACAAGTATCCAGTACCTGTATCCAGTAATATTATCCAATACACGTATCCAGTGCCAGTATCAAGTACTAGTTCCAATACCACTATCCAAAATTAGTACCCAGTATCGAGTATTTAGTACATGCATCCAGTACGAGTATCCAGTACCAGTATCTAGTACAAGTATCCAGTACCTGTATCCAGTAATATTATCCAATTCACGTATCCAGTACCAGTATCAAGTACTAGTTCCAATACCACTATCCAAAATTAGTACCCAGTATCGAGTATTTAGTACATGCATCCAGTACCAGCATTCAGTACCAGTATCTAGTACAAGTATCCAGTACCTGTATCCAATAATATTATAAAATACACGTATCCAGTACCAGTATCAAGTACTAGTTCCAATACCACTATCCAAAATTAGTACCCAGTATCGAGTATTTAGTACATGCATCCAGTACCAGTATTCAGTACCAGTATCTAGTACAAGTATCCAGTACCAGTATTCAAAATCAGTATCTAGTACCAGTATCCAGTATCGAGTATTTAGTACCAGCTTCCAGTATCCAGTACCAGTACCAGAGTCCAGGACGATTATCAAGTACCAGTATCCGGAATCAGTATATAGAAACAGTATATAACACCAGCATCTTGTTCCAATGCCAGTATTCAATACCATTAATCAGTATCCAGTATCAGTATTCAGTACCATTAATTAGTATTAATTTATAGTACTGGATCCATAAACCAGTATAAAGCACCAGTACCAGTATTGAATACCATAATCCAGTACTAAGTAGTACCCACGACGAGTACCAGAATCCAGTACCACTGTAAATACGCGTACTTGAAAATGAAATACTATGTACCGATAATTATAAATTCAATTCAAGTACCAATAACACAGTACTGAGTACTACTGAGTTTTGCTTTGCAATCTCCCCCATCACAAGCCTTGGAAACATCTATTATATTTATCTTAACTCTCTCTTTTCCTAAGACCTCGAATCTAATTATATATGATTATTAAACATATCAGTTTCTTGTACCTTAGTAAGTAGGTGCGGATGAATAGTTCCTTCTTTACATCCAACTAGTATATACTTAATAGCGAGCCTATCTCCGATCGGAATAAATGCAAACCAACTAACGCAATTTGTTTTTTTTTCAAGTTTATCCAATTCGATAGAGAAACTGAGCGAGAGACTCCATTTTAAGATTAAACGGTAAATTAAGTCCTGCGCTAAAACAAAAAGCATACGTGGTACAAGTTCAAGACAAATAATTGTGAGAAAAAAAAATAAATAAAGAGAAACAGAGAAAATGTATAGTTTTTAAGATTTAAGCAAATGCAAGCAGATGAACGAACAAAGTACTCCAGCAGTGTTGCCAGGACGTACTTTTGGGTACATTACGCTTACTTTTTTTTGGTTTCTCATAACAAACGTAGACGTACTCTTATAAATCTTCTTATTTTTTATTTTTATTTTTTATTGATATATTCAACACACAGGGTGTGCCCCTATGAATGCAGAGCATTGTGTTGAATGGAAAGAAGATTGATAGTTGGTAGGAAGAAGGAAGAAGGAAGAAGGCGGGTGAATGAGAGAGGAAATGCAATCACAGAGGACACCGATAAAGAGATAGACAGCCAGTGTGGCAAGTGTTATGCCTTTACCACAATGAACTTCAGTTTATCAGTGTCGACTATGGCCGCATGTAGCGCCAAAGGCCAAGCTTTTCGCACCCACTCATGTAGTGACATTTCGTTTCGCTCAATCTTCTCCATTTCTAAAGACTTCACCACTGCATCATATACACATCTCACATAGAAGACAAGCCAACACAATATTAGAGCATTGGGAGTTTGGCAATCAAATATAAATATAAATTCTTTGTAAAAATTAGAAGACTCTATCAGTGTTCTTAGCAGTTACTTCAGTAATCGTTAATAAGAAAGATATTTACGCGGATACGCCCTCGGTAGAATGTTTTTATTTGCATTTCTTTAGTAAATATAGAGTATCTGAAACAAGAGTTTATTTTTGCGATCGAAAATATTTTATTCAATGTGCATACTTATACGAGTATATTATTTCACAAGCAAACGTGATTGAATTGAGTACTTGGAAACAATGTTAGAAAATTTCATTCATGGATTTTAAAAGTCAACAAGAATCACACACGAAAAAATGTGGTACAAAAACACACAAACAAATTTAAACCGGTTTGCAATTTCTTATTTAACAAAATTTAAAACTACAATATACACTTTTAAAAATATTAGTTAAAACTATGTGTTTAATTCAGAATTAAAACTCAAGAAATTTGTATTTAAATTTAATAACATTAATTTAATAAAATGAAAAATTGGAAATTTTCCAATTACAATAAATATACTGAAGAGCCCAATCGACCGGAAAGAAAGTGTTCTAGAGAAGAACTAAGGCAAAGCAATAGCAAAAGAAATAGAACGAAACGAAACAAGGATAGAGAAAATGAAAAGGAAAGAAAAGGTGCATTACGGTGGCTTAAACACTACTACTGTGTAGTAGTGTGGTTGCGGAACGATATCAGTCGAATTTTTGGCAAAATGGTCTCGTAAAACCGATGCAGTGATTTTGGAACCAATCGTGCATTCACTCTTCTTAGGCCCAAATGAGGTTTTAAAATGGTTTTCACTGATCCTTCCGATATTCCAACGATGCCAGTGAGGTCTCTGTTAAGGACTGTTAATCGTCGATTCTCGAGCACCAATTCCTTGATTTTATTGACGTGTTGATCATCAGTTGATGTTGATGGCCGTCCTGGACGTGGTTCGTCGTCAACGCGTTCTCGACCATCTTTGAACAATTTGTACCAATCGCGACATACAATTATCACCGAAGGCCTTTTGCAACATTCTGAACGTTTCGGCACCAGAAATTTGATTCCGCACACAAAATTTAATGGAACTTCTTTGTTGAATAATTTCACTCATTGTGAAAATCGCCGAATGCACTTTTTGTACTTCAGAAAGACAAGCGTATACTAAACACTAATTATTATTTTGATGTGACATTTGGTACAGATATCACCGACAGTCATACCAACCTTAAAAAAATAATATTTTGATGAATGGGTTTCCGCGCGAAATTCAAATTAAAAAGTCTTACTAACTTTTGCCTACAGTAGTATGTGTTTTAAAGTTTTTGCTATCTACTATTAATTAATTAATGTTAAACTTAATTATTGATTTATAAAATGTTTCTTTATTTGAATAATAATGATCATTACTACTGACATGCTTCTTTTTAGTTAAAAATTTTTTTTTAGTGTATCTGCTCTTTGATTAACTAATTATAAGCTAAAGAGACAAGAGACTTGTTAAACAGTTTTAACTTTTAATATTATTTTAAGCCATTTCATGTTGTTTTTCTGCTGCTTTATGCTGTTTTGGCTTAAGTATTTGGTTTTTACCATTGCGTATATAAAAACTTGTATATCTCTCCATATGTTTTCATATGTGTATATTTAATTATTGTTGTTGCTTTTCTACTGCATCTATTTGCGTTAACTAAGACGGCATTTAAACACTCATGAGCTTGCAGAAGATAAGCAAGATTTACGAAAACTTAATCTTTTCTGTTTTAGTTAATTATGGATGTAGTTTTACGAGCGACTATCTGTCAAATTACTCAGCTCACTAACAACTTTACGCATAATTGCCAGAATGAGAAGCGCGTGAGTGTGTGTATGTATGTAATTTTTGTGTATTTGAAAGTGTGTCGAAGATTATTTTCCCTTCCGGAAAGTAAGATACTTCTTAATTAACTTGTTAAAATATTTCAAGAGAATATAATATGTATTATTTGTTTTTCGAAAGCGATTTTGTTTCAAAAGTTAGGCAAGTTAGCTGAGTTTTTACTGAAAGAGAATAAATGGAAAAACCTGCATTCCGAAAATGAAATCTGAGGGAATGAGTAGTTTAATGTGTATGTATTCATCCCGATAATTCAACTGCAATTAAAATACATTATAAAACTTTCTTATTTAGTCTTAAAGTCTTTTGACTTAACCTTTTAATTTTCTTTCCTCCATTTATTGCTGCTTTTTAATTGTTTCACTCTTCCGTCTTTTTTCTGGGATCGCAAAATTCAGTTTATTCCACATTGATGATTTTTCCTACAAGGCATACACCAACTTTAACATCGTATGAATGAGTAGTTGCCAAACGCAAACAAAAAACGAATAAATATACAAATAAATAATTTAGAAAAGTCATGTGCAATTCGCAGACGCGTTAATTAACGCTCACTCTTTAACGTAGCATAAATATATTGCTGGCGAAATATACCATAAACTCCAACACCAGCATGACATACGAGTACACTCTAAGAAATGAGATTGAAATTTTTACTACATATCAACAATAATGAACAAAATATACATATATTCTCGTAAGTAAGTGCATTTTAATGTATGAAACTACTAATTTCATGTGTTTTTCTGCAAATTTATTATTTTACTTGTATATTTACTTTTATAATGCAAAAATTATGCACTTTTAACAAACTTTTTACTTTTACAATATAAAGTTCAAAGCTCCGTAATTCCACAGTAAATTCACTATCTCACCAAATGTATACATTTTTCCCCGTGTATTTTCAATGTGGTCACTACAATTATACAATAAATATTGCAGAAATTTGTTTTAAGAAATGAGTTTAAAAATGTATATGATCTGTAAAAATATGGATTTGAAACTTTATAACTAGAAATTCAATAAAACAAAAAAAAAGAACAAAAAAAAAAAATATTCTTTAGTTAAGAAAATAATACTTATGTGTTATTGGAAAGGTTCTGTGTTGTAGATAAATTTCTCGTTTCACAAAAATATTCTACATTTAATTGGACTTATTTTTAAATATTCTTTGAAATTTTGTCATATCGGACACTGTGGGCAAAAAGTAGTAAGACTTTGTTCATAATTTCAAATTTTTTTTATTCATTCTTCCAAATCTAGTTCGTCCCCTTCAAAGTAATCCCCCCGGCCCCAATACACTTGTGCCAACGTTTTTTCCAATTCTCGAAACAGTTGTTAAAGTCAATTTCCGGAATAGCCTTCAATGCGCTTAGCGATTCATGTTTAATGTCTTCAATTGACTCAAAACGGTGTAACGGTGTCCACGAAGCGGTTTTTTGAGTTTAGAAAATAGCCAAAAGTCACACGGTGCTAATCACACGGTCAGGCGAATAGGGTGGTTGCGGAACAATATCAGTCGAATTTTTGGCAAAATGGTCTCGTAAAACCAATCGTGCATTCACTCTTCTTAGGCCCAAATGATGTTTTAAAATGGTTTTCACTGATCCTTCCGATATCCCAACGATGCCAGTAAGGTCTCCGACTGTTAATCGTCGATTCTCGAGCACCAATTCCTTGATTTTATTGACGTGTTGATCATCAGTTGATGTTGATGGCCGTCCTGGACGTGGTTCGTCGTCAACGCGTTCTCGAACATCTTTGAACAATTTGTACCAATCAAAAACACTTGCTCGCGACACACAATTATCACCGAAGGCCTTTTGCAACATTCTGAACGTTTCGGCACCAGAAATTTGATTCCGCACACAAAATTTAATGGAACTTCTTTGTTGAATAATTTCACTCATTGTGAAAATCGCCGAATGCATTTTTTGTACTTCAGATAGACAAGCGTATACTAAACACTAATGATTATTTTGATGTGACATTTGGCACAGATGTCACCGACAGTCATACCAACCTTAAAAAATAATATTTTGATGAATTGGTTTCATGAATGGCGCGAAATTTAAATTAAAGTCTTACTAACTTTTGCCCACAGTAGTAGGTGGGGGAATCTTGATATTGATGGGGAAAATGATGCTGCATTCCCAAAATGTCCAACATTAATACTCTACTATTTTATTTAGTTTTCGAAAATTAATATGTTGGGTTGCAGTCAAGAGGATGAGTCTGGTGGTCAGTTGGAATATTCCCATAATAATACCAGACATCCCATAGATACCATCCCATAGATATTAATCCAACGTTCTCAAATTACAGAGAACACAAAATTAATACTTTTTAATATCCGCTACGGTAAGTGGTTGATTTGAAAGAGTACACCACCCAGATTAAAACCTGTTTTTTTTTGGCCGGCTCAAGGACACTCTTGACGCCTGATAGGATTCGATTAGTAAATTTTGTATGTGAAGTCCTACAGCTTTGACGTGTAAAGCAAAATTGTATATATAACAATAAAGTTCTTACTTACTTACTTACTTACTTACTTGCACTGCAACCGATGATCAGTCTTGACCGCCTCAATAATGTTCTTAAGCGCACAAAACGCTAAGGTTCAAAAAAGTATATGCTTCCAAAGATGTGCACACAAAAATATTTACATAGTATTGTATTTAGAATTTTGACTGAGGATGGAGGATAATGAATATCAGCAAGCATCATCAGCAAGAATATAGTAGGAACAGCTTGCGCGATAGCACATGCATCGTTGAGTTGCCTTGAGAGTTGGTGAATTATTCTCATAAGTGTTTTTCTCCCATGTTACAAAAATCCTCATGAAAGTTTTTTGTTCAAAACAGGTCTATACGAGAAGGAATCAAAAACACTCGATAGCCAGTGTTGGCAGGTGTGTGTAGTGGAAAAACGTCCCTTATGACCGAAGAAAAGTCTTTTATCGCAAGGAATAAAATGAGTGACCGTTTTTGGTTTGATAAAAGAAGATCACAGATAATCCGATGAAATCACAAATTATCGATTAGTGGTGCCATTTCGGACAAAAAAAGACGTCATTTGCCGCTTAATATCGTCATGAGTCCCAAAAATCATTTAATCGTCAATCTGGCAACGCTGTCGGTAGCAGTGCAGTATTTTATTTATTTTTTTCAAGTGTAAAGTAAAATATAATAAATGCATGTGTACATATCGCTCCTTTGCTGCAAGACTGTTGGTACTCAAAAAACATAAATTTACAAAAATAAACACGTTTACATTTTTAAATTTTACTCCATACAATTGATAAGGAGGAATACTCATCTCACGTAAAGAGTTAAAAAGATTCAGCAAACCATTAAATATCGGTTACTTCTTAATTAAAATTTTTTTTTTATATATGTCAGTCATGCAGTAAACGAGAGATATATATTTTTTTTGATGCGGTAATTTTTCCAGACACCATTGACAATTATTAACAATTTAAATAAATAATTTGCGTGCAATTTGCTATTTACTTACATAACATACATAAACATAAATATATATTTTTTCGTTTGGTTTTTTCTCCTGTTTCTTCTTCATTCACTCTCAGTGCAGTAGTATGAATACATTGTATAGATAGTAATAAATAATAGCAAATTTTCATACAGCATTAACATAAACAAGTGGTATTAACTGGGTTTTTCTACATTATATTTTTGTATAATATGTAATAAAGATACAATGTGTTGACGGTTACGGTTCTCGATTTTTGTTTTTTTTTTTTCTTTTTTTGGTTATAAATTACTGAAATGTTTTCGCATACCAATCAATTTGTACGGGTTAGCAAAATGCACGCGCAATGTTTATTCTCTTCTCATTTTAATTGTTTTACATTTATATTTTTAATAGGATTTTCACTTGAAACACCACCACTTCCAAAAACCAAAAACCAAAAACACCCCATCAAAATCACAGTAACCTTGAACTATTATTTTGGCAAATTTTAAATATGTACATAATTTTTTGGTTTTTATTTTATTTCTATTTTTCTTTCGCTATACTCTATTGTATACATATGTCATTGATACTGTCAATTATAGCTGCATATATAAGTACCATAATTAATGAATGACGGTTTGCTTTCAACAGAAACAAAAATATCTACGTGTGAATGGAAGGTGGAAATAATCATGGTTCTTACTTACTTACTTACTTACCTAGCTCTACAACCGATTATCGGTCTTGGCCGCCTCTACAAAGCTTCGCCAGTCGCCTCTGCTATGCGCGCGCTGGCGCCAGTTGATAAGGCCAAGTGCAGTCAGGTTGCCCTGCACCTGGTCTTTCCAACCGAGATTAGGACGTCCCCTTCTGCGTGTTCCTCCACCGTGGTTCGAATAAAACACCCTTCTAGCCGGAGCGGAGCGCTTTCTTCCATTCGCTCAACATGACCCAGCCAGCGAGGCCGCTGGTGTTTTATACGCTTGACTATGTCAGTGTCGGCGTACAGCTCATACAGCTCATCGTTCCATCTTATTCGATACACGTCGTCCACGCATACTGGACCGTAGATCTTACGGAGTATCTTCCTCTCGAACGCTCCTAACAGCCTCTCATCGTTGATGGTCAATGTCCACGTCTCTGCGCCATACATTAGGACGGGAAGGATGAGGGACTTATAGAGCGTTATTTTCGTCGGTCGAGAGAGGGCTCTACTTCTCAATTGCCTACTGAGCCCGTAGTAACACCTGTTGGCAAGAGTTAGTCTCCGCTTGATCTCAAGGCTGACATTATTGTTGGTGTTTATGCTGGATTCTAGATATACGAAATTCTTGACGACTTCAAAAGTATAATTGTCAACTGTGACATTTTGTCCAAGATGTCGTAACTCTTTGTTTGTTGGCACAAGGTATTTCGTTTTGTCTTGTTAGACCCATCCTTGAGTATGCATCTTCTGTCTGGAATCCTCAATATAACTGTTATATGGTATAATAAAAAATTGAGTCGTTTCATAAACAATTTCTTATTTTTGCACTGAGGAGCTTTTTGTTATAAACCTATTTTGAATCTTCAACCGTATGAACATCGATTAACACTAGTTTATCTACCGACATTGATAAGCGGAAGAAAAATGCTGAATATAACATTTCTTGTGGCATTTTATCATCTTCGTATTTACTAAATGATATAAACTTTAATATACCCTGTAGAAGCTCACTTAGCTTTTCGCTTTTCGTGGAATATGTAGAGATTTTAATGAACATTATAATCAATTCTACATTTCCGATTCTCTGGAATACATCAAAACAAACTTACTTACCCTATTAAATTGATAAACAATTGATGGCTTGATATCTGTAGTTGTCTATTTGGCTATACGCGGCTCATTACATATTTTCGTGTAAAGCAGTTGCATCGGTCATTGATCCGTGTGTTATGCGGATGCGCCCGTGTTGGGCGGTGTTGGGCGGGAGGAGGGTCCGTTGGGATTCGTATTACGTATTTCTTTTATATATTTAATATTTATACTAAAGTTATCAAGTGAAACGGATTCACTTTATTAAATAACGTATACTTTTTGTTATAGTGTAAACGTCTAATAATTTATTTTTTTTTTATTAACTTTTCCAATATTTGCAAAATTATGATCAATTATGTTTCTTTCATACGCTTAGCTAATTTAAATAATAAACTCATATAACAGATATAATAACATATATCTACACACACACACACAAACACACACACACTAAAGTGTGTGTACAATACTGATGTGTTGAATTAATATGTCAAACATTTCAATTTAAGAATTCTCGTTGACATTTTGCAAAATTGTTATGCCACTGCAAAAATTCATTGAAAATTAAATGAGAATAATTTATACAATAATATGTATGTTTGTATATACTCGTATGTAGCTTTTAATGTATGGGCAATGTGTGCAATATGTGCTTGTGGCGTATAAAAGGCGTATAAAAAGCTGAAGTCGTTACGCTGCTGGACTGGAAGTCTGAACATTTTTCAATTATCAGTCTGTAGACTTGAAAGTACAAGCACATCCAGACGATGTACAGACAAATTCTTCCACATGTGCTATCTATCTATTTAAATACATGTTTGTATAAATTATAAAAACATGGATATTGTTTTATAATTACATAGTTAACTAAGTATGTACATGCCATTTGCTATGCAAAAAATAGGTATCTACTGAAATGATAGTGGAAGCTATTATCTGATAGATGAATACATGTGGGTTCACTAAAAGAGAGAATTTCCATGCAAAATAGTGTAAAATTACAGAGTTTTAGTGTAAAAATAATTATATATTTTTAAAGCGGTACAGACACCGGACACATAGTAAAGGGTGTTTTTTTTAGAAGTGTGGTTTTCAATCTGGCAATACTTTTTTCGGAGTTGGTGTTTTTGACAGCTGTGACTTGATTTATGCTCAGTTTGGTTTGCCATTTCAAGAATTGAAGCCGAACGACCATAAAGCGCATCACACGTTCGGTGAATGGGCCTAAAACGAGATGGCCAACGATCCCGATTTTCACAAGAAAATTTTGTTCAGCGATGAAGCTCACTTTTGGTTGAATGGGTACGTTAATAAGCAAAATTACCGCATTTGGAGTGATCATAATCCACAGGCCATTGTTGAGACGCCGTTACATCCTTTGGTGTGCTCTATGGGCAGAGGGAATCACTGGTCCATATTTCTTCAAAGATGAAATCGGTCATAATGTTACAGTCAATGGGGAACGCTATAGAGCCATGATTAATGACTTTTTCGTGCCTGAATTGTGAATTGGAGGATGTTGATGTGGACGACCTTCGGTTCCAATAAGACGGCGCTACATAACATACAGCCATACAGCCAACGAAACAATCAATTTATTGAAGGATACTTTTGGTGAGCGCATTATCTCGCGTCGTGGGCCTGTGGCGTAGCCTCCAAGATCGTGCGATTTAACACCGCTGAACTATTTTTTGTGGGGCTATGTGAAGTCGCTTGTCTCTACGCAGATAAGCCCGAGACGATTGACGTCTTGGAAGAGAATATTCCGCGCGTTATTACTGACATACGGCCCCAATTTCTGCAAAAAGTGGTAGAAAATTGGGCCCCTCGGCTGGAATTTATTTGAACCAGCCGCGGCGGCCACTTGGTCGAAATCGTTTTTAAAACATAATGGCAAATCCTTTTTGTTATAATAAAGCTAAATTCTTGACCATAGCATTAAATTATATGCGTTTTATTTCTTCTTGAAAACCACACTTCTAAAAAAAACATCCTGTACATATGAACTGTGTATTTCCTCTATGAATGTGTATTTTCAAATATTTTTTTACACATCAAATGTGTAAATGTCATTACTTCATGAATTTTTTCCCCTGTATACAAATTTAGTCTATTTTGAACATTAATCAAATATCAGCGTGTAAAAAGTAATCCCTGCAATTCTCCCTCTCCAAACAATAGGATTAAGCAGATTTTTCTAAACTATAAAGCCTAGCTGTGTATTTCAGCCAATTACATTTTCATACTACATTCATACTTACTAACAATATGCAGTAAAAAATATAAAAATATATACCCATAAATTTATTCGTATCACGTAGAAAATTGCCGGTATATGCTCGGTATATACTATTAGTAAAAATAATAAAATAACTAAACGAACACGAAGATGAAGAAGAGAAAACAAACAACTGGAATAGCAACAACAACAACAACAACAACTACAATCATATTTTAATAGTAATTACTGGGGAAAAAAGACAAATTGTTGCCGTATGCCGGCTAGGAATGATATCAAATCAGCACCAACAAATACGTGAAGAAAAGTCACATTTTCACGATCAAGCTAAAAAGAGAAAGCAATATACATATAAAGCACACAAAAATGAAATGCATTTTAAATGTCCCAAAGTCCCCAGCCAAAGTAGGCGTACATGCGTGAAAGGGAAAGAAAGAAAGATAAATAAGGCATAAAAAGTTTCTATAACTTTTAAAGTTTGCGTCTGTCGTTGAAGTATTAATGTTGTTGTATGTATATACACACCTGGACAAAATAATAAGTGTGAACATATTTTTTTTTTCAAAATAAAGCTTGGCCTTTATATATTTTTTATTATCCTTCAAAAAATAAATTAGTTTTCAACATAAACATACTTCAGCGTCATAAAAAAACATAAAAGTTTTTGAAACCTCTAAAAAATAACTTAAATTTTGGTTAATTCATAAAATACACAGATTTTAGATTGGACAGAATAATAGGGTGTGCACAAAAAACTTAGGAATAAATATTGAAATTTTGCTAGTTATGGTCCCGTATTTTACTGAATTAATAAGAACGCATTAATATCCAGAATATCGGCCATTATTCTTGATGGCTTTTTCGATTCTTCTGGGCATTGACGATATCAACTTCTGACAAATTTCTGCAGGAATGTTGTACCAAGTTTTTTGAATATTTTCCCATAACTGCATTTTGTTTCGGCGTTTAAGTTCTCCCCAGAGGTTTTCAATAGGATTTAGATCTGAGTTTTGACTTGGCCACTCAAGGACGTCTAAATTATGCTGTTGGAACCATGCTTTGACAACTCGCGATGAATGTTTAGGTTCATTGCCCTGCTGAAATTTCCACAAAAGCGTCATATTATGCTCGGCATATGGTAAGATTACCGTTTCCAACTAATCCGTATACACTAATCTATCCATAACCCCATTAATTTGATGTATCGGACCAATACCTTGCCAAGAAAAACAGCCCCATACCATTAAGCTGCCACCTCCGTGCGTCACTGTTTTCTTTGTGAACCGGAATGTCGAATTCTTTGCCTTTCGGTCGACGAACGTTTCTTTCCGCATCGTTACCAAACAAATTTATTTTTGTTTCATCGCTCCAGAGAATATTGCGCCATTTCCCCCCTCCCTCCTCCCCTGTGAACCGCACCACGTTTTATGAACTAATGCAAACATTTTCCTCTTCTTCAAATTTGCAGTTCTTTGCGAGCAATCCGGGTAGATTTGCGCTTACTAATCATCTTGGAACGGTTCGTGATGATACAACATTCATTCCCAATATCGCTTGCAATTGTTCTGGGTAACTTGAACGGGTCGCGTTTAGCTAATGTAACGATACGATTGTCGGTCACTAATGAACTTTGCTTAGGTGCTCCACGCGTTTCAATAGCTTTTTCTGGCTTGAGATTAATTTAGATTTAATTTTTTTCGTTCATTTTAAAAATTTTTGGGTTTACACTTATTATTTTGTCCAGGTGTGTATGTATGTATGTATCTAGTATTGTGTAAATAGGCATTTATCTACATTGAGAGTATACGAGCATGAGTACGAGTATCAACTTGCTATGTCTGTACATAAGTAGACAATTGTGAATATTAAATGCAGGAAAAACAATTAGAAAGTTTGGTGAGAGAATACTTAAAAGTCTTGCGACTTTATTTTTCAAAAGCAATTAAAAGAACAGACACAGTTAATTATAAAACGAAAATTATTTAATCATAAATTCGAACATTTATTTTAAAAGTAGCCCTGTAATAAATGTCAAATTCAGTGGTTCAAAGTTGATGAGAGCAGACTACAAGGCGGAGAAAAAGTAGTGATGAGAATAGACAGAGAAAGGAGCTGAGAGTTAGAGAGACAGAAAGACAAAATTAAATGGTAATGTAAGAAGGGGAGGGTGAGAGTGTAGATTAAGAAGCGGTGAAGTAAGAAGATGGTGAGTGAAAAGGGAGAGAGATAGAAGGGAGAAGGTGAGAGGGCGGAACGTTAGGGTTAGAAAGGGAAGTGTAAGAAGGGGGTGAGTGAGAAAAGGGAAAAGCGGGAGAGTCATCAGAGAAAAAGTGAGAAGGGAAGAGCAAGTTGCCTTAGAGTGAGAAGAGTGAAGAAAGATGGAGCGAGAGTGGCAATGACGGATAAATCAAGTGGAGAAAAGTAGGGGGGAATTTGGGGAAAGGGATAAGAGAGAGAGTGGTCGCTGTGGCGTAGTGGTAATGCGTTGGACTGCTACGCAGAGTGTCCGGGGATCAAAACTCGGCACAGGCAAAATCAAAAAAAAAATAATAGAAAAAATAATTTTTCTACACGGCACCACCTCTTGGCAGGCAATGGCAATCCTACAAGAGTAAAATTGCTATGGAAAGCTTTTCACTTCGCCGTTCAGATTCGGAATTAAACTGTAGGTCCATTCCATTCATGTACAAATACAACACGCACAACATGAGTGAATGCGAAAAGCTCGGCCTAGGCCCTCCATGGGCTGTTGTGCCATTAAAAGTAAGTAAAGTAAGATAAGAGAGGGACGGTTTTTGCCAGTGGAGATGAATGTGAGGAAAAGGGGGCGTGGATGTGAAGTTGGATACGATGTGGATTTGGACTGGATGTGGTGAGAGAGGAGAAACGAGAAAAAGTTGAGAACATCTCCTTTGGAAATGATGCAAAGGAGAAATAAAAATGTTTGGAGGAGTGGAAAGAGGTGGGAAGAAAGGGTCAAAGGTCAGTGATAATGGGGAGAGAATACCGAAAGTGTGCAAAAAAGAATAGGATAGAGGAGAGAGAGAGAGAGGGACGAGAGTGATTGATATAGAAAGGGAGGTTGGCAAAACGAGTGATGAGTAAAGATAAAAGTGATATAGGATGAAGGTGATATATGTATAAATTAAAAGTGCCAATAAGTAGAGGAAGTTATGGTAAAGGGATGAGACGAAGCAAGGAAAGTGAGGTAGTGGAATGGAAAAACGTTAGTAGTGAGAAGAATGATAGGCGTGATAGAAAAGAAAAGAGTAAGAGAATGATGTATCTAGAGAGCGAGAAGAATATGGAGTCTCAAGAACTTCAATGCTATTAAAAATAACTTGAGAAAATCAATACATTTTCTACTCTTTCCATCCAATAGTCATTAAAATTATGATCTCATAGAAATTTACAGATTTCGTAACTGGGTTAGGTGGCCCAGTTTTTCCATTGTTGGGGCGTATTATTATACAATGAGCTAAATTAATCTCTATGGGGTGGCAGCATAATGACACACCATGAATTCCAGCTGGTATCACACGCACACACATACACACACTTCCGCATACCCATCCCAAACAAGCGTGCAACAACAACAAAACTTAAAAGTAAATCTCAATCATGCATTACAAATCATATTCGATGATAATTAATTTCGAGTTTTTCTTTTATTATTGTTTTCCAATTGATGAGCTCGTATGCGAGAAACGATGAATTGAACAAGCAAGCGTACATACATACACGCATTTGCTTCCTTTCAATTGCGGCTTGCCATATGATAGTGCGGTGTGACAGCGCTACATATGTACATAAATATTCATATAAATAATATTTATGTGTGTGTGTGTGTAAATTGATAGCGGTACTGATAAGAAACGTGTGCTGTGTGACTTCTAAAAGTGAAGAAGAGGAGTAGAATTGAATTTGTATTTTGTAGAATTTTTTATTTTTATTTATATGCTTCTCTTCTTCTTTTTGCTTTTTATTTTTGTATTTTTAAACTTTGTTTAGTTTGTTTATTGTTGAAGTTGTTGTTGATCTTATTCATTTGCGTTTGAGTAGGTTATAATTTGTTCTTGGATTTGTTTTTTCAATCTTCATACTTTTCGATTGCATTTTTCTTTTGTTTTATTGACTCTATCTTCGTAGATATGTATGTATGTATTTACGTATGTATGTATGCCTAAGTGACTGTTCATCGATCTGTCTGTCTATATGTACGAGTATGTCTGCCTGCCCGTTTATTATTAATTAATGTTTGCTGTTGGTCGCCTGCTTGCCATGCGCCATTGACGACAACAATAAGCAAATTATCAGAAAGCAGCAACACTGTCTTCTGCCTCTTTGCCTTTCTCTCTGCCTCTCTGACACAGAGTGTGTCATGTGTTTTTTATTCTTTAGCTGCAATCATTTTTAACTCTTCATTTTTACATTTATGTTTTTTTTTATAAGCTTTACACCACATTCATTTTACTCGTTTTCTTTACGCTCACTTTACATGCACTCCACAATTGGTATTGAGGTTAAAGAACTGTTGTGGTATTTACTTTTCAATCGGTTAAATAAGCCACAGCCATCCACATTGCTGATAAGTGTGACTGGTGGCTTGTGGCATGCGTATTTCTTATCAGCTTATGTTGAGTATTTCTCTATATACAGGCATACATATTTACTTACGGCTACCTTCATTCAGTGTAGATATGGGTCGGTGATAGGGGGGAAATAAAAACAGCTTGGAAATGCTTACAATTATGTAATATTTTTTATTGTTATAGAATCATTTAAAGGAGTTTAAGTTGGTTCAGTTTTATTTTAATTTGAAAGTTTTTTTTTTAATTAAAATGAAGCAAATTGATAATTGAATATTCAAAGAATTCAGAATAGCAGAAAAATGTTGATTTAAGATTCATTTAAGTTTCATTAAGGAAAGCAGTAACCTCAAATATTACCAAAATTTACCAGTAGCCTCAAGCTCGATGGCCACTAATGAAAATTTCCATTTCCTGTAAGAACTTATAATCTCTCGAACGTAACTTTTTACTTTTAAATTATAAGAAACTTCGGAGACGATGTCTTCTGTAAACATAAAATTCGTCACGTATTAAAATATTTTATATGAATTTCAGTACAAATTGCGTCTACTCGTCACGTAAGCGACGAAGAGGCGCTTCGAAACATATTCAGTTATTTTTTAACGATTTTTGTTGAAGTGAGTTACTTTTGAAAGAAAAGACTTTTAAAAGAGTAATTTCTGAAAGAAGTAAATTCTGAAAGAAATAAATTATGAAAGAAGTAAACTGTGAAAAAGAAGTAAACTCTGAAAAGAGTAACTTGTGAAAGTAGTATCTTCTGAAAGAAGCAACTTCTGAAAATAACGATTTCTAAAAAAATCAACATAAAAAAATACTTATGAGAGGATTGACATTTAGAAAAAGCTAATTTTGAAAGTATGAATTTTGAAAGCATAGCTTTTATAAGAACACACTTCCAAAAGGATTGACTAATCAAAGAAGCGACTTCTGAAAGGAGTGCTACTGAGAGAAACGATTTAGAAAGCCACTTTTGAAAGGATCGACATTTGGAAAAAGCAACTTCTGAAAGAATGACTTCTTTAACGACCGACTACTGAAAGGATTGATCAAAGAAGCGACTACGGAAAAAGTGACTTTTGAAAAGAGCGACATTTAAAAGAAGCGATTTCTAAAAGGAGCGAATTATGAAAGGGACGACTTCTTTAAAGGGACGACTTCTTTAAAGGGACGACTTCTTGAAAGGGACGACTTCTTGAAAGGGACGACTTCCTGAAAGAGCGATTTTGAAAGGAGCGAATTCTAAAAGGAGCGAATAGTGAGAGGAGTGAGAAAGTGGGTGTGGCAGATGCTTCTTAATAATTCCAGTTACTTGGCAAATTCAGCCACTACCGATGTAACAAAATGCGTTCGCAAAATTCCGTCAGATACGACCAAGTTTTACTAATATTAGCAAATTCTGAAAGAAGCGACTTTTGAAAGGAGCGACTTCTGAAAGGGGCAATTTCTGAAAACAATGGCTTCTGGAGAGTTCGACTTCTACAAAAGAACGTCTTTAAAAAAAAAAAACGACTTGTAAAGAAGGGAACTTCCAAAAGAAGCTCATGAAAATGATTGAGCTGATTAAAAAAGAAATAATGATAAAATAGGTAACAGTTCGTTAAGAGCCATACCCTTTCCGGATAGCGAATTGGAGATCAAAGAGATGATAGTCTCAGCAAAAATACAACACAAAACACAAAAGTAGAATATACTCACAAAGAAGTCATGCCTGTGGGAAGCTGTGGATAACAAAATAAATGACCGGTAATGTGGGAGATGCAGTCTTAATCAGGACGATTGTTTACCACCTCATCGCTGATCCCTGCCATCCTCGTCATGTAACACTTTAACATACTACCGCAGTCAGTAAGTAGTTATAGTTGTAATCTTCCGTCAAGAGCAATGCCGTCATCTTCAGCACATTTCACCACCTTGTACCTACTTACTTACTTCACTTTTAATGGCACAACAGCCCATGGAGGGCCTAGGCTGAGCTTTTCGCATTCACTCATTTTTTGCGTGATATATTTGTACATGAATGGAAGGGGGACCTACAGTTTAATGCCGAATCCGAATGGCGAAGTGAAAATCTTTTCATAGCAATTTTGCTCTTGTAGGTTTTGCCGTTGCCTGCCAAGAGGTGGTGCCGTGTAGAAAAATTATTTTTTCTACTTTTTTTTTTAATTTTTTTATTTTGCCTGTGCCGAGATTTGAAACCCGGACACTCTGCGTAGCAGTCCAACGCATTACCACTACGCCACAGCGACCACACCTTGTACCTAACATAATTATTTTCTATCTGAGAAGCTTTCTTCTTTTGTTGATTGTGGGATAAAATACGTGGTAAGAAGCTCATTCGCCGCTTTGTATCCTTCTTATTCGAAACACATCATTTACTTATATTATGACATCGATTTTGAATAGTTTTTCTTTCTCTCGAATGCTGGCCGTCGTCATTCATGTTTCATCTAGATGCTAGATCTTTATACAAAATCCCCTAAATAATATTTATCGACAACAACACTTGTTCCCTGCCTAGGCTGAGTGCTTCTGCCGGATGTACTACTTATGTTAAGTTAGCTTATACCATACATTTCTCTTGTCAAGTGAAAGTTATTTAGTCACTTGAACCGTGAGGCCCTACACTTTAACAAACTGATGGTCACTTGCAATACCATGCATGAATATAACTAATTACCGCATTCATTAAATTGAAATTTTATAGTTTTGATTTTTATATTACCCATAAACTAACGCGTACACAAAGAGCAAAGGTACAAATATAAAAAATTGATTAATTTTACAAAAAAAAAAAAAGTTGTAAAAAAAATTACAACAACCAGCAGTAACTTCTGCTGCTGCTGCTGCTGCTGGTACTGACTGATGCTGCTTTGGCTACTGTTGAGTAAAATTAAAAACTGTAATAAATTTCATATTGCATCATTTGTTAGTATATATGAGCTATAAGTATGTACGAGAAGCGACTGACTGACTACTCATTAGGCTACAAACTTCGTGCATAATTGCTTTTGTTTTTGCAATGATGCTGTGCGTTTCTTGTTTGCTTCCTTTACCTTTATACACAGCTACATTGCTCTAACTATTGCAACCACCAACAACTTTTCCTTTCATTTAATTAGCCATTGCCAGTATACTAGCTGTTGGCGAGCAGTTTCCTGTAAAATCATTTCATTTTCAAGCTTTCCTTCTTGCAAATTTTACTGATCTTTCATCTCTCATTTTGTTGCATTTTTATGATAACTTGGCATCACTTCATCATCAGGGTTTTATAATTTTTCCATATTGATGTGCACTGCAATAAGGAAAGACGGCAAAAAAAAAAGTGCCTTATGTTGATGATGTTTCTGATGATGATGGCTTCGTTGGTGGTGTTATTTCAGTTGCAATTAGAGAAATTGTTTATGATTTCTCAAATAGCAACATCAGCAAAATAACTGTAGTCTAGTACTATGTAAGGCATGTAGCACGCTGAAGATGCTGTCATGTACAGTGAAGGCTGCAGAAGTGGATGAAGAAGTAGTGTTTGCCGTAGATATGATGGCACAGACCGACAGTATTCATCTCATTCATCGCTCAATACCACATTTTTAAGTTGTACATAATTGCGAAAATGGTTGCTTTATTACTATAACGAGTACGAGTCTTGGTGATTCTGGGAATATTTATTACTATTATGCACTTGTACTGCATATAAATAAAGAAAATATGTAGACAAATATGAAACTATTATTATGAATGTTAATTATTATTATTTATGCATAACTGCTCGAATGCATATTCTTTAGTTATAATTGGCACAAAATGTTAATTCATTTTTAAAATGGTAATGTGTTTTGTTACTCCTGAAGATGCTATGATATCATGTGAATCTAATGAACTTAAAAATAATTTCACGAACAAATTTCTTTAATAGAAATGAATAGAAGTAATTTTCACCGGTATAATAATCTCGATCTTGCTATAATAATTAGAAAGCAATCTTTCAATCACTAAATAAATATATATAAATAGGGGAAGAAGAGCAGTGATTACATTGAAGTTCCTGCATTGACAGCATTTCTTAAACCACCGACTTCTGAAAACAGAGAACACTGAAAGAACGTTATCTGTAAGAACGACTTCTAGAAACATCGACTAATGAAAAATAAAGCTTCTGGAAGGAGCGACTTCCGAATGAAACGAATTGTACAAAGAGTGATTTCTGAAACAAGGAGTGAGTAAAAATGACTAAAATCAGCCACTACTAAAAGAAACGGATTTGGTAAAAAGCGAGTGTAAACGTGTGTAGCAACTTCTCATAGAAACGACTTCTGAAAACAGAGAACACTGAAAGAACGTTATCTGTAAGAACGACTTCGAAAAACGTCGACTAATGAAAAATAAAGCTTTTGGAAGGAGCGACTTCCGAATGAAACGAATTGCACAAATAGTAATTTCTCAAACAAGGAGTGAGTAAAAATGACTAAAATCAGTCAGAAACGGATTTGGTAAAAAGCGACTGTAAACGTATGTAGCGACTTCCCATAGAAACGACTTCTGTAAGAGTCACTTCTTCAAGGACTGACTCTGGAAGGAAAGATTTCTGGAAGGAGAGACCACTGAAAGGAGCGACTTTTATAAAAAGCGAATCCTATTAAAAAGCAACTCCTGTGAGAAGCGACTTCTCATAGAAACAATTTCTGTTAAAGCGACTTCTGAAGGTAACTTTTGAAAGGAGATACGATTTAAAAAAATTACTTTTAAAAGCAGCTACTTATTTCTGAAAGCAGAAACTATTGAAAATAACAACTTCAAAAAGTAATGACTACTGCCGACTTTTAAAGGGATGAATTCTTTTTGAAAGAAGAGACCACTGAAAGAAGCGTTTTTTGTAAAAAGCGACTTCTGTAAAGGCGACTTCCGAAAGGAGCGACTTCTGAATGAAACAACGATTTTTGTAAAAATTTACTTTGAAAAGTAGCCATTCTTTTTGCAAGAAAAGACCACTGAAAGAATCGACTTTTGTAAAAGGCAACTTCTTCGCCTTTACAGAGCGACTTCTGAATGAAACAACGATTTTTGTAAAAATTTACTTTTAAAAGTAGCCATTCTTTATGAAAGAAGAGACCACTGAAAGAAGCGACTTCTGAATGAAACAACGATTTTTGTTAAAATTTACTTTTAAAATTAGCCATTTTTCAAACGAACGACTTCTGGTAAAAGACACTTCTGACAGGAACGACTACTACAAAAAAAATTTTCTGAAAGTAACAAGTACAAATAAATTCGAAGCGGCTCCTCAAATAAACGATTCGTGAATAGTCCGTGAAGTGCATGGACATAGCTTTGAGCATCAATTTATGTTGTGATTTATGATCTACTGTTTTATGCCGAATCTGAGTAGCTAAGTGAGAAGCTTGTCTTACAATATTTTTACTCTTCGAGGTTTGGCCGCCATGACATATAATTTTATGAAAAAGAGGAAACTCTTAAATGAGAAGCAAACAAAGTACTGAATTGTTTCTTTCATTACTCTAACCCCTACTAGGATATACGGATTCAATGAAGCCACCGTTCCCAACGTTTAGTTCCTAGCAGTTACAGTTAGCACCACTCTTTTCAACTCTTGCCAACATGATTTGCTTAACGCTTGTTCGGGGTTTTGCTCTATCTGCCGAGTAACCTGTTCCTAGCAGTTACAGTTAGCATCACTTCTTTCAACTCTTGCCAACATGATTTGCTTAACGCTCTACCGGCCTGTTCGGGGTTTTGCTCTATTAGCCGAGTAACCTGTGTCTAGCTTTGAAGGAGTTCTTTCCGGGCGATGATGCTGCCTACAATTGCGAAAGAGTGTGTCAAATTTATACCGTCTCACAAATAGTTTTGAATATTTTACCTTGTCCCACATATGTATGTATGTAAGTACCTTATAATTAGTTGTTTGTGTCGTCTCTCATTTAAAGTACCTGTAGATCTGTGTACAAACTTCCTACTTTGAAGCATTTATACTTGGCAATATTTCAGTTCCTTTATGCACTGATTCTCACGCACTCATATGCACTCATATGCACTCAAAACTACATAAATAATGAAACTTTGTAATTGTACAATTTAATGTCGCTCACTTTCCTTCTACTTATCACTGAAACCTTTTGGAAAACTATACACTTTCAACCGAACAACAACAACACAAAGTTTAGAAATTTCGCACAGGAAAATTAAATCATTTATGTACTTAAGTAATTAATAAATTATAATTCTAACGGCGCGGAAAGTGTGTGTATGTATGTGTGCACGAAGTACGTGGGCAACTATCGGTTGTGAAATTAATTTTCAATGACATTTTCGGAAATGCCAAATAATTATAATTCAATAATTCAATAATTATTACTCAACTTTGATAGTTGAGTTTTTGGCTCTTCATATTCTACTAAGATTTTCTACTAATGGCAGTCACTACTAGCCTGCTACTAGCCCGATGTGCAGGAAATGACCTTTTAATGTACTTAATACTTACAAACGTGCACATACAGAGGCATAGAACTTTTGAAAACTGTTGGTAACGCTATAATTGCCAATTACAAATAACCCATACTGCTTTATACTTTACTGCCCATTGCCTGCCGAAGAAAGAGAAAAGCATCAGTGGCAAAATCCCCAAATGCTAGTTTTCGGGTGCTAAGTATAACCACAATGCTACTTTAAAAAAAAATTGGTTTTTTCTTGTCTTTCGATATAACGAAGCAACATCGAAGACGTGCTGTGAACAACATTTTTCGTTTATGTGCACTTATCTACATTATGCGCACCCTGCAGTGCAACCAATCATACTCAAAATCTAGTTAATAAACTAGCTAAAAACAAAAACCCCAAAATAACCAGCATATAGTGCCTCTTTGAAGTCATTTACACGCGACCTACTGGTATTTTTTCCACGGAAAGATAATTTGCCTATCCTCCATAATTTTTGAGGTAGTTATTGAACTAGTATTGTTTCGATATAGTATCGAAATAGTTAATATCTAACTAGTTGGGAACTACATTTTTTCACAGTCAATACAATAAAAGTACAACATAAATTTTAATATATCTAGAATTTATTATAAATGTTTCTACATCTTAGTTAAATATATGCAAAAAAAAATAGCATAAAAATTCAAAAAAGCAGACAACTTCTCTGCTCCTTCTATCTTTGTCATAGATCCCTTATTGCAAAAAATCCACATATGTAAGTGAAAAATATTGTAAAGTATATGAGAATTGTAAGATAATATTTACAGTGAATAGTACTTATTATTGAAAGAAGCACTTTGTTGTTGCATATACAAGCAGGAAAGTCTATGCACACTTCAAAGTGACTCATCCTGCATCCATTTTGAGCTACTTCTTATCTTAACTTAGCTCGCTTTTGGCTAGGTAATGTACTAGTTATTTGTGGGAATAACTCAATTTTGCACAGCGGGGTATGTATGTATATGTGGGTGAGTGCTTGCTTGCGTTTGTGTATGTATAGCTATTATGCATACATACATATGTATGTATATGTGTCAGTTGCAGACACATTAACTCTGCATGAATGTCTAAGAATTGTTCGAAAAAATCTCATATTTTTAATAGACCAACGGGCATAACAGAAAAACATACACACACACACACACACACACCCACTAGTATTTGAGTAAATGGATGATTGCAAGAATTTTGGCAATTGGAAGTTTGTACATATATTCTAACAAGAAAAGCTATAGCATGATTGAAATAAGACAAAGAGAACGACAGTCAATGCAAATGACAGTCAATTTGATTGAATTTGTTATTTTTATTTTTTGCTTGGTAGACCACAAATAAAAGCTACCAAAATAAATTAAGAAGAAAAAAATGGAGTTATAATTTTAGTTAGGCTATCAACAATCTTCGATTTATAATATTTTAAATAATTGGTGGAAGACCGAGAAATGGTTTATCTTCCGCAGTGAGTCAACCAGAGCAAAGCAGGCAGAATAATTTGTTTTCGACATATCAGACGGAAACATCTCTTCTTTTCGACTTAATCTTGTGATTACAATTTTTCTTCATATAGTTGGTCTTTTGTTAACATTATAGCACATCAGCGTATTGAGAGTCTAGGCCTAGGTTTTTCCGGTTCTGATTTCTGAATAAATCGAGTGGCTCCTCAGGATATGTTACGAATTTTACCAACACATCTTAGCAGCAAGAGCAGGGAGACATATCCTCCCCGTAGCCATGATTTGTTTGGTTTGGATAATAAAATAATGTGAGTCGAAAAAATTCTACATCCTTTTTGCTAACTAGTTATAATTGGCCTGGTGTTGATAATGCAGAAATATTTCTTACTTTACATTAGCTATGGACACTCAATAATATTAAACACACATAAATCACTACGAAAGTTATACTTTGACTAAAAGGATCGATTTTCGGGTATCAGTCTGGACCGAAGTTGCGCTTATTTTTTAACTTTTCCTCAGTCACTTTAGATCATTAGTTTTCAGATTGAAAAACAAAGACTAAATGAAATAAATGGAGAGATTTTAGCCTTTCCGTTGCCTATTTCTGACGACTAAAATCATCTTCCTAGCTCGGCCTAAGCCCTCCATGAGCTGTTGTGTAAAGTAAGTAAAATCATCTTCCTGATAAAGAGTCTCGATTGTCGTATTTTCAACGGAAAAGCTTATAAAGAAAATCTTGCATTCAGCTGAGCTGGATTGCTTGGATCTTGTTCCGTGTTATTTTCGAAGGATTTCCAACAAAACTCATAATATTTCCCCTCGTTTTATTTCTAGACAACCCTTTGTTCTTACAAATGAACTGGAAAATATTAATGATATAGGTTAAGTGACAACCATTAAAATTCAAGCATGCATCGGCTCTTTTCATAATACTTTGACACTTTTTAAAGTATCACCACTGTAATCTGAGCAGTTTTCGTTTGTTCCGTTTGTTGACTTTTATCTCTAGTAAAAACCGTTCTTTATTGATGTAGACTTTCTTCTTCAGTTAAGTTACATTTGGCGTTTTGTTGCATTATATTTCCGAAGAGTCCCAATATCTCTGAATATTCGTTTCGCCATATTTTCGATGAGCTTTGAAGTTGAGGCAGAATATTTTAATGGTTTATTGCTTTGCTCTATTTTCCTAGATCCCCAAAGAGACACGACATTATAATTATGCCTAGGGTTAGTTTCGATCGTTTCATTTTATTTTCTCGAAGAGTTGCAACGGACTTTAGGAAGTTTTGTTCTATTGTTTCTCGTTGGAAATTTGTTTTGTCTTCTTTCCGATGACAACATCGGAAATGTAATTTCCTCGATCTAATGTAATTTGAAAAATTTCTCTGATATATTTCCGTCGAGAAACATGATATATTTTCAACGAGATCTAAGCTAAGATCGGTCAATGTATTTCAGAGCGATATTGTTTTCAGCTGAGGTTTCTCCTCTGCAGGTTCAACAGTGCGACCAAATACCTTATCTCGGCGAGTTTGTTGTTGTTGTGAACCAAATTAAACTCGACTGTCTTGTCACTGCATTCAACGTGATATTGGCTCAACTGATAAAGTTGTCTTTGAAGCTCTGCTTCGGCAAAAGTTCTTTGCAGTTTAATAGCAGCGAGTGATGTAGGACTTTATTAGTTGGGCCTTCCTAGTCATATCGGTAGTGGTTTCGTCAGTAGGTTGGCTCGACTTAAAGCAGAGCCTGAAACTCTTACGGCTCCTAAGCAGCTGATTGTCAAATCAGTTGCTGAATGGACACTGAATATTCCAACCGATACCAGTAGAAGTAGGAAATCTTGACGGCTGACAAAGGTAGCTCAGAATCATCAGGAAAACGAATTTCATTTGTGGAGTCACGGCACAGTTTTTAGTTTCACTAATAAAGAAAATTATTATTATATACTATTCTACGAATGTGGTGCAAATCTTTTAAATCTTTTTTCTACTTACTTTTTTTTATGGCACAACAGCCCATGGAGGGCCTAGGCCGAGCTTTTCGCATCCACTCATGTTGTGCGTGTTATATTTGTACATGAATGGAAGGGAAATACAGTTTAATGCCGAATCCGAACGGAAAAGTGAAACGCTTTTCATAGGCAATTTTTACTCTTGTAGGTTTGCCATTGCCTGCCGAGAGCCAAGAGGTGGTGCCGTATGGAAAAATTTTTTTTCTACTTTTTGATTTTGCCTGTGCCGAGGATCGAACCCCGGACACTCTACACCACAGTGACCACTTTTTTCTACTTACCTTTAATATAATAAATTTTGTCAAATTAAATCAGCTTCAATAATGATGCAATTATTTCGCAACACAATTACATGCCCACACAGCAGAATCTTGTCAATCTCAAATTATATAGAAACTACGCACACACTTTTGTACTTACTGAAGGAAATTCGAGTTAATGGCTGACCGGGGCCACTGTCACTTTATCAACCGCTTGCAATCGCAAGCATAGAATACGAAATGCTTCTGGCTACGTAGTGAGCAGGTGTGTATGCATGTAGCATCATCAAGTAAACCGCAACTACCGCAAAATGTCGCAATTGACACATACTTGCGTACATTTTGTACGAACACATAACAGATATTGCTAATTGATTCTGAACGTTTTACACCTTGTCCAAAAAAAACAAACTACACACAAAGAGCAACAAAAAAAAAACAAGAAAAACTTTTCATTAGCATAGCATCGACATCAGCATCATCACATCATCATCATCATCATCTCATATGACATTAGTTGAAACTGAAAACGTTGAAATGCGATAGTTTTTGGTGATGACTGGAATTAGTGTCAATATTAGTAGCATATGCAGCACAGTCGCAGCAGTGGCAACAATAGCATTAGCAGCAACATTTCAACCGCAAACACTCACACACATACTACACACGCACACACACACACACACTTCTGTCGGCGGTTGTGCGCTGGCGTGTGTGAGTTTGGAATAATTATAAATTAGAATTGAGTGTGTGCGTGCAGATGTGTTGCTAAAAGCTTATGGGCTTATGTTTTTGCACACATAAATACCAACACCATATCGTCAGCGTCCACGCGTTCTCGCATTATCGTATCAACCGACATCATTTTATACGCTGCACACACACTGGCACATTCGCATTTATTCTATTGTGGATTGTGCTTTTTACTAGTTTTGTTGTATTTGTGGAATTCACTGCATACTTATGGCATTCAGTGTGCGTTTGAAATCGGTGAATTTGGAAAAAGGTGTGTGTGTGTGTGTGTGTGTGTGTCAACACTTAGCGTATAGATTAACTACTTTATATTTTTTAATTGACATATATTTATTTATTAGTAGGTAGATATGTATTTTTCATTTTACTTTGTTCTCTTTCTTTTTCAGATGAACGACAGGACATCCAAAAGAAAACTTTTACAAAATGGATTAACTCACATTTAATGCAGACTCAGTGTACACCAGTGAATGATTTATTTGAGGATCTAAAAGATGGTCATCGCCTTTTGGCTTTACTTAGCACGCTTACACAGTCACAGTTGGTATGTTTTTCGTTACACAGTTACACTCAACTCGTTGCTCACTTGTTACTACTGCCCGAACTCAGTAAAATATACTATATGTGTCTCTGTATTTGATGTGTATTGATATTTATGTGTGTGTGTGTGTGTTTCTGTGCTTTGAACCATAAAACTATTTTTTTTTTTTGGAATCATGCTTTTTCAAGTTCATTCGGCTTTAATTACACACAAAAATTTCTCTATTTTGGTCAATGTTAATGATAACAGCATATGCAAAATGGTTGGAAATGGAGGAGAATGAATTTATTGAAACTAAAAACTAAAATTGTTTTATTAGTTTGTAGTTCAATCTCTGGTGCTGATTTGGCTACGGTTTCTTATAAGTAAATAGTAAATTTGCTTGATGTCTGCATAATTTCCTCTAAGCCCAAAATGTATTTCAATGAAAATTCGATACCATGAATTTCGCGAACTCGCGGACAAATATTATGATCCTTATCAATTCTTAAACGTGTGATTTCCCAATTCCAAACTCAGAACCAATTCCTTCTCAGACCGAGCTCCAACTCAGACCGAATTCCAACTCCGACCGAGTTACAATTCAGACCGAATTCCAATTCAGACCGAATTCCAATTCAGACCGAATTCCAATTCAGACCGAATTCCAATTCAGACCGAATTCCAATTCAGATCGAATTCCAATTCAGACCGAATTCCAATTCAGACCGAGTTCCAACTGAGACTGAGTACCAACTCAGGCTAAGTTCTAACTCAGACCAAGTTCTAATTCATTCGTGTTTCAACTCTCTTCATGTTCCTCATAGACCGCGTTCCTGCTTAGTCCTTACTCCTCCGCGTACTTCACTAAAACTTTGACCGTTTTCCAACTCAGTTCATGTTCATGTTCTTTCTCAAGCTAGCCACTCTCGACACACATGTGTGTGAATGGATAGACAAATTTTCAATTGCATCAACAACGGCACACAAGGGGCTATATTTTGTTCGCGCCCCAGGTCAAACTACGTTCCAACTCCGACCGAGTTACAATTCAGATGTTCCAGCTTAGTCCATATTTCTACTCAGAGTGTATTCTTGCTCAAACCGATTTCAAACTCAATCTGTATTTGAATTTAATATACATTTCCACTCAATCCGTTTTTAAATTTAGCCCGTGGCTCAAGTCAGACCGCATTCCACCTCAGACTACCTTCCAACTCAATTCGTGTTCCAATTCACCATTGCGAGTCATTGTTTCAACTCAGCATGGGTTCCAACTCGGACCGTTTTCCAACTCAGTCAGTGTTCCAGCACAAATCACTTTCAACCTCAATCCGTTATCTAACTCAGAACATTTTTGGACTCTGTTCCTCTTTCAACTCAGACTTCGTTCCAACTCAAAACGCGTACTAACTCAGAACGTGCTGCAACGGAAACGGTATTTAGTTTAGACCGTTTTCCAACTCAGTCCGAATTTCAATTTAGTCCGTGTTCCAACCCGGTCCGTTTTTCACCCCGATCTCCTACAATTAATCAGAGTTTACTATCACGGGTAACCTTCGAGTTATTACGGGAGGTCTGAGTTAAAACTCATTGTTAAATGTTCTCTGCCTAGTTAGCTAATATTTGTATCATTATCCTATTTACTTTTCCATTCAACGCAAATATTTGTATTATTACAATCCAAGCTAACTTAATATTGCTGAACTATGAGTGTATTCAGTATGAGTGCTATTCATCTACATTCAGTGTGTTCAGTGGGCAATAATAGCATGAAATTTTATGAAAAGAAAAGGTTAAAAGATATAAAGCTTTTATATTAAAAACAAAATATGAATATTTTTACGCAATACACACAAAATAATTATTTCTACCTTCTCGCTCGTATTGCGTAGTACTCTTATAGTAGTAAGAGTAAGTAATGAATATAGCCACATTTTTATTATCCTCGCAATAGAATACTTGTACCTTTGCTTATCTTACGAGTTTGAATGTAGTTATAACCAAAGAGACCTTGACTTTGCGCTGCATTCATATTATATTATAAATAAGTACGTATAATAGACGTGAATTTACTCGTAAGTATGTATAGTATGTATGGTATGTCAAAGATGACGCATTCAATACACACAAAGCAACATGCTAAGTATATGCACATAGATAGGTAACTCATACAATAAATTTGGAAATATACACACATTTAGGTAGAAAGGGTATATGGAGATATAGATACATATACTTTATTTTTATTATACTAAACAACCTCATATTTATTTTCTTCCTTTTTTCTTTTTATTACTTTTATACGCTTTTCATGTATCTTGATGCACTTTACACACACACACTCACACACAAAACGACCTCCCAAACACATTCTCATTCCGCTGTGTGTGCGTGCAACCAACCTCGCAACTACTACATACTACTGCGAACTACTTCACAATTCACTATCTACTTCTACCATCTTTCTTCGTTCATACGACATACACTGTTCCTCTCGTAGAAACCGGAAAAAGGACGTATGCGCGTGCATCACATCAACAATATCAACAAAGTCATACAAGTGATTCAGGAGCACGGTGTCAAGTTGGTAAACATCTCGAGCGATGATATTGTCGCTGGTAATCCCAAGTTGACACTGGGTTTGATATGGCTCATTGCGCTTGAGTTTAATGGTCAGAATCTAGTCAAAAGTCATTCGAGTAATGGTGTTGAAAAATCACTGCTCGCCTGGGCAAGGCAATTCACCGAACCGTATGGTTTGCAATTGAATGATTTCTCAAGTAGTTGGTCGGATGGACGTGCCTTCTTGATGATATTAAATGTGCACTTGGAAGATATCGATTTGAGTGGGGCGTTGACCAAACATCCGCTCGCCCGGCTGAAGACAGCATTTGATCTGGCGCATAAATATTTTAAAATCGAGAAACTGTTAGACCCAGAAGATGTGCACACACACAAACCCGACAATAAATCTATACAAATGTATGTGATGTGTTTGTATCATGCGATGGAATCGAGACGACATCTGCAGCGTAGCGATAGCGTTGGTGAGACGGTGATATTCGACGAGAAAGCTCAGGAAGTGGTAGCGCCGACCCCTACCCCAACACAAACGACTACCTCAAATACCGACATCACCGATCTCGATGAAGTGCCCCTGGATAGCGCCGAGGAAGTCTACTCGGATGTGAGTAGTAGTCACACGCCTGGCAGCGGAATCTCGGAGACTGCAGCATTGCCAGTGAAGTCATCGAAATTCAATCATATAATGGATATACGTGGTCTAGATGATCCGAAATCTTTGGATTATCTACGCATGCAGCATGACAAATCGCGACCGCTTAGTACGGCAACAAATGTTTCCATTGAGATCAGTACGTATCAAGCTTCACTTGAAGCCGTACTCGGGTTGCTGCTCGAAGACGAGCAAATACTGTCACGTGATTTAAGCGAACCATTCGATTTCCAGTCGGCCAAAGTGCAATTTCACGAGAATGAACATTTTATGTTGAAACTAACCGAGCATCAGCAGTATGTCGGAGAGGCGCTTGAAGAGGGCTCGAATTTGATTAACGAGTCTCAAAAGTCATCCGGTCTTTCATCAGACGATCAAAATGAGATACGCCAACAGATGGTGCTGTTGAATGAGCGCTGGGAAACGCTGCGTTTGCGTGCACTCGATGTGCAAGCGAAGATACTCATGCGTTTGGCTGAATTTCAAACGCAGCAAATTGAGAAGCTAAGATTGTTTCTCACCAACGTCGAAGATCGTATATCGCGCATGACCGGCATCGGTCCTACGTTGGTTGAAGTACATCAACAGCTTAGCGAAGGACAACAGCTGAAAGATGATTTGCGTGATCAGCAAACGCTGGTGGATAGCTTGAGTAATATGGTGGTGATAGTGAACGATGAATCGGGTAACTTTAACGACCTGGAAGATAAACTGTCAGCATTGGGTGAACGCTGGTCGCATGTGGTCAAATGGAGTGATCTGCGCATGGAGAAGTTGCAGCAATACAAATGCATCTACCGTTGGCTGGATGCACGCGAACAAGACTTAAAGCAAATGGAGAGCAAAGATGTCACTGATCTGGGCAGTATTACAAGGCGCATGAATGATTTAAATTATTGCGCCAGGGACTTGCTGGAGTTAGGGCGTTACTTGACCGACTTGAGGCAAATGGTGGCTGCTGCTTTGCAAGAAGGCGACGATAAGGGTGAGCGTGTGCTCATGCAGCTGGAGAGTTTCGAAGATCGCTTGGATGCCCTCAAGCAGATAGTCGAAGTGCAGATAGTGCGTATTGAATCAAAGGGATTCAAGTTCGGACGTGACCGTGCCTCCTACGATGATAGTCGAGTTGTGCGTCCCGATTGTTGGCATGACTTTCAAATGATTATTAAGTTCGGTGAAGAGGACGTAGCCGATGAAGGCTTGCCATCAGATGACAAGAAATCAGCCAGTATTAACAATGCCGAGGACTCGCCGCTTGCTAATAAGAAAAGTAAGTTAAGAAATTCTGATAATTTCTATTTCACCGGTCGAATAATGGAGGCTTTTAATTTCCTCGACGATGCAGAGGAGCGTTTGCAGGCGATGCATCGTCACAGTTTGCGAAATCAAGAAGATATTTTAAATGACCTTGAAAAAGAACTCAAGAAACGTTCGGATTTGGCCACAGAACTCAAGGAACTTTTTGAGATTTGTGAACAGGAAGAGCATAAACGTAATTTGATTATGGAAGCGACGCATATCAAGGAGATCGAGGAACGTTATGAGCAGCTGAAGCAATGTACTGCCAGCAGAAAAGTGGAAACTGCACAAATACTGGCAAAGGATAAATTCTATAATAGTTTAACCGGATTCAAACTAGTGCTAGCTGACTCACGTGACTGGTACAAGCAGCATGCAGCCACTGCTACCAAAGCAGACTTGGAACAGCGTTTGAGTGATATGGAGTCATTGTCCACAGAGATTACCGCAGCAAAAGACACAACTGCCACTTTGGGCGATGAGCTAATTGAGTTCAAACAAGATTTTAATATATTCTACGATAGCTGGAATGACATGAAGAATGCTATTATTACGCTCATACAAGACAAAGGTGGACTGGATGAAGTAAATCAGCGACTGCAAATGTTGGAAGAGTTTATGTCTAAAGTGGCCAAGCTAAAAGTGCTCATCTCTGACTTGGAACCCATGCAAGAACAGCTGCAACAGCTAAGCGAACTAGTTGAAGTATTTGAGAGTCTTAAAATCGATTACGATTTCATCTATCAGCGTCGTCCGGATGCTATTACCACGGAAATCGCAGAGAATTGGGCCAAGCTGCCGGAACAGTTGAACGAGCGGGTAATTAAACAAACCACCGCAATCGAGAATCTTAATCACTTCACAGCCGAGTATAATGCCATCATTAATGTGCTACGTAAACTCGAGGCAACATTCAAGCAAGATGATGATGCCGCAACCAATGCCGCGCCGCCAAACTCACCAAAATTAGACAACAATCGCTTCAACATGGAGGTGCGTAAGATTGAGATCGATGTGATTAGTGCTCGGAATTTCAGTGAAATAATTATCAAAGATGCTGAAACCGAACATCGCAATCACTTACTGGCACAAATTAAAGAACTCAGTGGATACTTTACGCGGGTGCAGGAGCTGCATAAGAAATCCATACAAAAGCACACACAAATACTTGCCAAATCTGAGGAGATCTTCGAGCGATTAAGTAAAACTGAAGATTGGTTGAAGGACCTGGACGAGAATACGCCGAAAACGAAAATCTCTGAAATTAATAACTCGAATGAGCTCTTTCAAATTAAATCAAAATTTCAAACGCTCAAGGAGACGTGCGAACGTGAGGCGTTTAACTTTCGTGAGCTCAATGAAATTGGCGGCGAAATGTTGCTGCAAATCGATGAGCTCAAATCGTCACCGACCGCAGTAAAAGTCGACAAAAAGTATGCGCTGTTGGCTAAGAAGTTTACGCGCTTAAATGCCAATTGGACGGAGGTGACCTCTCTAGTTTATTCTAAGACGGCGCTACTCGAGCATATATCCACGCAATTGGGTGAATTTAAGAAGTTCATGGTTTCTGAATCGGGTTATCTGGATCGATTGGAGAAAAAGATCCGCAGCACGCCAGAGAATGCAGATGCTGAAGAAATTATCGAAGAACTGGATGTAAGAAATTCTTACCAGTTCAAATAATTTGAAAATGTATTTTTTGTTTTCTTTCAACAGGACTTGGAAAATGTATTACGCGCCCATTCCGATGAATGGTTGGATAAAATTCAAGAAATTGGTAGTGAGCTAATTGAAAATGAATTTATGAGTGAATCGATACGCCAAGAAATCGACACCACCGTTGAACGTTGGACACAGCTACAACAGAAGGCCAAACAACGAACCGAAATTCTCGAAAAGGAAGTTAGCGAAGCCGAACAGTCCGAGAAGTGTATCGTTCAGTTCGAGGCATGGCTGACTCGTGTCGATGAGATTCTCAGTGAGCATATGGAAAATGATGTTACCATCGAGGATCTGCCTGATGATTTTCAAGTGAGTGTTGAGTAGTTGAGTCCAACAAACTGATCTTTATTGTTTTCCTTCACCCTTTTTATAGCGTTTGGCCAAGGAATTCGAAACGAATGAAAAGTGTTTTAAAGAAATTGACGAACTCATCGCTGAGCACACGCGCAATGGTAAAATTGAAGCTGCGAATCGTTTACAAGAGCAACTCAATTTATTGGAGTTGCGTTTTAAATCATGCCAGCTAAAATTGAATAAATGTACTGCTCCACAACCGGCTTACGAGTCGAGGCTGAATCGTGCCGTTGCCGAGCTGAGAAACGTTGAACGTTCAACGTTGGTTTTGGACGTTGCTTCAGCAGGTCCGACAACGGTGCAAGCACAATATCAGAAATGTCTGGTAAGTAGAATTGGAAATAAAAATCTTAATTTTAAGACGGTTAAGACGGAAATATGTGCCTCAGAAGTAAAAAAGTGAGTAGTTTCGAAGCAAGGAAGTAGAGAGTTTGCAATTTCGAAACAATGAAGCAAACAGTTCGTGAGCTTTTTGAGTGATTACTTAACCTTACTTTAAGCTTCTCCTTCTGAAATCGAACTGAATACTATCTAAAGTCTAGATACCGACTTTGTACGCATTTATAGTTGGTTCACCATTTTTGACAGGAAGAAGTTAGTGTGACTCAGTTGCTACAATTAAAGCATTTCCATAACCTAACTTAAAACAAAAAAAACAAAAAAATATAATATATAGATAAATGTCAAGGAAAGCCCTATATATTATATGTATAAGTATAATAATAACCACACTCCTCTTCTACTCTCAGCAAATCTACCGCACACTTTCCGAAATCAAGGCAGAAATTGAAAGCACAATTAAAACTGGCCGCAAAGTATGTGAGGATAAGTACACCAAGTCACCAAAGCAGCTGAGTCAACGCATTGATGCCCTTAAACATCTCTTCAATGCGCTCGGCGAAAATGTAACCCAATCGAAACTTTTCCTCGAAGGTCTACTTAAATTGGCGCGTGAGCTAGAGGGATGTTTCGATACTGCCGATCAGCTAGTGCGGCGATTCGATTCACCACAAGAAATGCAAGATCGCAATTCTGGGTTCCTAGAATTTGAAGACCTCCTACAGAAATGTGAAGATCTCTATCAAGATTACAGCACCTCGTGTGATCAAATTTATATGGAAGATACACGTCAGAGAATCGATGACCTGAAAGCGATCTACTTGAAGCTGACAAGTGCTGATGTTATAAAACGACTGACGGAAATGAAGTCCACGCTACAAAATTTGGATAATATCTCATTGGAGACTTTAAAGTTTGTCTACTGTTCTTTTTTCCTTTCAATATTTACACCAACAAATTCTTTTTTAATATAAGTATTCGTAAATTTACTCTTATTTGTTATTTGCAGAGCTATGGAACACGATTTAAAGCAAATTAATGTACCATCGAATCCGGAAATTGTGAAATTACAGCAACAAGTAATTGCTATTGTAGTGGTACGTATTCAGTCAATTGTTATTTGAGACTTGTATGTACGAGTATGTGTGACTAAGTTCTCTGTGTGTGTGTCTGCGTGGTGTGAGAATAGCACATTCATTTGTGTTTTCCGCTGAAATTCACTCGAAAATAATACAATTACTTAATTTCCTACAGCAGCCTGTTGGTTCTTGTTTCTTCTGCTGTCGTTTTCTTTATTATTATTATTATTATTTTATTCTCTGCATTCTAGCAATTTTTGTTTTACACAGCCATACATATTTTGTTTTATTATTGTACATATGCCTGTAATTGAATTTTAATTTAATGCTTTTATTGATTATTAAATTTGTATTTATGGTTTTTCGTTATTGTCTTCATTCATTTATAAATTATTGCTTTCTCATGAAATTGTTTTGTCATTATTTATTGTATATTTGTATCTCGCAATTTATTATTTTATATGTAGAAGAGCTTAAGTATTTTCGTATGTATTTGGAAAGAGTTGCTTAAGATCTGTGTTGCTCTGTTTGACCCACCTCCCTCCATTTTCTTCGTATTTTCATTCAGTATTCTCTTCAATTTCTATCATAACTTTATGAAAAAGTGCAACCCATAAGTTATTGAAAGATTAGTTCTTAGAAACTCTTTTACAAAGAATCATTCACTTACTTCCTCTCTCTGTCACTTTTTCTTTTCCACTGACTTATCTCTAGTTATTTTTTATTTATTTTTTTTTGAGTATTTTTTCACTTACTTTCTCTCTATGCCCAGTAGTTTATTTAATCTGATCTCAATTAGCGATGGAAAAAACTAGCAGTAGCCGAATGAGTGATTTTTGTGTGACAAAAATGGTTTTTATTGAGTACTCATTGCTAAGTAACAGGTCAAGAAAAGAAAATCAACATTTAAAACGTCTTATTTTATAATTTCTGCTCTTATACTTTATTAACCTGCTACGCAGCATTTTAGTCTACAGCGTGGATAGGGCTATATGTGTTTTGGTTGAGTACTTTCTCGGTATTTTGATTAATTACTTTTTGGCCCGTTGTTTCGGCTACGGTTTAAACCGAAGAAACGACACCGGTTTACCGAAACCCGGTTATTTTCTTTTAACTTTAATTAATTTCATTCAACCAGTATTTTCCACTTTCTCTCTCTCTCTATGTCCAGTAGTTTGTCATATCTGATCTTAATCCAATTTAATTTTACAGCTCTGCCTAGGCCGAGTTTTTCGCATCCACTCATGTTCTGCGTGTTATATTTGTACACGAAGGGACCTACAGTTTAATGCCGAATCCGAACAGCGGAGTGGAAAACTTTTCATAGCAATTTTTACTCTTGTTTCAAGAGGTGGTGCCGTGTAGAAAAATTATTTTTTCTACTTTATTTTTTTTGTTTTGATTTTACCTGGGTGGAGATTCGAACCCCGGAACGTATTACCACTACGCCACAGCGACCACTCCCTTGTTTTTTTTTTTGTCCAGTATTTCGTGTTTGTCTACTTTCAATCTCGTAGCATTTTCTATTCACTTTGTTTTTTTTCTTTTACCTTATCTCAATCTATTATATTTGTATTTTCTACTCACTTTCTTTTGCTTTGTAAATTGCTTTCCTAAGGCCAATTGCCCAGTTTCTACATGTGTTTATTTGACATGAACCTATTATTCCCTTATCGTTCATAAGCTCATCCTTTCTTTCACTTTAGCCCTTATTTCCCTCCTATAATGTTAAGATTAATCTCTTGCCACTTACTATTTAAACACTTTCTCTTTACCTCTCTTCGTACTGAAACATGTTTGTCCCAACGCTGTCCTAATTACATTCGTTACTCACTCACTTATATTGCACGTTTTGTGCTCTCTTTAGCCTGAGCTGATGCTTTCTTTAATTTTTATCATTTTTTTTTCTCTCTTCGTCTCATATTTTAATTGGCCCACACCTTCTCTCTCACGTGTTGTGATTGACTGAAAATAACTACTGACGTCTCAACATCTCTGCACCTTATTTCTTACTATATTCATACAATTATCTATCAATATTTAATTATAATAAAATTCTAAACATAACAATATAATCTATTTAATTTACAATATAAAAAAAATTTATTTAAGCTCTTCTATATTTTATAGATTAAGTAATTGTACAAATAATAAATTTAAAACTGTAGACATTCATTATTCATTAATAGACAAAATTCCTTATATAAAAAATCCATTCAATCAGCAAAATAATCCATCAATTCATAATTTCATTCCACTCACCACATTAACCATCAATTAATTACTACCTAAATTCCAAGCAAAATCATCGTAAGGTATCACTATCTTAAGCAAAAAAAAAAAGTACATATATCTCACTTGTTGGTGTCATTTCGGAGTTTGTATAAAGTTGTTGTGTTGTTTCACTATCGACGGCTACTCTAAGCTATCGACGCATTCGTAATTGTCCTACTCAGAAAAAAAAATGAAAAGAAAATGAAAACTAAACCTCAAATCCACATTAACATCAACCAAATCATCACCAACGTACGTATATCAAATCAAAGCAATTCTGGTACTGGCAAACGCTTTTGTAGTGGAGAGTGTTGTGTAGAAATTTTAAATCAATTAATAAATCTGCACTTTACTCTAAGGAAATATGTACTAAAAAGAACCCATTAATGGATATTAAAAAATAAATAAATGAAATAAAAAATAAAACTCTAACCATAAATAATTTAAGTTGGTGTAGTTTTAGCATCACGTAAGAATACATTAAAATTTTTGTAGAAATTTCGCTTCATTTATAAATACATTAACAACTTTGGAGACTTTTCACACATACACACACACACACATAGAAATGTTTTGTTTTGAAACTCACATCTACATAAGTAAACCCTAAATGCATTTGTCATAAGCAGGATGCTTTGAAAACGCGTTTCAATGAAACTTCAACGCTGGAGGGAAGACTTAGAAAAGACTCACAGGCGCCACCGCCCAAACCCAGTAAGTCCCCCACGCAAAGGAAGCCTGCAAACGTTGTCCACGAAGATGCACATTCTGATACGGAAATTGTTATTGTAAGCGATACAGTGCGACAACGACGCGCTCGTACTCCTCAGGCCAATGAAACAAATACATCGCAATCGAATTTGGAGAAATCCATAGCGGCAGTTGAAACTACGACGACACACCAGGGAGCAGCTAGTGATTATCAACTAGAACAACAACAACAACAACAACAACAACACCATCAACAACAACAGGTGGGTGAGCAACAAGTGTTGCCAGATCTTTTGCCACCGCAAACATTCCGTTTAGCTGAATCGAGCGCATTATTCTCGCAGATTTCGAAAAATCCCAATGCCACCCAACAAGACGAACCACTTGCTTTGTCGGCCACTCATGTGCATCCCAGTGCAGGCGGCAGTACAAAGCGTAATAATGATGACAATCATGCACAAATGGTTGAAATTAAAGTGAAAAATATACAAAATGATAAAATGTCAGTACAAAATATTGAATTTGA
This sequence comes from Palloptera scutellata, assembly GCA_958295655.1. Lineage (NCBI taxonomy): Eukaryota > Metazoa > Arthropoda > Insecta > Diptera > Pallopteridae > Palloptera > Palloptera scutellata. The sequence goes on from OY282450.1 coordinate 91,929,815, forward strand.
ACCCCATGTGGGGGAAATTGTCGATACTGTGAATATACTGGAGAGCGTTGAACCTTTCGTCCCTGAATATGTAGAAACCGTTCAAATTGTTGATCTATCCGAAGATTCAGATTCATCAATGCGCGTTGATGCCGATGGCAATGAAGTGCGTCGCAGTAAGAGTAAACATTCACTGTGTGAATCACAAATAACAGGGCAACTCACAGAAGGCGAAATAGATGTTGAACTGAGACCCATAGAAGGTAATACTAGTACACCGATATTGCGTGTCGAGAAACAACGTATATCGTTTGAGGAGAAACGTAAACGCATTGAAAATGAACGTGATATTTTACGTGACTCTGAGGAGGAAGAAGGTGATGCTACCATGACGAGTGAACTGGTAAAACAACCGAAGCCAAAACGTTGGCGTCATCTGCAAGTTGCCGTCGAAGAAGATTTGGAAAAGGCGGCGACAATCAAAAATGCAGCTTTAGCACCTGAGCGCGATAGTTTCTATAATACAGATAAAGAGGCTAGTTTCGATGTTGAACCATTGGTCTTCTCCGATGATGAGGAAATTCCGCGTTTTTCACTCGAAATGACACCAACATTTGATTCTGATAGTGATACTACGGTAATTTGAGTGCCTACTATAAACAATTAGATTAATGAAATTTCAAGAATAAAGTCTCACAAATCGAGGTCCATGGTTCATAAAATTTTTATAACCCACAAAGCAAAAGAAAAACAATTAAAACCAAAAAAATGCAACGAATCATGAATCTCCACAATACACTAAGAATGTCTCAAAGTTTTCTTATAAGGGGGTATTTAAAAAAAAAGTTCTTACAAAAGTTCAAAGATCAAATCTCTTAAAATTATTAAACTCAAAGTAAATGTTAAAACTTCCAAAAAAAAAAAAAAAAAAAAAAAAAAAAAAAAAATTTAGAAATTCAACATCGAATTTTTCTCCATATTTTTTAAGTTTATTTTCATGGGGTTTTTGTTTCTTGCGATTTGATGCCTCGCTCTCTTTAAATTCATAAGCCACTAACTACTACATTTGCTCGTATTTACACAGAGTCGCATTGAGACACCATCAGCCCAGAAACCCAATTCATTCTTGAGTAAGGTTTTGCCCACATCACCGTCATTGGATGACTCAAATATTACGCTGAAAAGCCCATACAGTGAGAATCAACCCAACTTCCGTGATTCAGCGCCGCTAGAGCAGCGTGTGCAAGAGTTTGATAAGACAGCCAAGTATATGATACGTAAATTGGAAACAACGAAAGAGAAAATCGAGCAATGTGATGAAGGGGAAACGTAAGTAGAAAAAGTGAAAAAAGAAATGTCGTTTAAAATGATTCGACAATTTCTCTCGTTTATATTGTCATGCCTCTTGTAACTAACTGTACGTTTACTCTCTCTTTACTTAATTTTTCTCTTTGTTTTTTTTTTTTTTTTGCTATTTTCCAGTGTCGTTGAAGATTTGAAAATGCTGATTGCCCCAGATGCTGCTACATTAATCTCTCAGGGTGATTCTTTGGTATTGGAGACACATGGCAAGCAAGGCAGTCTCTCGCGCGTTGTAATGAAAACGCAAATAATTTTGCGTGAAAAATTCCGTGAAGTGCAACAGGCTAAGTAAAAATATTTATATGAAAGAATGTGCCTGGCAAACTTACTCTCCCCTAACTGTTTTTGCTATAGATCAAAAGTACCCAACTCTCAACAACAGCGTGACGGCGCCAGCACTCCTAGTCCACGTTCAACTTTAGAGAAAATGAGCATTAAAGGCATTAATGTCGAGGAATTGGTATCGAAAGGTTTAAAGCGCATTAACGATTTAACTGAGAAGCCATTGGATAAGAAGTCTACAGAGGCGTTAGAGCGACGATTAACCGAAATAAATGTAAGAGTTGTGAGTAACTGAGAGAGAGAGAGAGCGTGTGAAAGCGAATGCGCTCATGTATGAGTTATTGCAGTTGAAATGTGCGCCAAATCTTTGAGTAACTTCGTTGAGAGTGAATGAGACAGAGAGAAATTGAATTTGTGCTGTCATTGCTCAATCTACATGTAGTTCATGCGTCTTAAATGTATATTTATGCATTTTCTTTATTTTTAAATGTTACACAAAGATGACGTGTTCTCTAATTGAAAAGTAGGGCAACGGACTCTTAATACTTATTTCTTGTTTGCAAACAAATCTTAATTATCATGGAAATAGTGTATTTGGAAAAAAAACTTAAAACAGATACTGGGGGGGAGAGGTTCTTAAACTTTTGATAACAGTAAAAGTTAAAATTATTTATGAGTAAATTGTTAGAAATCATTGCTAATAAACAGTGCTTTGTAAAACGTTTACCAGACTTAAATTTGTTCTCCCAACAATATCTTTTAAACACATCTCCTCTCTTTTCAAGATAGAGAGAGTGTAAAGCAGACATACTTTTATACTCCCTACCAGATTCAAATACTCTATTTTCAAAAATTTCTTTCAAATTTTTTAACGTAGAATACGTCATTTTGGTAAGATGGGTACGAGTATGTGAAATGGAGGAAGAACTTTTATAGAGTTTGTGTGTGTTTATTGATGCTATGCAAATCAGTTTATTTATGTATTTTGTTTATTAACGAAATCCGATCGTAAGACTTATGAAGATTTCCTGTTAAGAAAAAAAGTGAAGAAATTGATCAGTTTCTATTACTGCTTGTGCTGTAGCAGTCGTGTGGTTGTTGTAATAACTCAAAGCATTGATATTGCTAGGTATAAGTAATTAGTGCAGCATATGAAAAATCGAACATCTTACTTACTTACTTAACTGGCACTACAACCGATGATCGGTCTTGGCCGCCTCTACAAAGCTTCGCCAGTCGCCTCTGCTATGCGGAGATTAGGACGTCCCCTTCTTCGTGTTCCTCCACCGTGGTTCGAATAAAATACCCTTCTAGTCGGAGCGCTTTCTTCCAGTCGCTCAACATGACCCAGCCAGCGAAGCCGCTGGATTTTTATACGCTTGACTATGTCAGTGTCGGCGTACAGCTCATACAGCTGGACCGTAGATCTTACGGAGTATCTTCCTCTCGAACGCTCCTAACAGCCAACAGCCTCTCATCATTGATGCCCAATGTCCACGTCTCTGCGCCATACATTAGGACGGGAAGGATGAGGGACTTATAGAGCGTTATTTTCGTCGGTCGAGAGGGGGGCTCTACTTCTCAATTGCCTACTGAGCCCGTAGTAACACCTGTTGGCAAAAGTTAGTCTCCGCTTGATCTCAAGGCTGACATTATTGTCCGTGTTTATGCTGGATCCTAGATATACGAAATCCTTGACGACTTCAAAAGTATAATTGTCAACAGTGACATTTTGTCCAAGACGCCATGACTCTTTGTTTGTTGACACAAGGTATATCGTTTTGTCCTCGTTCACCACTAGACCCACTTCCCCTCGACGAGACTCCCTTTCCATGTTGGAGAATGCTGCACTGACTGCTCTAGCGTTTTTGCCAATCATGTCAATATCATCAGCATATGCTAGCAGCATGACACTCTTGTAGAAGATAGTGCCAGAGATGTCGATGTCGATGTTCGCAGCTCGAATTATTTTCTCCAGCATAAGGTTAAAGAAGTCGCACGATAGGGAGTCACCTTGTCTGAAACTTCTTTAGGTCTGTCCCAATTTTCACTGCGCTGGTGGTGTTGGTCAGTGTGATTTTGCAAAGACGAATGAGCTTTGCAGGGATACCAAAATCAGACATTGCGGCGTACAAGTGATCCCTAATCGTGCTGTCGAAGGCGGCTTTATAATCGACAAATAGATGATGGGTGTCGATCTGTTTTTCTCGGGTCTTTTCCAGGATGAATATCTGATCGATGGTGGATTTCGAACATCACAAGACTTATATTTTCTCTCTTCAGCGTAATTCTACTTCTACTATTATGCTCTTGTCGAAAATGTGTAATTTTTTTATTTTATGATTTCATGAGTGATGTATAATCTTTTTTGTTATTTTTGAAGTGAGACTTCTTATGGCGCGTTCGAGAATTATTCAGAGTTAAGAGGTTAAGAGTAAAACTGAAATAATGTAACACTGTAATTTTACTCAACCCTAAAAGTATGCACAAGTTTTTCCATTATAGTTCAAAACATTTGCTCATCACTATGGTTCTTAAGTTGTTATTTCTTTCCGTAGCATCCTAAAAGAATGCATAAGTTGCTCCAATCAGACTGCTTTTATACAAAACCAAATCAAATAAAGTTAACCAGTTGCTCATGTACATATGACTTTTTTCCTTCAAATCACATTTTCCCGTCTATTACCTACAATTCATTCTCATTTAATTCAAGAACTACTGCGCAAAGCAATTGAATCGCACTCACTCAATCGCTTTCAGTCAATGAACGATTGATGGCTGCGCTCCAAATATCACAACAAAATCGGCACGTTCCATACAAATGCGCCAGAGACAAGTTAATTACTACATTTGGCGTGCATGTAATCTCTGTATGCCGCGGCGCATAGCGCAACGGCATAGCGAATACAAGTGCTTTTCAAATAATTTATTATTGTGTGCCAAGCTTTTCTAACTGTTGAGTGCAAAATTAACTCTCTCTCTCTCTCTCTCTCTCTCTCTTTAGCTATGCCTAGAGTGAGGCTGTGTGAAAGTGGAACAAGTGGAATTTTCTTATTTTATTTTTAACCAGAGAGTGATAATAAGAGCGTATCGGAAAGCGTAAATGTTGTTATTTGGAACAAAAATGTACTGTATTCTTGTAATGTTTTTCAAAAATGAGAAGGAGGCGACTAAACGCGAGCGACTAAGTAATGTGTACAGTGGAATGATACTGACTGCGTTACAAGTAAAATTTTTAAACTGAAATCTGTATGTGCACTGACTTATCCTGGAGTTTCAGTTTTATTACGTCGATTATCAGAGCTGCATGGACTAAATCAAAAACCTAGACTAGCATGAATCCCAACGAGAAACTTTTATTTTCGCAAAAATAATGAAAAAAAGAACATTGAAAAACTTTAGATTTTCCTCATCCTTAACTGAACCAAAGAGCCTTTTAGCGAATCTACACTAATAAACTATTCATACTGTCTTCTGTTTTGCTTCGGTTTTGCTTCTGTTATTTTCTCTGGAAATTATTTGTCATTTTATGTAATCATTGTTTCCTCCGTTCGTAGGCTAGAAGTTCTACCGGTTTTTACGCCTGAAACAATGCTATACACTGAGGCTGCTATTCTTTACACCGACTATTGGCCAATCACAGTTATTGGGTTCCATTGATTGAGAGTATGAACTATAGAAATACCAACTCGGTTAAAATAAACTTCTGAACCTAATAAGTGGTCGCTGTGGCGTAGTGGTAGTGCGTTGGGCTACTACGCAGAATGTCCGGGGTTCGAATCTCGGCACAGGCAAAGTCAAAAAAAAAAAAATGTAAAAAAAATAATTTTTCTACACGGCACCACCTCTCGGCAAGCAATGGCAAACTACAAGAGTAAAAATTGCTATGAAAAGCTATTCACTTCGCCGTTCGGATTTGGCATTAAACTGCAGGTTCCTTCCATTCATGTACAAATATAACACGCACAACATGAGTGAATGCGAAAAAGCTCGGCCTAGGCCCTCCATGGGCTGTTGTGCCATTAAAAGTAAGTAAAGAACCTAAAAAGTTATTTTCAGCTTACTGTTTATTTGCACAGGGGTTTTTTTTTAGAAGTGTGGTTTTCAAGAAGAAATAAAACTCATATAATTTAATGTTATGGCTAAGAATTTAGCTTTATTATAAAGATAAGGATTTGCCATTATGTTTAAAAAGCGATTTTGGGCAAATAGCCGTCGCGGCTGGTTCGAATAAATTCCAGCCGAGAGGCCCAATTTTCTACCACTTTTTTCAGTATATCAGTAATAACGCGCCGAAGCGTCAATCGTCTCGAGCTTATCTGCGTAGACAAGCGACTTCACATAACCCCACGAAAAATAGTCCAGCGGTGTTAAATCGCACGATCTTGGGGGCCACGCTACAAGCCCACGACGCGAGATAATGCGCTCACCAAAAGTTTCCTTCAATAAATTGATTGTTTCGTTGGCTGTATGGGTGTATGGCATGTAGCGCCGTCTCATTGGAACCAAAGGTCGTCGACATCAACATCCTCCAATTCACAATTCAGGCACGAAAAAGTCATTAATCATGGCTCTATAGCGTTCCCCATTGACTGTAACATTATGGCCGGCTTCATCTTTGAAGAAATATGGACCAATGATACCCTCTGCCCATAGAGGAGACCAAACAGTGACTTTTTGAGGATGTAACGGCATCTCAACAATGGCTTGTGGATTATGATCACTCCAAATGCGATAATTTTGCTTATTAACGTACCCATTCAACCAAAAGTGAGATTCATCGCTGAACAATATTTTCTTATGAAAATCGGGATCAGTGCCAATCTCTTTTTGGTCCCATTCACCGAACGTGCGATGCGCTTGATGGTCGTTCGGCTTCAATTATTGAAATGACAAACCAAACTGAGCATAAATCAAGTGACCGCTGTCAAAAAGACCAACTCCGAAAAAAGTATTGCCAGATTGAAAACCACACTTCCAAAAAAAAAACACCCTTTATTAGTGTAGACAGTTTCCAAAATATGCAGGCAGAGGGCACTTAACTAGCATATACAAGTGCCCAGTCGAAATACATAAACTTTGATTACTTGTTGGTTTTTGAACGAATTTATTTGTCTTTTATTATCGAAAATGTAAAGAAAATGAAATATTAATATTTCTGTCTGAGGACTTGGACCATTTCTAGAAAACTTATGCTTTCTTTTATGATATTTTGACTTGAGCACTTGAATAATTTGTGGAAATCTTTGTATTTTTTCTGGTATATTTTCAATGCTATAATTTGAGAGTTTTAATAATTTTTGTGAAAATCTGAGATATTTTAGGAGCTTGAGAACTTAAATAATTTGTGGAAAAACCCCAATGTAAAATTTGGAAATCAGTAGCCTGTATGACTCAAGTCTCGATGTAAAATTTTGAAATCAATAGCCTCTATGACTCCTTTGGAATAGTTTGGTGAAAATTTTAAACTTAAATTTTTTGCCATACCTTCCAAATTAAAAATTCCTGAATTTTATTTCATTGTACATGTGTAGAAAAAATGCATTGTGTCTGACGCCACCGACTCCGCCACAGCCACTGCACAATGTGTTCGATCGACACCATAACTCATTTCATGCTTCAAAATATAAGGGGGAGCACGCAAACAAAACAAACAAACAAACAAAAAAGATAAATAAAAATCTCATCTAAAAATATCACCAAAAATATACAACACCGAGAAAAAATAAAATAAACCAACCACAAAACGAAATGCTAATTTTAAAATGTAGTAAAAGTAAAGAGGGCAAAATTTTTTAAATTTTTTTATTTCGTGTTCTTGTTTGCCTTCTCTGAAAGTTTTGAATATTCTCAAAAGTAATACAAAAATTTGTACGAAAAGTGTTTTTGCGTTTTTGAGTTTTGAGTGCCTTCTCCTTTCAGTTGTGATATTTTCAAAATAAACGACGGACGCAATTTTCGCACGATTTTTTTTTTTTTTTCTTCTTTTCATATTACATTTTCACGCTTATTTTGCTTAGTTTAAAAGCTGAACTGTGCCTTTTACGTTTAGTATTTTGTACTTTCAGCATTTTGCTCTTTTTTTCATCAATTACTGAAAATCAAGTGACATTTTGCACAACAAAGCAAAACTGCTACAATAGAAAACACAGACCAAATTTCGGAGAACAAAAATTTAATTTGTGCAATTTTTACGCGCCATTTTTACGTGACACAAAATAAAAATTCATCTACCTACATCAAGTATCTCTCTATACAAAAACAAAAAGCAAATAAAAAAAACAAAAAAAAAAAATTAATAAAAACAGCTACAAAGAAAGCTACAAAAATAATACCCTCGAAAAATATTTGTTCGTTGCCTTTTTTTCGTAACATATAAATGCAATTTTGCTGGTTGACACAAACAGTCAGTGTAAAAAAATCAACAAAAACAAAAAAAAACAAAAAATCTCAGAAAAACACAGAAAATAAATCTGCAATAAAAAAGCATGAAAAAATCTCATCTCATATGAAAAAAAGAGCATAAAAAAAAATTCATTAAATTTTGTGAAACCTGTTGTGCTTTACTTCCTCCCCCTTGCGGCCTTTAAGTTTCACTGTATGTACTTGTAGGTATGTGTGCGTGAGTGTGTGTGTTTTTGTATGTCCCGGTATATAGTATGTATGTAAAAGTGCATTTCCGCTTCCGCCTTAAGCTTTAAAAATCTTGTTAGTGTTTCGTGTTTCAATTTTCACTTTTTCGTCCATTTTTTTTTATTTTTTATTTTTTTTTTGAATTTTTTATTTTAAACCAAACGTAATCTCTACATTTGTTTTTGGAGTATTTTTTTGTTTTTGTTGTTGTTGCATTTTCACACGCACTTGACTTTTTCGCAGGATCGTCGTGACGATTTGAAATTGATTGTAAACGCCATTGGCAAAAGTGAACAAATGCCGAAGGTAACAACTGTAATGATGAATGACATTGAAAAGGTACGAGCTTCATAAGTTGCATTGAATTTTTTATTTGTTATCGAATAACTCTATTAAAGATGCTAAGTTAAATATTAATTTTCTATTCCCTTTTGCAGAGTAAAAATAATCTCCTGGCGCATGCCGATGAGATTGAATACTCTTTGACTTCATTGAAGGGGACAAGCACCAAAACTGGCGGTATCTCCAGCAATGACATTAAAGGTAAGTTGATCATTTAATTACAATAATTTCAAAATATGTATATGTAATACGTAAATGGAATCTTATTTGTGAAGTCAGAGTTGAAGAACAAGAAAAAATTGGATACAGAGAATAATCCGGGGTTTGTGGTCTTTCAAGTCACAGTTATGAACTAAAGATCTTGCGGTATCCAAATACTCTCTGGTTTTGAGTCATTGATTGATTATTCATTGACTAAATAAAGTCTCTTTTGGAGCTAGGAAAATGCAAATCGTAAGACTTCAAAATCGTGACTGCTTTCAAGTCACTTTAAGTTACTAAGAGTAAGAGTCAGTTGAAGTTACTTTGAGACACTTGAAGTTACTCGAGTTACTTGAAGTCATATTGAATAACATATTTGACTTCCGCTATATAATACAAAGCAGTTATATTTTTGAGTGAACGGACCATTTCAGAACCATCACCACATAAATACTTCCATTTGAAATTTATTTTCATAGTATCGCGTAATTAAATTTCTTTTAAAAATCTGACAGCAATCTTTCAACAGAAACCGAAATATTTACAATTTCAAATGACATATAAAACAAAATTATTAATTTACAAAAAAAAAACCCAATCTTTGCCACTTTTCTAGATTTAAAAAAAAAAGATAAAAATTATTTATAAACTGTCAAAATATGACATGTGCTTTGGACAGCCACATCAGCAAATGCCAACTTATGGTAAACGACCGTGTGCACAGTAAAGCACCAATTTTACCACATGCCACATCTGCTGCTGCTGCTGTTGCTGCTGCTGCTGCTTTCCCAAATCACTTCCTCTTCCTGTGCAGCACCTATCCCTTGTCACTTATGACATTTGCCATACTAAAAGAATGAAGCCAAACACATTTCAATATTTTTTTAAATACCTAACTACATGCAATCTGTAACATTCTGTATAAAAATTCGATTTATCCCAGTGGCCTAGCCAGGGGGGCCGGGGGGGGGGCGGTCCGCTCCGGGTGTCACCATTTTTGGTGTGACACCCGCAATGTCCAAAAAACGGAAATAATATTATAATTACCTAAGTAGGTCTAAAAGTAAATAAAGTAATGTCTAAAATTATACTTTCATTTGTTTTTTGCACGATGTGTTGGAGGAAGTGGATGCCACCCAAAAAATATTTGTAAACTCCAGGACTAACTGTCGATAAAGTAATAGCGAAATCGAATGCCCTAATTCTCTTTTTACAAGAAAAGCGGGAATGTTTAGTGGAAGGAGCTTTTAAGAAAGCTAGTATTATTTGCTCAAAGCTCGGAGTAAGCATCAGCCGGCGCGGCGCATAATGTGCAAGAAAAGAATGCCGGGTGAAACGGAACGAGATATTGGTTTAACTGCTAAAGAAGTGGTCGCTGTGGCGTAGTGGTAGTGCGTTGGACTGCTACGCAGAGTGTCCGGGGTTCGAATCTCGGCACAGGCAAAATCAAAAAGTAGAAAAAAACATTTTTCTACACGGCACCACATCTTGGCTCTCGGCAGGCAATGGCAAACCTACAAGAGTAAAAATTGCCATGAAAAGCTTTTCACTTCGCCGTTCGGATCCGGCATTAAACTGTAGGTCCCTTCCATTCATGTACAAATATAACACGCACTACGTGAGTACATGCGAAAAGCTCGGCCTAGGCCCTCCATGGGCTGTTGTGCCATCAAAAGTAAAGTAAGCTAAAGAAGAAAACAAGAGGACGATGCTTGTCGATCGTTTCTCGACAGAATTAAAGTCTCGAACCATGGCATTCCATGATATAACCGATCTATTTCAAATTGTGAAAACAAATGACTTGCTGGTTTGCACGGATGAAGAACTGAATATAAATGCAAAAAAGTTGGTATCGCACATTACGATGAAGTTGTAGAAGAAAAACTTGAAGTAGAAGTACAAAGACTTCGTAGACAAATCAAGGCAGCAAACATTGAATTTAAAGTCGCAAGTAAATGGACTACGCTTGATATTCTAACTTTTATTGTAAAATGGGACTTTATAGAATCTGTTTCAAACGTGTCTTTAGCTCTTCAGCTGTTCTTAACCGTTTGTGTCTCTGTGGCTTCATGTGGAAGAAGTTTTTCAAAGTTAAATCTAATTATATCATATTTACGCTCAACTATGTGTCAATCTAGGATATGCGACCCAGCCATTTTATCAATAGAAAACGTATTTTCTAGCAATTTAGATTTCGGCAATGTTATTTCCGAATTTGCTGCGAAAAAATGCAAAATTTTTTAAATATGTTTCTAAAGTAAATTTGGTACTTTAAATATGTACTCACATACATATGTACATCAATTTCCCACAACAGCAATTAAATAGTCATTTAAAAAAAAATGTTGAAGAACACGCTGTAAATAAAATTTTCCCTTATTGGTCTAATGCGCGTAGAGGTTTTAACTATTTTGTGACTTGAACTAAGTACGTATTAATTTTAGTTCACTCAGCTTTATGAATTCCTGTATTATCTACTTACTTTTAAATAAAAAATAATCGTACATACCTACACATACATAGTATAATTATTTCAAAAGAAGAGGGGGGAGGGGTATTATAAGGTGACACCATTTAGGGTCGCCCCGGGTGTCACCCGACCTTGCTACGCCTTTGATATCTCCTACACACACTCTCTCTCTCTCTCACTCTATCTCTTTCTCACTCTATCTCTCTCTCACTCTATCTCTCTCTCACTCTATCTCTCTCTCACTCTATCTCTCTCTCACTCTATCTCTCTCTCACACACACTTTGAAACTGTTTTACATATAGTATGTGCGCTCTCTCTTTTCCTTTTCTTCTTCTATCTTTCTCGTATGCTTTCTCTGCTGCTTTGGTTTATGAAAATAAACGTTTTCATTTTTATTGTGCAAGTATTTATTTATTTTTTTTTTGGCTTAATAATTTTTCAAATCCACCAAATAGTAAACAAATGGTTTCTTTTTTCTTATGAATATTTCCTTTTGGCGCTTCTCGTAAATTTACACAATAAATGTGTATTTGTTTATTTGTGCAAATGTGTATATTTTGATAGTGTGTATATTTGAATTGAGTTTACTCATGCAGTAACAATATTTTCTAGGTTTCTTATATATTTATTTATACCATAAGTGCTGCTGCATTTCTGTTCCTGTTTTGATTTTCGATATTGCATTTTTGCTTTTAATGTTTTTTTTTTATTTATTTTTGTTTGTTTGTAATATGCAATGTGTTCGTGCTTATAGCCATAATATTTCATGTGCCAAAGTAAAGGGTGATTTTTATATGAGTTTAGTTTTTGAAAATGAAAAAAACACAGAAATTTTACAAAAGTGAATGAAAACTTAATTTGGATCGATAAATCAATTCCTGTCATTTACTTTTTAAAGATAATTTCACTTAAATGTTGCCCGCGCCTACACTTCAAGTGGTCCATTCTGAAGGTCCAATTTTGGTACTTTTTTCACACATTTCGGCCGGAATCTCACAAACGACGCGTTCAATGTTGGCTTCCAAAGCAGCAATCATGTTTGGCTGGTCCCTATAGGCACGAGACTTAACATAGCTCCACAAAAAATAGTCTAACGAACTTGGTACCCAATTGACTGCACCAAAAGGTGAGATTAACTGCTCACCAAATTCGCCTCTCAATTGATGCATGGTTTCGCGTGCAGTGTGGCATGTGCTATCGTCCTGTTAGAACCACATGTCGGCCGATTTCAATTCTTGCATTTTCCGCAAAAAAAATTATAATTTTTAAGAGGTTCGTATGAACTTGGTGCCCAAAAGATGTTCTTCAAAGATGAGGCCGGTCATAATGTTACAGTCAATGGGGAACGCTATAGAGCCATGATTAATGACTTTTTGGTGCCTGAATTGGAGGATGTTGATATATGTGGACGACATTTGGTTCCAACAAGACGGCGCTACATGCCATACAGCCAACGAAACAATCAATTTATTGAAGGAAATTTTTGGTGAGCGCATTATCACGCGTCGTGGGCCTGTGGCGTGGCCTCCAAGATCGTTCAATTTAACACCGCTGAACTATTTTTTATGGGGTTATGTGAAGTTGCTTGTCTACGCAGATAATCCCGAGACGATTAACGCCTTGGAAGAGAGTATTCGGCGCGTTATTACTGACATACGGCCCGGCCCCAATTGCTGCAAAAAGTGGTAGAAAATTGGGCTTCTCGGCTGGAATTTATTCGAACAAGCCGCGCGGCGGCCACTTGCCCGTTTTTAAAACGTAATGGCAAATCCTTATCTTTATAATAAAGCTAAATTCTTGGCCATAACATTAAATTATATGAGTTTTATTTGAACTGACTGAATTTTATACACACCCCGCTGCACCCTTTAGCATAGGTTTTACGTTACCATTTTTTAACCTGCATGAGAGGTACCAATAACTCTGTCGCCGGACCTACAGTTTTGAACCCATTTGCTACAAAAAACTGGACACTTTATTATAATTTTGACTTCTTTCATATCGGTAGGAATGTAAGAAGGTTACAAACGAGAAGTAACCACCACATCCAGACTCGAGTCGATCCTACAGCCTCCCGGCTGAAAGTCAAGTGCGTTACCCAGTAGACGATCGATGTCATCATCAAATTCATAGAGAAGAGAAGGGAATAGTAGTTAAGCGATATAAAAATTATTTTATTTCGAATTAATAAATTTTGAATATTTTTTTGGAATTTATGTAGAAATCGCGAGGCATAAAGTTAAAACAAACACTTGCTTAATAATTTGAAAAGCACTGGAACAGATACTTTAATGATTTCAAAACTATTAAAACAATGGTTTGAAACTTTAATCGGCAAAGTTTTATCAATGTTTCAAACCATTCAACCTACATATTTTATGTTTAACCTACTACAAGCTTTTTAAAAGTTAAATTAGAAGCTAACCCACAAAAAACCGTGGAAGCTTTCAGGATGTGTCTAGGATAATGCAAGTGCCTAACAAAAATTTCTTCTACTAGAGACTGTTTACCTGTCTGCAAAAAAAAAAAAAATAAAAAAGAATCAGCTGTTATTTAATGTGTTTGTTGTGGATGTAGCTTCACCGACGTCATTCATTCATTCATTCACTCAAAAATAAAACGTGCTACCGAACGGAAACTCGTAAAATTTTCAAAAAGCAACGCGCGCTTTATTGAAGTTAATGTAGTGAAATCAAAGGACATAAAGTGAAAAATTAAAAGAATTTTAAGAGATGAAATAACAAAAATATATTTAGTGACTACCGAGTGCAGTGAGAGACAGGTGTGTGTGTGTGTGTGTGTGTGTGTATGTATGTGTGCTTAAAGAAGCACAGTTGAAATTAATTTTAATTTAATATTTGAGGTTCAAGAATAATTAAAAAGTTTTAGTATGGTAACTAGCTTCAGCTCTAGTAAACTAACTAGTTTGTTTAAAATAAAAATAAAACTTGAAATAAAAAGTTATTTAAAAAATGTCAAAATATCAAGCACAAATCTGTGCTTATAACTGGTAAAATGTGGAAGAAATAAAGGTAAAGAAATTATCGTATAAAGTAGATGCAAGTAATGAAACTAAGTTGCTTGTCTTGTTAAGTATCAGTGGATAGAATGTCAGGATTAAAGAATCTAGAAATGAGCTCAAGCTACATGGAATTGTTCCTCAGAGGAATCGGGATCAAATACCGCCGGAAAACAAGTTTTAGAAAAAGTGAGATATAAAAATATTACTCGAAAAACATTAGGTAATATAAAAACTTACTCACACTGACATTGACAAATCTTTTGAAAGCCTTCAAGTGATCTCTGACAGCTTTGTCGGTAAGGCCTCAAGCTCAAAAGACAGCCGTTTTTGTGATATTTAAGCAGATGCGTAACACACAAAAAAGTATCTCCACAAGGCATATTTCATCAGCTGCTTCAAGTTATCTCTGTAAACTTTTGTAGCTCAAAAGAGTGATGAAAGTTTTCGAGATATTTGTACAGATTATCGAGAAAACGGTCAAAAATCGGAATATTTTCTCGCCACCTTCAAGTTTGACTTTATGGAACTTTGGAAGTTAAAGTCTTACACTCCTTACGCTTTTGTAGCTCAAAAGAATGCTGAAAGTTTTCGAGATATTTGAACAGATTATTGAGAAATCGGGCAAAAATCGGAATATTTTCTCGCCACCTTCAAGTTTGACTCTATGAAACTTTGGAAGTTAAAGTCTTACACTCCTTACGCTTTTGTAGCTCAAAAGAATGCTGAAAGTTTCGAGATATTTGAACAGATTATTGAGAAATCGGGCAAAAATCGGAATATTTTCTCGCCACCTTCAAGTTTGACTCTACGAAACTTTGGAAGTTAAAGTCTTACACTCCTTACGCTTTTGTAGCTCAAAAGAATGCTGAAAGTTTTCGAGATATTTGAACAGATTATTGAGAAATCGGGCAAAAATCGGAATATTTTCTCGCCACCTTCAAGTTTGACTCTACGAAACTTTGGAAGTTAAAGACTTACACTCCAGAAAGATTACAAAATAAAAGAGGCTAGACCAACTTCTCTAAAATGAATATCATTAAAAAAAAATAATTTTTTTTGTACATGAATTTTGAATTTCGAAGCACAAAACTATCGAGTTTTTTTTTGAATTTTTTGCTCATAAATTTTCAATGCAAAAGAAAACGTTAAAGTGCGTGGCTGTGGCCCCCTCATGCGCCCTTCAAAATTTTGTACGCCATCTAGCATACTACCAATGTGTGTGTGTGTGTGTGTGTGTGTGTGTAAATTTTTTACACTAACTTTTTCCATTATATTTAATGCTTCAGTAAGATACTAATTCAATTGGACAGTTTCACAGCGCTGGCTGTATATCTGTGCCTCAAAGCAGAGGGACAGACAGATAGACAGACAGACAGAAAATAATCGCCAAAAGCCAAAAAGTCAAAAGAATACGCTACAAAGCAAAAAAGAAACTTATGCTAAAAGCAAACGCTTGCCATACCAGCAAAAATTTTTCAAAAATCATCATTTACTTTTTGTGATAACATAACGACAAAAACATTTAGGTGTACAGCACACACGCACATAGAACACAAACAGCAACACACATACACACACACACACACTGAAAGGGAAACGAAACGCTTTAAGCTTAACATTTTCAAGTAAAGGAAACATTTTGCTTTATTTTTTATTTTTTTCCGTTCTGTATTTCATAAACAATATTCACTCGTGTTGTTGCCTCAAAGTCAACGTCCTGTTTTTTGTGTGTGAGTGTGTGTGTGTGTGTGTGTTTATTTTGTGAGGCAAACACATGCACTTGTATGTGTGTTTGTGTGTGGGAGTGATTCTATCATACACACACATATACATTCATGTATGTACACACTTACAAATATTTTTATTGTATGTGTGTACTTCCCCTATTGCTTCTTAATGAATTATGACAAAGATTTTCATTTTTTTCTATTTCATTTTTCTTGCATTTTGCTTGATTTATTTTTAGTATTTCATATTTTTTGCGCCTTTCATTTCGTTTTTCTCAGTTACACCTGCTGGATACTTCTGTTGTATTTTTTACGTTATTTATATATTTTATCTCACTTCCCTGTCATTTGTCGCCCATTTGTAAAACATGAGCGCAGGTTTTGGTCCTTAAGGACATGTGTGTCCTGTGTACATGCTGTGTGTTTGTGTTGTTGCTTTTGAAAAGCTTCTTATGATTTCATTTCATTTCATTTGCAGCTTTCATTCATTCATACAATACTTTCATTCAATTCGAAACCTACACCTTCACCTACCTACATTTATGTGTTAATGCCTGCTTGCATGGCATCCATCATCAGTCAGTAGCGATTCAAGTCGCCTGCTCGTCTTATACTCACCTACTCACTGCACTGCTGCTGCTGCTGCTGCTCCTGCTCCTGTTGCCGTTAGCCTAGCCATTCACTCCCTAAATTCATATAACTTTTGCTTTTTTTATTCGACGCTTTCATTCTTGGGCATTTCCTGCTATCCAAACAGTAATGTGTACGCTAATCCTTTGCTTGTCGTCTAGCTCACTTCTTCTTCCTACTCTCCTTTTACTTCTGTGGGCATTTAACTATTCACGGCTTACATTTTTGTTGTATTTGTTTTTCAAAGTTTTCCATTTTCAATTTTTGTTTTCTTCCTTAAGATTATTGCTACTTATATTTTACTTTGAATTTCTTCACTGATTTGTTTTTTGTTTTTTTTTTTTTGCTTCATAAAACTATGACAAATCCTTATGAATATCACTGTATCCTTTGGAAATTGTTTTCGTTTTGTTACTTTCGTTTTGTTGTTGTTGGATTATTATGGATTTCTCTTAGACAAACTTTAATTTCTTTTGTGTCATCGTTTTAATGCCGCTGGTGTGATGTAGTGCCATCAAGGAATTTGAATTAAATAATAAGCCTGAAAGTATGCCAAGCAGATTTTAGTGAGTGAGTGTATGTGAGTTGAGCCAAAAAAAAAAACTTATGTATGTGACCAAACATATCGCTCGTTTGTTGCAAGTGGAAGGCTTTCATTACTCAACTCTCGCTTGAGGCACAGCGTACTCTCTGGGGCCACATAACTTTTATTTTAATTCAAAAACTACCATTTATGCCACGCATTTCTCTTTCTTATGAACCAGAACTCTTCTGGTAGTACAAAAACTCCCGTTTTGAGCTTCATAACTCTTCCTGAACCTCACAACTCTTCTTCGAATCCAACAGATCTCTTTTTTACGTCACAATTTATCATTGAACTTTGAACTTTTATAAGGTAGTTATCCCCTTACTTGATTTTAAGCTCCAAAACTCTTCTTAGAGTTCCTCATATCGTCTCTTGAGCCACCACCAGATTTATTTTCTTTTTGTTCCTTAAACTTCATTTGAAAACCACAATTTTCATATGAGTGACACAACTACTCTTTATATCTCTATTACATATATCTATTACAACAACATCAACAACAACCTCGATCGGAAAAATCGATTTGCTGAAATCATTTGAAATGAGGAAGAGAGGGAGAGTGCAATCAGAAAATCGAATGGCGGACTGAAATTTATTTAAATTATCTTCTGACATTCTCTTCTAAATTAAAATTTTTTCACTATCACATCGATTAAAACAGGGAATTATAACCCCATAATATGTTTTCTGTAGGTATTATGTCAAACCATACACTTTTCCACTTTGACACTTTGACACTTTAACGACAGCGCCATTTTCAATTGAGAGAGTGGGTTATATGGGTGCAACCCGCCTCATAATATATTTCCGCTTGAAATTGCTTTTGAATTAAATTTGCTACTCCAGACGGTTGTGCTCGAATTTTTAATTCCGTGGGTCATAGTGATACGACCCGACATAAAAAATTATAGATTAGATCGTTACTGATAAAACTGATGAGGTTTTAAAATATTTTCCACTTTGTTGCGAATTACTTCGTGCAGTTTTTACCTCTGTAACTTAGGTCTCAGGGACCGTATTCCCTTTGGTGAATTTACCTATGTAATGAAAAGGTCTAATAATTCGACTATCTATAAAAATTATTCTGGATTTATTCGAGCATGGTTTGCACTTTAGAATTGTGCTGGAACTTAACTCTGTCCACACAACCAAACAAACCAGAAAACAACTGACGATGTGATATCAAAACGGCGTGCACGCGCATATTGGATTCACTTAACAACAACAACATCAGCAATAACAGCTCTTCTAGACGTATTTATGTGTGTATACCAAAGGCTCGCTTTATAAAATATGAGAACGGGTTATACTGACAGTATAAAATTGCCTCGAATTTATTTCGAGCTCTTTTGTAATCTGCACTGTGAGCGTCTAATTTTTCATTACTTATGCCAATTTTTAACAGCATGCAATATTTGGTACTCCGTCTAAAAGTATGCTTTAATTATATGATTTTTCGTTTCTTTGAATAATTTCAATAAATATAATTATATATATATACTTTAGAATGTTTAATTACTCATTTATAGCGTTACTCATGCGTAATGTCATTTTAGTTGAATGTGTTTGGTTATTGCTTGTATTTTTGTTGCCAAACACAATATTTGTTTAAGCCTTAATCTATGCTACTATATAATTTTTATATTAGGTACATACATAATGGTCGCTGTGGCGTAGCGGTAGTGCGTTGGACTGCTGCGCAGAGTGTCCGGGGTTCGAATCTCGGCACAGGCAAAATCAAAAATAAAAAAGTAGAAAAAATAATTTTTCTACAGGCACCACCTCTTGGCTCTCGGCAGGCAATGGGAAACCTACAAGAGTAAAAATTCCTATGAAAAGCTTTTTACTTCGCCGTTCGGATTCGGCATTAAACTGTAGGTCCATTCCATGTACATTCCATTCATGTACAAATATAACACGCACAACATGAGTGGATGCGAAAAGCGAAAAGCTCGACCTAGGCCCTCCATGGGCTGTTGTGCTATTAAAAGTAAAAAAAGTACATACATAATAAATATTGTCCAAGTAAATAGTATCCATTTTCAATATATAATTTAAAACTATTACCATTTGATATCATGTTCCCATTGAACCCGTATTGAGCAGTTTCGACTGAAATTGCATTCGTTCCCATTGGTAACTTAGTTTCTTTTATGGTTTCGTTGGATAATTGTCATTGTTTATTTGTTGTAAAATGTTGCCGAAAAATTTATTTATTGCGAAGTAGGTACATATTTCGGTCTTAACCATTTAAATGCGAGAAGAATCAAAATGGCCGACGAAATATTTAACAGCGAGATAAAAATGCATCGGAGAAATGCATCAATTGCTAACACATTGAATTTGCACACTCTTTGCTTCCAAGCAAAGAGTGTGTTGGCAGATAGTACATAAATATAAAAATATTTAAAACACTTACGTGTGATATAAACTCAATTTTATTTAAAGGAAAACATTATAAAAATTTCAGATCAAATTCTTCTTCTTCTTAAATATGCTATTCACAGCGAAACTTCAGCACAAATTCATTTCAATAATCATTTAAAATTTTTCCCTAGTTTCGAAAAAACTGCATTATGTTCGTGGTTTCACTTGAAATTTATTTACATGCCGAAAGTGACCATCTCAAAGCAGTTACAACCGAAAACATGATATTGACCGAAACTGTGCAATTTGGACTCAGTGGGAACACGGTATTAAATCAGTTGAATTTATTTTATCTCAATAATCCTTTCTATTCATGCAGTTAAATGCGTATGCTTAATGCGTATAACCTTTATGCTAAATGCAGCTACAACATGAGACCAACACATTACATGCGCAAATTTACGTACTACATAGTATGTTCAAGTATATAAAGGGTGATTTTTTAAGAGCTTGGTTTTTCAACATTCAAAAAAATACAGAAATTTTACAAAAATGAATGAAATTTTTATTTGAATCGATAAATCAATTCCTGCCATTTACTTTTTAAAGACAATTTCACTTCAAAATGTTGCCCGCGGCTACGCTTCAAGTGGTCCATTCTGAAGGTCGAATTTTGGCACATTTTTCACACATTTCGCCTGGAATCACACAAATGACGCGTTCAATGTTGGCTTTCAAAGCAGCAATCATGTTTGGCTGGTCCCTATAGACAAGAGACTTAACATAGCTCCACAAAAAATAGACTAACGGGGTCAAATCACACGATCTCGGTGGCCAATTGACTACACCAAAACGTGAGATTAACTGCTCGCCAAATTCGCCTCTCAATTGATGCATGGTTTCGCGTGCAGTGTGGCATGTGGCATGGTCCTGTTGGAACTACATGTCAGCCTGGTCCAATTCTTGCATTTTCAGCAAAAAAAAAGTCTGTTTCCATCGTGTAGTGGTAGTGCGTTGGACTGCTACGCAGAGTGTCCGGGGTACGAATCTCGGCACAGGCAAAATCAAAAAGTAGAAAAAATTATTTTTCTACACGGCACCACCTCTTGGCTCTCGGCAGGCAATGGCAAACCTACAAGAGTAGAAATTGCTATGAAAAGCTTTACACTTCGCCGTTCGGATTCGGCATTAAACTGTAGGTCCATTCCATGTACATTCCATTCATGTACAAATATAACACGCACAACATGAGTGGATGCGAAAAGCGAAAAGCTCGACCTAGGCCCTCCATGGGCTGTTGTGCCATTAAAAGTAAAGTAAAGTAAGGTACCCCTCTCTCCGTTGCGGCCTTCATCGTCTTTGAAGAAGTACGGCCCAATGATGCCGCCTGCCCATAAACCGAGCCGCATCAAACAGTGTTTTTTTGGCGATGCATTGGTAGCTGCGGAATTGCCTCTGGCTTCACTTCTTCACTTCAAATACAGCAATTCTGCTTATTCACGTATCCATTGAGCCAAAAATGAACATCGTCGCTGAAGACAATTTTGTGATGAAAACACATTTTTCACAGCGCACGAATTTTGATAATAAATTTAAATAATTCACAAACGTTGTTTAGGCGTTTGTTTATTCATAATGATGTGGCAAACCAAACTGAGCATTTTTTACTTTGACAAATGTCAAGAATCACGCGTGAACTATCAGAAATATAAACGTCAAAAGCTAAGTAGCGAAAAAATTACCCTTTATGATGTATTTGGTCATTCAGTATGGTTTACCACAAAAATCTAACAAAATAAATGCTAATAGTTTTTCTTGTTGACACTTGTCCACCCTTTTTTTTTTAGACAAATGAAATTAAATATTTGAACATTTTTCCGTGTGTGAGCAGCCCTAAATGTATGCAATATTCTTTGTCATGAATTTCATTAACTTTTCAGCTTGCCAAGCATTTCTTCTCTTCTTTTTTTTTTTTTTAGTTTTTATTGTTTCAAGTGATTTCATTTGATGTACTCCAAAAATTGGTGCATATTTCTCTCTCTTTTTTATTATTATTTCTGTTTCCTTCCGGCTTTTAGAATTTTTTCTTTTTTTTTCACTTTATATTGTCCATTTTAGTACGATGTACGATGATGAAAAAAGGATAGAATAGTCATTTTATTTATTGTTTGCTTTGGTATTTTTATATCGTCAGATATTTTTACATGCGCTTCATGCACTGCGGCCAGTTGCATAAACCAACCAACTTCCATTTAATAATAATGAAATTCTTATCACTCCGTTTCACTACTATGGCTTTGATAGATACTATTGGTTGCTCACGTATATGAGCATGTGTGGCAAATAGTAAACTGTGTGGCTGAGTGCTTTAAAAGTTGGATAAAATGTAAAAATTTCCAAATCTAGACCTGATTAAGATTTTTAATGAATTTGTGGACAAATCTTAGGTAAAACAATTTGCTAATTTATTTAGTTTAATGTATTTAGCTGGGAAAGTCTATGGTTAATTATCTGCCTAATACTACAAAATAGCAAATACTTAAATCGGAAAAAGTAGTTTCGAAGCTGTGAAGTTTTGTCTATATTTTCCCCATTCTATGTACAATTAATTTTATACATTCTTTAGTCATAGTTTCTGGGGAATTTCGCAGTTGTGCTAACTAATCTATAAATTTAATTCCATATACAGGGTGTTTTTTTAGAAGTGTGGTTTTCAAGAAGAAATAAAACGCATATACTTTAATGTTATGGCCAAGAATTTAGATTTATTATTGAGATAAGGATTTGCCATTGTGTTTTAAAAACGATTTTGGGCAAGTGACCGCCGCGCCGCGGCTGGTTCGAATAAATTCCAGCCCAGAAGCCCAATTTTCGACCACTTTTTGCAGCAATTGGGGCCGGGCCGTATGTCAGTAATAACGCGCCGAATATTCTCTTCCAAGGCGTCAATCGTCTCGGGCTTATCTGCGTAGACAAGCGACTTCACATAACCCCATAAAAAATAGTCTAGCGGCGTTAAGTCGAACGATGTTGGAGGCCACGCCACAAGCCCACGACGCAAGATAATGCGCTCACCAAAAGTTTCCTTCAATAAATTGATTGTTTCGTTGGCTGTATGGCATGTAGCGCCGTCTTATTGGAACCAAAGGTCGTCCACATCAACATCCTCCCATTCACAATTCAGGCACGATAAAGTCATTAATCATGGCTCTATAGCGTTCCCCATTGACTGTAACATTATGACCGTCTTCATCTTCGAAGAAATATGGACCAATGATACCCTCTGTCCATAGAGGAGACCAAACAGTGACTTTTTGAGGATGTAACGGCGTCTCAACAATGGCTTATAATCACTCCAAATGCGACAATTTTGCTTCTTTACGTACCCATTCAACCAAAACCATTTATTATGAAATGGCAAACCAAACTGAACATAAATCAAGTGACCGCTGTCAAAAAGACTAACTCCGAAAAAAGTATTGCCAGATTGAAAACCACACTTCTAAAAAAAAAACACCCTTTATATCCGTACTTACCTTTCGAAGTACAAATCAAGCATCTTGTGTCCACTGTAACTAAAACCATACTCGTTTGAAACTGCTCTCAAAACTTTACGATATTGATATCTCTATGTGTGTGTGTGTGTGTGTGTGTGTGTGTTTCGCTTTAGAAAATGAAAACTACCATACAACAAGAGGAAAGTAGACAGTTACAATTTCAAATGAGCAGAAATAAATTCAAAGCTAACATTTGAAAATCATTTTCTCTCGTAAAGACGAAGTAAAGTTGTGGTACAGGCACAGGGCAGAGCAGGGAAAACTGTTACTGTGTTTCCAAGCACAAATACAAAAAAAAAAACTACAAATAAAAATTCAATTGCATACAAAACTAGGACAACGACTCAATGTTTGCTGCTTGCTGCAATGTACAATGAAGATGACGACAACGACAACGACAACGACAATTGGTGCAATATCAATGCAATGAGTATGATGAGAGTTTTTCATGAGAACTTTTGCTTTGGAATCTTTATTTGTATGATGTTGTTTCCCCCACTACTTACATTTAAATGAACCATGATGAGTTTAAAGACTTTATATTCTGTTAAAAAGCGGAAGCCTCTTTTCAATGGCACAACAACCAACAATCAGTTGGGGGCGCTCATGTTGGCGTTGTTGGGGGTTAGCTCGTTGGTGTAGTGCTAACCACAATCTATTTATTAATTACCTAGTTACATTCGGTAGCCACACAGCCACAGGGCGTCATTATCATCGTCTCTTAATGAATTGGTTTTTGTGGCTTCAGACGATAGCCTTTTGATGCTTATGTTGACGATGGCTGACGGCTCTTTACTGACAAAAACGAACAGAAACAAGCTGGGTTAATTAATGTTTAGTGTTGTTTTTTTTTTTTTTTGTAAACAAATTTTTAAAACTTACCAACATAAATGAGTAGCTTCCTATACAATAAAGAAAACAGAAAACTAACTGCGGTCAGTTTTGAAATGCATGTGTACTTTTGTAGATCAGTGTTTGCATGCAAATTTTTGTTCTGTAGTATTGAATTACAAACATATGGACAAATCTTAAAAATATATATAGTATACATTTAGGTGTTATTCCAAATTGCAACGGACAAAAAGTTTAGCTGTTAATCAGATTGGAATCAAAAGAAAAAACGTTTTCCTATTTCGAAATTATGTAAAAATATATGGCATACATTTAGGTGTTGTTGAAAACTTAAATGGACTAGCTGTGGAAAGGTCAAGCTGTCACTGGCTCATATGAATGGCATGAAGGTGTACTAATATGAACAGAATATAATTACAATGGAGCAAACTCTTTAGTTTTTAAATTACTAACCGCTTTAGCTAAATTTGATATTTTTGCATTCGATAGAAAAATGTTCTTAGGACTATTCGCTGTAATAATTCTTCTGATTTGTTTAAGTTATGTGATATATTTGGTGGATTGGTTCAGATACCAATTTTAAAAAATTTTTAGAAATCTTAATCGTATTTGCTTGTACGAATTTATTTCTGTGTGTTGCAAACTGAAATAGAGTGGCCGCTGAAAAGTTCAGCTGTCGTGTGTTCATGTCACGTGAAGGAGTCGTAAAGTAGACAAAATTTAAATACAGTGGACAAAACTGTCTGGCCTTTTAAGTTGCATCTTTACCTTTAACTATTGGCTTTCACTCTTAGATGACGCTGTTTGATTTGTTGAGTTTCTCAACCAACGTTCAGAGGAATACGAAAAAAAGTTCCTATACTTTCAATTTCGAAATTAATTAATTCATATCTTTTATTTTTCAATTAAATTTAGTTTTTAATCATACAAAAAATATACATATTTTTAATTTGAATTGAAATTCATTTGAATAATTTTTAGTTAT
The DNA here is from genome assembly GCA_958295655.1 of Palloptera scutellata. Taxonomy (NCBI): domain Eukaryota; kingdom Metazoa; phylum Arthropoda; class Insecta; order Diptera; family Pallopteridae; genus Palloptera; species Palloptera scutellata. Next base: position 91,954,811 of record OY282450.1, read on the forward strand.
TCTCTCGCCTCTCGTAGATTACAACGACGAACCCAGCGGCACTGGCATTTTGGCTGGCAGTTTTGATAAATCTGTACTACAGATATCCGACTGGCTGACGTGGGAACAAAATATGATAAAAATACAAAGTGTTACTGTGGATGATGTTGAAGCTGTACGCATGGCTATTGAAAAGCAGGAGGTTTGTATTCATTTCATTTGTACTTAATTTTTTTGGCGAACAGTGTTTACTGATGTGCAGCTGTTGATATTTGAAAATGGCTTTAATCGTTCTTTCGGGTTTTTGTGTTTTTTTTTAGAAAGTATTACGTGAATTGAAAATGAAAAAACCGCAGCTGAATGAATTGGTGCATACGGCCGAAGTGCTCAAGGGCGATGTTAAACGGCAGCAATTACAGGAGAAAGGTAAGCAATCAAGTGTATACTAAAGTGAACTTTTTAAGGGAATTTTAATTGTATTTTAATTTTCTTTTTTTTTTTGTGGGTTTTTAATTATAGTTAACGGGATTTTTTAGTGACATCAAGGGTGTACTTGTAACTATTTTGGGGGGAAAGCTTCTCATATAAAACTATGGGTGAGGCTCATTTGTAAATGACTTAAAATCTAATTAATTGAGGTTAAGCAGCTTCAAAAAGTATCTAAAGAGACTTTTAAAATCTAAAAACTGGAACAGGAGACGTTTTGGCTCTTAGGCAATCATCTAGAGGTGTTTGTTGGAAATGGTATTTTTCTCAAAAGTTTTGTATTAAGATATTAGATACAACTAAGCTGAAGATAGTAAAGACAAAATTCTTTCCGTTTTTTCGCTACAGACTAAAATCCAAAAAAAATGGGTATATTATTCAGAAATAGGAAATAGTAAGAAACCCTCTTAAGGCATTTTTTTTTGGGTATTCTCTAAAGGAAAAAGTTCGATTTCGATTTTGCTGAAAAAAGCAAAATGCAATTACTTACTTACTTACTTTTAATGGCACAACAGTTCATGGAGGGCCTAGGCCGAGCTTTTCGCTTTTCGCATCCACTCATGTTGTGCGTGTTATATTTGTACATGAATGGAATGTACATGGAATGGACCTACAGTTTAAAGCCGAATCCGAACGGCGAAGTGAAAAGCTTTATAGCAATTTTTACTCTTGTATGTTTGCCATTGCCTGCCGAGAGCCAAGAGGTGGTGCCGTGTATAAAAATTATTTTTTTCTTCTTTTTGATTTTACCTTTGCCGAGATTCGAACCCCGGACACTCTGCGTAGCAGTCCAACGCACTACCACTACGCCACAGCGACCAATGCAATTACTAACACTATAATATTTCTTGGTTAAAAGTCGAAAATTTTTAAACGATTCGACAGCAGGCCCTAATAGGCGAAATATTTTGACGTGGTGTGCTCCAAGCCCGATGCACAACCATTCATTCAAGGCCATGGAGAAGCCCGCCGCACACATTAGTTAACTCACTGACGGTTGTCAGATCGCTATCCAGGGCCCTAATAGGCCCTCTAGAGATATTTTTCTGATGATGCTTTCTTCGAAGAAGTTGTTTATTAAAATATTAACTTCAACTTGGCTGAAAAAACCAAAAAGATATCAACAAGGTATATATTTGATTTGACAATAGGTAGATTCAACTCGAAGAAACGATCTAAAATCTTGTTCATGTGCAGCCGATCAATTAGTTAGAGAATTCTCAGAATAAATCTACCGCTAGAAAATGTTGCTAGAAAATGTTGTAAAGTTCGTGACAGTCGCTTCGACGTTTCACACAGCCTCCTCGTGTCGTCCCCTGGATAGCGATCTGACAACCGTCAGGGAGTTAACTAATGTGTGCGGCGGGCTTCTCCATGGCCTTGAATGAATGGTTGTGCGTCGGGCTTGGAGCCCACCACGTCAAAATATTTCGCCAATGAATCCTCAGAGGCGGCCAAGACCGATCGTCGGTTTTAGTGCCAGTTAAGTAAGTAAGTAAGAAAATGTTGCAGTTTTGTAGTTTTACCTTCTAAAAATCATCTCGGGAAACTAAGCGCAACTATGAAAAACCAAAGTTTGACTTTAAATCTCGCATTCTGCTACAAATTAAGCTGCAACTCTCTCTTAATATTTATGCCATCATCATCATATGCCATCCCTTCATGATATCTCAAAAATTTCAAATAAATTAATTTAAATCTAAAAAATTAGGCTGCTGCTACACAAAACAAACCCATTAATTTAATTACTTTCAACGCAACATAAGTATTCGCCGTAATTACACTTTTAGCACTAGACATATTTAGTCGTTAATGTGCACACAAAAAAAAAAAAAAAAAAAATTGGCAACCAAACACATTAAAAAAAATTACAAGAAGCTTTAAAATAATTACCCCTGAGGGGTATCAAAGAACAGAACCACACTTATTCTAGGCACACGTAACTCGCCAACAACAACAAAATTTTGAGAAACATTCACTAGCGTGGGCTTTGTGCTGCTCTTGTTCACCTTTGACTTTGTGTGTGTGGTTAAATTATGGGGGAGGAAGGGGTCAAAAGTAGAAAGTGCGAGCGAGTATCTACTAAGAGTATGTAAGCGTAATAAACAATACCAAACATTAACAACAATGACTGTGACAGTAACACCAACAGCACCAGCACCAGCACCACCACTTGGATCTCAACAGCAACAGCAATAGTAGCAACAGTAACATCAACACAACAACTACAACAACAACAACAACATCCTCGAACAAAAGCCAAAAGCAAAGTTCAAAAACACACACAAGTTTGACACTTGAAAATGCACGCTTTGGTGTAAAGTAAATGCAGCAAAAAAAAATAACGCAAAATGACAACCAATAAAAAAAATTCACCAAAAATTTCTTCCAGTCGGTGGTGAATTCTGTTAGGCTTTGCTCTTTTTCTTACTCTTTCTCTTCTTCACATACGCATGCGCTATTTTGAGAGAGTTTGTTGAGAAAATACATAGAACATATTATTTTTTCTTTGAGCCTCATATTTTTTTGGAATTTTATATTTTGTGTTTGTATGTGTCTTTGAAGAGTGCCCCTTTGACACACACTTCTCCTACGTTAAATGCGTTGGTACACTGAAGTTGAGTTGAAAGAAAGGTTTGAAGAATTTTTGTAAAGAGTTCACTACTTCACTACATTCCACCACATGCCACCACCATCATCTCTGTCATTCTCTGTTATGGCGAATGCAATTATTTTGACGTTTTGAAGCATTTTAATGCGGCGTTTATATCCAAATGACAGTTAATTGACAAGGATATACACATGTTTTTACACATACCCAGCAAGAAATTATAATAAAGTAAAGTATAATAACCCCATAATATATACCCTTACGTTAGAGGCCTTCTAGAATTATTTTTTTGATTCTGGGATCAAGATTTAGAACATGAACCATTGCTGACTACTTATGTACTTCCATAGCAATTACAATTACAATGCAAATTAATAAAGTTAAGCTAAGTAGTTGATGTAAGATTTCTTTCGAGTTCCCTACTTTGTTATCAACTCTAGAAGTACTTATGTACAAATTATGTATACACTTTTTTTTACTGGGTACAGATTTATGTGACCAGTAAATCACCAGCACAATCTAGTATAACAGTGTAAATATTGTTACTGCTGCTGGTTATGTTGTTGTTTGCTGTGGTTATTTGAAATTTTTCATATTTATGTTGGTATGCTCACAAACACATGTACAAAAATGTGTACTTTACTTCCATGTACTGCATAGAATTTGAAATTCCATGTTGCAAGTTCAGCAGCGTGCAGGCATGTTACACAAGCGAGTGCGTTTTACATTCATATTTCCACTTAAATACTTACAGGAACTTCAACGCACATATGTACATACATATGTTCATATCTACTTATTTACTCGTATATACATTTATGACATCTAACTCGGATTGTTATTTGCATTTGTATAAATGTACATGCTCGTACTTATGTACTACTGTGGGCAAAAAGTAGTAAGACTTTTTAATTTAAATTTCGCGCGGAAACCCATTCATCAAAATATTATTTTTTTAAGGTTGGTATGACTGTCGGTGACATCTGTGCCAAATGTCACATCAAAATAATGTGCGGAATCAAATTTCTGGTGCCGAAACGTTCAGAATGTTGCAAAAGGCCTTCGGTGATAATTGTATGTCGCGAGCAAGTGTTTTTGATTGGTACAAATTGTTCAAAGATGGTCGATAACGCGTTGACGACGAACCACGTCCAGGACGGCCATCAACATCAACTGATGATCAACACGTCAATAAAATCAAGGAATTGGTGCTCGAGAATCGACGATTAACTGTCAGAGGCCCTACTGGCATCGTTGGAATATCGGAAGGATCAGTGAAAACCATTTTAAAACATCATTTGGGCCTAAGAAGAGTGAATGCACGATTGGTTCCAAAATCACACTCACACTGCATTGGTTTTACGAGACCATTTTCAACAGCCAAAAATTCGACTGATATCGTTCCGCAACCACCCTATTCGCCTGACCGTGTGATTAGCACCGTGTGACTTTTGGCTATTTTCTAAACTCAAAAAACCGCTTCGTGGAAACCGTTTTGAGTCAATTGAAGGCATTAAACATGAATCGCTAAGCGCATTGAAGGCTACTCCGGAAATTGACTTTAACAACTGTTTCGAGAATTGGAAAAAACGTTGGCGCAAGTGTATTGTGGCCGGGGGGGGATTACTTTGAAGGGGACGAAATAGATTTGGAAGAATGAATAAAAAAATTTGAAATTATGAACAAAGTCTTACTAACTTTTGCCCACAGTAGTAGACACATTTCGTATACTACATTTATGGTATGTAGACAAGTGTATTGCGTGAATTTAAATAAAGTGTGTGAATAGTCTCAAGTGAACATAAAATGTTTAAATGTGAATTAAAAATATTTAGTAATTTTAACAATTTTATAAGTCAACTAAGGATCAGTTATATAGTATTAACTTTAAATCTCTTATCGATAAAAGGTAATAATATTGTTTGGATGGTTGAATTAGATCACCTGATATTGCTCTAGGTCAGTGCTGATCAGCTTTTACAATGCCATTGAAAAGGCATTAAAAGCTTAAAGCTCGTTAAACTTTTTCACTTGTCTACCCTCTAGAACATTCTAGAATGCGAGCTTAAAAGTTTTGAGCATCCCATATTCAATATATTGATAGAGTAAAGCTCTCTACTCTCTTTGCACATCTCTGCTCTCAACGATGATACCGATTTGCGAACGAAAAGGTTTTAAAATTTCATTGATCGTAAGTAAAATGCTTGGAGCTTTTAAGCTTTATCAGCTTCAGTAGATCAGTGATGGGTATTACAATATCTGCATGCAAAAAGCTTTTCATGTCTAATGCACTGACGACTTGAAGCTTACTACGTTCTTTTATGCTCTAGATCAGTGCTGCCACGTACATATGCATTACTGTAAATGAGCATAGATTAGCTTACTTATGTTTTAATGGTATCAAAGCACTTTTACCTCAAAGCACACTTAAACACAATTGATGGCCTTCCTAAATATGAATTGAGAGATTGAGCCTAATTCACACTTTCTGAGATGCCATGGTGTGGTCCAGTTAAAGAGTGAAACGAGCTTTAGATATATTATTTTGAATATTTATTTATATCTTTCGAAAACCGGCACAACAAAGTTTATTAGCAGTACCGGCAGCATGTAGCGTAAACAAGGATTAAATATATGACTGATAATATATATTGCATGACATAAAAATTTTATCTTATAGTGACAATCATCTGGAAGTGCAAAATAAAGTATACAAAAATTAGAACTAAAATTATACATTTTCCAAACTTTTAGTAAACATTTTCAAAACATAAAACATAAAAACAAGTAAGCTAATGTGAAGCACAAGAATATAAATATAACAATCATTAAACATCTATTCATAAAAATTTTAATAACATGATATATTTCACTATTTTCTATTACAGCGAAGAAAGGAATAAAGCTGGTTTATTTTTGAATTGCACAGCGTTATTACAAGATCTTAAACTACTTATTAGATTTTTATGGGCTGATTACATTTGGAAAGTACTAAAGCTTTTTACTGTCATATCTATGAATATGCCGGAATGCCGAATACTGCACTAGATTAGCAAAACTGATTGCGACCCTAAAACTTTTATTCTGAATAATCATGTTTAAATAATTACAAACGAAAACTTTAATATTTAATTTAAATATCACATTCTTCTTCCCCTTCTCCCTCATGAAAAAATGTTCCTGGATTGAATGAGCCCAAAATCTTTTGATTTTCATTTGAAATCGTATCTCTAATAATAAAAAACTAATGAAAGGTCAGGGTAGCGAATCTTAATTCAGTTTTACCAGGGGTTCCAATGCTTCAAACTTTCTTATTTTCCTCTTATGTTCCAATAGTATAGATCTGAGTACGAGAATGGGGGAATGTCGTGAAAGAAAGTGTTCTCTCCTTCATTTGCATTAGATTTTTTTATCAATAAGTAGTTGTAATATTTTACTTCAACTTAGCAACGTCACCATAGGCGCACTTAAAGCTCGGTTGAGTATGCGTTTTGGAGAACCGAAGATTTCAAATGTGGTACCATGTTTCCTAATTCCCCGTTTGTTTTGTAATCATATGAGTAATATTCTTTAAATATGAGTATAAATATTCTTTGCCTATACTAAATCATTTCAAGCAGAAATATCTTTGATACCAGTACCTCTAAAACTGTGCAATAAGCGCCCTAAACGGAATACTTTGGTATAACGTTCTGTGTATATAAATGCTATGTGTACGATTATAAATTTGAAGATTTTTATAGATATAGAGATAGGAACAATTGAGAGGAGGAGTTAATTTTCTCCACCCTACAATTGTTTTTTTCCTTAAAAAATTGCTATTGAAACGACAAGGATCGTAGCCTATACCCATACATTTTTCTTCTCTCTTTTATTAAGTACAAAATATTTCCCCACCCTATAATTGTTATAACATAAAAAAAACATTTCAGTTTTTTTTTTTCGAAAATGACACTTATAATGTTGTTTATCCTACAGTAGTCCCCGTATAATTGCATCGAAGAAAACATAAAAATTTGTGGTTCAATCAACTAAAGGAATTTGAGTACTTTAAAAGTAACATTTCTGGTACTACTAAACGTGAGGCGCACATAAGCGTAATTCAGTTAATCGGGTATATCTATGCCTTTTTCATCTCGAGAAATCGGTGTCTCTGCTAATTTTCTTTTGACTTTTAAAGCCCGCCTTCGAAGCTTTACTTTGAAAAATAAGTTCTTCTTTCTTCACTGCCCCTATTTCTCCTTAACAGAAATTATTAGATTAACTGTGTGCAGTTTAAAAAACAAAATCAAACTTTTTACTACTTTTTCTGCTAATCGGAATCTGTTATTGACATGCAATTTTTGTCCGGAAGACTGTTATACGTAATCGTTATTGTTGTTGTTGTAGCGTAGCGATTGTTATGCTTTTTTCCAACATTTTTCCACATTTTATTTCATTTTTACTGCTGTTGCTGGGCTGTGAAGAAAACTGCACAGTTGGCTCTTTATTTCTATTGCTGTTGTTGTAGTCTATTATTTGTTTGATTTTTTTCATTTTTGGCATAATTTTTTTGTTCAAAAGGATTACACTCTACACATATTCATTTTCCATTCCAGTGACCCTCTCTTGTATGCTTTTCTGCCCCGCCATGCTTTATTTTCTGCTCATTTACCAGCATTTTAGAAAACTATTATTTCCTTTTAATAGGTTCATCGTTACGTTTTCGTATCGTTTCTTTTTGTTTTTTAATCGTTTTATAGCTATAAAAACACATACTATACATCCCCTTTGGCTTCTCATATCATAGCTATTCATTTTACTAAGCAATTCTCTTCGACATCCACTTGAGCGTAATGTGTTGCGAATGTTCTACCTTCTCTTTCTCTCTGCTAACTATAATTAATAAGCCTCATCGTTAGTAGTTTCCGTTTTATTTTTAATTACGCTAAAAATCGCGTTTTCTTTATCCTTAGTTTATCCTGATTTGTTGGTTTTGTTGTTTTTGTTGGTTATTGTTGGTTATTGTTTTAACTCAGCGGGTGTGTTACTACGCTCCATTCCATTACAGACGTCGTCGTAGTCGTCGACGTTGCTTTTGTCGCGCGGTACTTAGTTAAACCTTTAGAATACTTACACACACCCATACATATGTATAGACGTTTGTTTGTATGTATGTCCATAAAGCTTTCGAAGGCAGAATACCTCGCTTGCTGCTTCTGATCCTTGTTATTAGTTTTCAGCTTCTTTTGCCTGATGCTGTTGTTACTGCTGTTTGTTTCGCATGATAACAACAACAAACACAAAAACAACTCAACATTAAATTAAATAACATTTTCTTTCCACTAATTTTCTATGCTACATTCAAAAACATATCAAGACACACACCCTACATTGGGCAGGTTTGATCAGACTGTCTTTGTATTTTCATGTATGTCTCTTGCTTACTCATCCACGTGATAGTCACGCCAACTTCGCTTTAACAAAATTGGTTTTCTTTCTTTGGTTATTTGTAGCCATGATTAGCTTGAAACGAACATCTAGTGATATTACCTACCTCTAAAACTTTGCACTAAATGCTCTCAATTGAGAATTTTCTGGTGTTTTCAGTTTCCTGGAGTTTCAGGTATTGCCCGGTCTTTGGCTCAGTCACCCGAATGAAAACCATGCCCACCGTTTGCATCAACATCGATTGTTTGGGGTCGTCAGATTTTCACTTCATTATTAATAGTTTCTTTGAAGCGAAAATCCTACGATAGCAGTGCTTCTACAACTGTACGCTAAACATGCTCTGTTGAAATTTTACTAGTTCTCTGGAAATGTAAGTGCTGCATAGAATCTTTGACTCAGTAATTAGTAGCAATTTTAAGAAATTTGAATATAAATTAACCAGAATCAGTGCCGTACCTAATCCTTTTGTATAAGATTTTCAGCTTAATATCTTCTTCAAAGTGAAAAATACTTTGCGGCCAGTGCTTTTAAAGCTCCAAGATGCTTTTTATTTGGACTTATATGGAAGTGCAATAGTTATACCACTAAATACTTATATATCATAAGATTACGAATAAGTTTGTAAAACTTGCGTTGATAATAATTAAAAAGTGAGATCGAAAAAATCGGATAACTTTGTCCTAACAATGTCCTAGCATTGAAATCCCTTATGCAAATAAAAAAATGTAAACAGTTTTGAAAATAAAAATTTTATTTCTGATAAAATGCTCAATAAAACTAATTTGTTTGTTGTTTTTTACAGAATTCGGACATCTTTTCCGGTATGCCTGTCATTAGCGCCTTTATTGTTTCTGAGACTCTCTTGGCGACAGCATTCCACTTATTTCTAAAATCTTCCATTGATTTAGCTTCTTTGTTTGTTGCCATCAATCTTCTTTCCACTAGATCCCAATATCTCTCGATAGGCCGAAGCCGAAGTTCTGGGCAATTTGGTGGGTTGGCGATCTTTGGTACCAATTTGATGTTTTGGTCTTCGAACCATTTAAGGGTTACTTTACTGTAGTGGCAGGAGGCTAAATCAGGCAAAAGAAAGTAGATAGATTGAGCTTTCTAATGAAGATCAGCAATCTCTTCTGGAGGCACTCCTTCACATAAATTTCGGCGTTAACAGTGCCACTTGTTACGAAACTTTTACTCCTTAGCCCACAACTACAAATCGCTTGCCATACCAGAAACTTCTTCGGGAACTTGACTTTTTTTTTTTGTCCTAAATCTTTCCTCAACTCCTCCTTGTTCCTTTGCGATGTAAAACTCTTGACCAGGCAATTGAGAAAACTTAGACAACACGTAAGTTTCATCGTCCATATCACAGCAATCGATTTTTTGGAAAAAATTTGTCTTCAACTTTTTAGCTCGGCTCTGGGCTACCAAGTTCTTAGTAGCGTTCATGTCGGGTACTGATGTGCACTTTGTATGTTTTAAGGCCCACATCTTTTTTAATTTTACGAACTAAAAACTCACTGCAACTCGCTTTTTCCGACAGTTTTCGATTAGACAACGCTGGATTCTTCTCTAAGAGAGCAATGACTTTCTTCGCCTTTTGTGGAGACATGAAACCGCATTTCCTTCCAGAACCATATTTTCTAGCAACTGTTAAGTCTGTATTTAATTTTTTAAGAATCATCGAGACAGTGTTTTGTGCAACTTTCGACTTATTTGCAATGGTTTTCTGGCTCCACTGCGGATTTTCTCAAAATAATTCAACAACTAAAACGCGTTTTTCCACTTCCGATGCCATGACTCAACTGAAAGTTCACAAGTCAAAAAACATGTGATGTTGTTGTATTTCATCAGAATTTCTCCAACGCAAAGCCTACTGTTTGGTGAAGAGTTTCAAAGCAGTGGTCTTTCAAAGTTATCCGATTTTTTTTGATCTCACTCCTTATGAGATATTGTTGTGTTATTTAATGAAAATCAGTGCCGTATTCAATTCACCTTATCGACTTTTGCATTATTTTTCACTTCAAAATAGTTTTATTTAGAATTATTTTTCACTTTGAGGTAATAAAATTTTCAGATTCCATTGAAAAACTTATTTGTAACAAAAATACAGTGATGCCGGTGCCTCCAAAACTACTCTGTTCACAGTTTTCTAGTGAATTTCTCTAGAAAAGCCATCAAAAAGCTGTTATCAATAACTGCTTGTAATACCACAGAATAAGATTTATGTATGTTTGCATTTGACAGCAATACGAATAAGTTTGTATCTTTGATTCAGTAATTCACAGCAATTCGAATAAGTTTCTACCTTCGATTCAGTAACTTGAAGAAATTTTTGAGAAATTTGTAATTATATTACATAAAGCTATATTATATTTTGTTTTCCTTAATTGGTTTTTTTCCCCGCACAGAAGCTTAAATTATTTCTCTTTGAAATAAATATTCCGCTACTCCTTTTAAAATTAATCAACTCCAACCCTATCGGCTTTCCTTTGGCTGCCAAGTGTAGCTCTTCTAAATATTCTTATGTTGTCTACGAAAACAATTTCCTAGAATTTATCTACTTGTTTTTTGCTAGCATTTGCTACATTCATGATTCTTATGATACTTACCATCATCCTATGTAAGTTTCTTTCACATCTCGTCCTCATGCCGACACGATTTTCCATACCATCATTCATAGATTCTACCGTCTACCCGACATAACCGCCGTCATTTCTCCTTCAACATCATCAATTGTCAAATAGTTTTTCTAAAGAATTTCACTTAAGTTATCTTTAAGAATTTTCATTGCCTTCCGTGGCAGTAGAAGTGTAGTAGCATCTTTTGAATGGGAGCGAATGTGTGTTTGTATGCACTTATGTATGTTCGTGTTAGTGCGAGCCTATTGCAATGAATGGAAAACAACGAGCCCCAGTTAGACTTATTTACCGTATACGCACAATTATTGCACTTCACACTCATACACGTTCACAGAGTCAGAATATCTTATAAAAATTATCATCAGGTGGTATCTATGTAGATTAGCATTAAGAGTATGATGCTCTCCTTGTTGTTTGTCTCACCCACCCTCACTTGAGAGTGTGTTAGTTAAAGGTGAGTTGGTGGGCTTTTTCAACATTTAGCATAATGGAAATAGAGTGGCTGTGAAAAAGAGACAGACTGCTGTTTCGCTATGGAAAATCTTTATATCTCAAACTTTAGTTCCATTTATTATTTCAAGAGTGGAGGTGAATTTTTTGGTGAATTTATTACTTCCTTTTCACGTTTGTACACAACATTAAGTATATCTTGTTAACGATTTCTTGACGAATTTTCTTTCTTTTTATTATTGGGGAAAATTATTAAAAATGCTTCTTCAGCATTTTAGAGATAACACTTATTTTGTTCAGAATTTTGTCTAGCGGTTATTCAAACCATTTGGACATTGTTATATAATATAGAAGGTCCTATAAATCAACCGACCTCCCAAAGTTGGACAAGTCTTGAAGAAAGTATCGACCTAGGATATTACTACGTTTCAAATGCTATCCTGGAAGTTAATACACATAGACTTTTCACATGCAAGTTTTGACACTGATAATTCGGACAATTAATATTACTTAATAAATAAGAACAAAGTTTTTATGTTGATTACATGTTTTAATTTTTTCAATTAAATTAGCATACTTTAAAGTATGCGGAACGTAGTTATGTAAAGACATTTTTTCACTTAATTTCGGATTTTTTCATTATTTTAGGCACTTGAAGTTTTCGCATGCCAATTGAAATTAAAAATTTTGGTTATTAATTATAATAAAAAGTACAAATAGACAAAAAATCATGATTTTGTTAAATTCTTCAATTAAATTAGCATACTTTTAGGCATGAAAACTCATTCAATATTGTGTCATATAAAATGTATCCGTGGTTTTTTTTGTTTACAAGATGATGTTGGTACCCACAAATCTGTCGTGTGGCTGATATTTAGTGCCTTCGCTAACTCCTGACATCTTGCGTGTCACTCTAGCTTCACGAGTTGGAACATTTCATCGTTGTTTTCAGTGAATTTCAGTGCATTTTCGATATCGAAATTTCCGGAACGCAGTCGAGCAAACCACTCCTGGGTCTGGCGTTCACTCACAGAATGCTCACAGTAAATCGCACTAATTTTTCGGCATGTTTTTGCAGCTATTTTACCTTTTCTATATAAATAAAGCATTGCTTTAGATATTTGGACAAATTACACAAATGTCTTCACACAAAATATAGTCCGAAATCACATAATCGGACTAGTGTTACCAAAACACCAAAAACCGAGGATACTTTTTATATGATCCAATTACATATAAAGATGTATTGACACAATTTCGAATACTTTTTTTGAACCAATCATTTTTTCTATAATTTGTATGTCTTGCATACTTTTAGACGTTTAAACTCTCAAGGCGCATGTACTTTCTACTAACCTTAATCATTTTATTATTGTAGTTAATAAGAATGAAAGGAAAAAGCTGACAAAAGCTCCTTGCTAAATATTTATGTGCCACAAATTTACTTTCAGGTGTTCTATATTAAAACTCAGAACTTGAAAACTACGCATTAAGTAAATTAAATTATAATAATACCTGATCTGCTTTCTCTCTCTCACCCAGCTTCTACGTGTCGCCAACACAATTCCGAAGTGCATAATTCTTTTCGCAAAAACAGACAAATAGAGAAACCGGTAAACAATTGAGTAATTTAGTTTCTAGAACCATTTCAGTTTGAGGTTAATACTGCAATATTTACAAATCCTAATATTTTTATCAATTTTACGTCACAATATCTCATGAACTATAAGACCATCAGTTGATGGTTGAGACCATCACGTGAGTCTATATCAATTCTCTGAAGATTTATCTTTGACCTTGTGAAAAAATGACCATAATCACTTTCGTAATTAAAAGACTAAAGCTATTCTGTCCTTTTGCCATCATAACTTTGTCATTCGCAGCGCGAACATCACACTTAAACTTTCGCTCTTAATTACATTGAGGGATAAATATCGTGCGCAAAACCGCAACACTGTTTTGTTCCACTACATTTGCTTATCAGTAAACCACAGCATGCGGCAATTTTTTATTTCCTACTTGCAAACATACAAACAAAATATTGAGCGCATGTGCAGCAACCAACCAGGAAAGAATGAAATGAAAAAATAAATTAGCAAGGCTGGAGATTGGGTGAGGAAACGGAGTTACTGACAGAGACTATGGTAGAAATTTTAAATATTCTAAAGCAAGCGAAGAGAGAAAAATGAGTTTGCTACCTTAAAAAATCAAAACAAGAACAATCGGAAAAAGGTGGTGCAACAATTTACAACATAAAAATATCCACTCAGAGAGCGCCATGAGCGCACGTCAGCTCTAATGAAAGTGTACTATTTTTTGGGGGGTTGTTACTACGATATATTAAAAAAGAAGGTGGTAGCTGTAGCTTAATAGTAAAATGTATGTGGAGTTGTCGTTGCAGATGCAAGAAGAAGAACAAAAACACCAAATGAGGAGAAGTTCATGTTGAATTTCATATACGAGTAATTTTGCAGCAACTGAACATTCGTGATTTTTAACTGCGTACAAACGGTTGTGATTTTAATAGAGCACACGACAAACGGTAGCATTTTACTTTTACGCATGATTTTCACACACACAAAAAACACAAAAATATTTCTATATCGGTTAAAATAAATAATGTAAAGTGTAAATGTAAAGAAATAGTGTAAAGAAGAAGTTTATTATAATCAAGAAAGCAAAAAGTTAGTGAAACTTCGTCACTCTAAAAAAAATAGTAACAAAAAAAAATAAAAATAATAAAAAAAAAATCGTGGTAAATGTCTACAACGGCATTTGTAAATCAATACCAGGAGGGTGGCATATGAAATGGGAGAAAAAAAAAAAGTTGGTTGCTGTTTGCCGTCGTTTTGCCATTGCCGCATTGCCATTGTGTGTAGCGCAAGAGAAATAGCAAACTCTCGACTTGCCGCTAGCTACTCGCCACAACATTTGTATTTATGTCCACAAAAACCAAAGAAAAAATAGTCATGAAACCAAAAAAAGATATCACACATACACAATTACGTTGAAGCATTGAAAACCAATTACCAATTAAATTGCTAAATAAATACTCGACTAACAAATCAAAACAAAAAATTATATCGAAAAAAGAAACGAAAGAGCAAAAAGTGTGTCAATAGAAAAAGTAGAGTCTACTTTAAGGCGCTGCTTTCTAAAGCGGCTCTGTGTGTTCTTTGTGTGTGTATGTAAAGCGTATTGAAAACAGTTTATTTTCATTGCCTTTCTTCATGATTTCTACTTCTCTTCCGCTGCTGCTTCTGTTTATGTGTGCTAACATCGCTCCAAGGTTGCACCACTGACTGCACTCTAGAGAAGTTTATTGAATGCCATTCCGGAAAAGTGCTTCAAAAGTTCTTGGTGTTGGTGGTGGTGGTGCCGGTGGTTGGTTGCTTTAATTTCTTTGCAAAAAGGGTGTTGGGAAAAATTTCTTGTTTTTTCTGTTTACAAATAGAATTGCATACTTTTAGGTGCACAACTTTTTGTAAATGCACAGATGCCCACAAAACTACACTAAACTTATTGAAGAGAACTTTCCGTCTAGGAAAAGTAAAATGGAAAATCAAATATAAATAGTTTTGCTATGAAATCATGTGTGTGCGGGTGATTGTACGTATTGGTTATAGTAATTTTTTTACCTGCTTGGAATTGCAAAATTTATAGTATACTTATAGGTGTTTCAATTATGTTAGCTCTGCACCGCAATAGAAAACGAAATAGAAGTACGAGGATATATTGGAAATGTATGTGCGAAGGTGTTTATATTATTTCTGGTGTATCACTTTTAATAGGAAAGGTTCAAAATATTTGTATAGTTTCTGAATTTCAGAATTCCAAAATATAAAATATGTCGATAATGTTTGCATACTTTTAGGGTTGAAAAATATTTAATAAAAGTAAGGTAATTGTTTGTTAAAAATTATGGAAAACATGTGTGTTATACACTTTTTTTTGATGTCTCTACCTTCAAAATACTGAAAATCTTTGTTTAATTTTGGGTTGGCAAATATAGGATTGATCTTGGAATTTTTAATGTTTAAATGTTATTTTGCATTTCTTTAGAACGAATATGTTACAGAAAGATGAGGTTTTCTAAATTTATCTGCATAGTTTTGGGCTTTGTAAAATGGTGTGGACTCTGTAGTAAAAAGTTATGCGTGAAAATAAGAATTAAATCTGCGTTAAAAAGTAATTGTAAAACATTTTTTTTCCTAATTCTAGGATAGCAAATTTAGAAAGTAAACAGGTTCGTATAGGCCCTGAACGAGCTGCTGTGTCACAATCGAAATAGTCTGCACAGGATCCGAGACGAGAGGCAAAGTTTTATGATGCTTTTCATTTAACTCTTCAGAAAAGTTAAAACGAGTCTGTATGATAAATATAAGTTGAAATTCATAGTTTTAATTTTATTGTTTATTTCCTTCCACACCAATTGCCACTATAACATTTTCAGAAACTTTTTTTTAACTCATCTTTCCAATATTCGTATTTTTGGCATATATGTAATATTTGTATCTTGCAAACTTCTCGCCGCTTCGACTTTTTACAATCAAGTTTCTTCCATTGACATTGATCATTTTAGTAATTTATAGGTATCAATAAAAAAAAACCAAGCAGCTAAAAGCTAATGATGCTAATTTCTAAAATGAATTTAGCATACTTATAAGCGTGCAAAAAACTTATTTAACGTATATTTAAAAAGATGCTGCACCAATTTAGAAAACACTGCTTTAAATAATCTTTTCAATATCGCAATATCATCTAAAATATAATATTCGTTCTTTCTATGAGCATGCTTCTAGGTATTTCCACATGCAAGTTCCATCCATTGGCATTGATCATTTTGGTAATTAATATCAAAGAATGATTCATATGCTAAGTTTTTTAATCAAATTAGCATACTCTGAAGCATGAAAAACTCAGTGTACTTTAATATGTAAAGATTTACTACAACAATTTCGGAACTCTTCTTCAACTAATATCTGCTTTCGTATGACTTCTCAGAAAAATTTCTTGAACTCATCTTGCCAAAATTTCAATATCTTTTTTCATATAAACTTTCAGTTATTGTATTCTTTTAGGAACTTAGTCTTTTTACATGCAAGTTCCATACATTGACGTTGATCATTTTGGCTATCAATATGTATCAAGCAAATTAAAGTTCATTTCTTAGTTAAGCTACTTATATTTCTAAATTATATTTGTATAGTTTTAGGCATGCATCATCGAAAACACTTCTTGAACTAATCTCTTTCTTATTCATTTTTCCACATAATTTTTGTGTCCTGCATACTTTCAGGCATTTGAACTCACAGGACGCACGTTCTTTCAAATATTTTTAATTGTTTTTAGAAATTAATAACACACAAAATTAAGCAGCATAAAACTGATGGCAAAGGAAGAAAATGATTATTGTATTAAAAATTGTATGCAAATTTTTATGAATTTCCAAATATTAGTATTCCATTCCTACCCTTTCTTTTTATTATTTTTAATTGGTAAAAGTACAAAACTTTTAATGTATCCATAAAGTATACATAATAAATTCCAATAATGCACAAGCTGCCTCCTCTTTCGCTCACCCGCAAAAGTATCAGCAACACATTTACGAAATGTAAAATTCTATTCATAAAAATTTAATGCATAATTTTGGGTGCTGCAATGCAGCCACTTTACATGCACACGAACACAGGCAGACATTAAAACTGGTTGTAAACCATTCAATGCAACCGGCTTTTAATTGCACAACAAAGCACATCAAAGACCGTAAACTACTACAAAACCAAAACAATAACAACAATAACAGTAACAGCAGAAACTAAAAGCAACAACCAGAAGCGCAGAAGGATGTTCATTCAGTAAAATTCTATACGCTTGCTGGTATACATAAAAGCCATCTGCCATTTGCCATAGACTACTTTTAGGCGTAGAAGCGTAAATATACTAAATTTGTTTGTATTTGTGTATTGGCAGTGTGTGTGCCGGGATTGTAGAGAAGAAGACAAACGAGTTGCAAGTCGGTGCCTTCAACATGCATTTTGCAAATTGCAAGCAATTGTAGACAGGTTTTATTTGTTTGCAAGAAATTGCAGGTGGTAGACACGCAAACAGACAGACAGACACTGAGGGGTTAAAGTTAAGCACACAGGTTAAGAATGGTTTTTTTTTTTTTTGTTTTGTTAAGAAGAAATTATAAGAATAGAAAACTTTGCAGTGTCTTGCTTATGTCTAAATGCCTGAGCTAGCAACAAACGAGAAGAAGAAGAACAAGGACAAAATATATCAGAAACTTGAAAAGACAAACCAATTTTTTTTGCTAATGTTTAAAAGTATACAATAAAAAATTTGTTTTTTTTGTTGTTTTAGCAAATTTATTCCTATATAATGCCGGCTTTGGTTGAGGTGAGTTTGTTAGTATTGTGGTGGGTGTGTTGAATTTGTAAAGCCGCATGTAAACGTTGTAGAAAGCAATTTGAGGCAAAAATTACGGTGTATGCCGAGAGCGAGAGAGCGCGAGCTAGAGCGCAATGAGAGAGAGTGACAATAAGAGCGAAAGTAAAATAGGAGAGAGTTAAAAAGTAGGAGGAATCTGAGAGCGCCAAACTGAAAAAGAGTTGAACAATTGATAAGGTGAAGAGTGTGCTTGAGTGTTAAAAAGGTGATTGGCATGTCACCACATGCTGCCACTACTGTGTACTATACAAAATTTTTGTTTGATAAACAAACCCATTCCAATATAAATAGTGACGTTGAACATTATATGGGAAGCATGATAAACAAATGTTAAAAAAGCCGGCTTAATTACGGAACACTAACGTGTTTACCTTTAGTTGTGTGTGTTACATTTATTTTCACATTTTTATTTACACCAAAAAGTATACAAACGTTTGTGAATTGTGTCTGCGTTATATTAAGCGCAGGTGATTTACTTACTATGAAAATATTTACCTACTCGCACTAATTGATTATTATTAATGTTAAACACAAAAAAAAAAAAAAAAAAAAAAATTTTTGAAGGACCCCAGAGAAATAAAAAAGTTTTAACAAATGATTTTGCAACAACAAAGTTTATAAATTAGAGAAGACATCCTGCTCCACGCACATACCAAATACAGCGCTCTTCCTCGAACAAACAAACAAACAAACAAAAAAAAACGCACAACACACACAAAACAATATCAAAAAAAAATGACTGCCAAAGTAAATGATTCGTCAAACGAAAAACAGCCCAAAATGGCTCCAGAAATTCCACGTCTCACTTCGGAACTTGCCGCACAAGCAGCAATACGCGCACAGCAAATTCTACGCAAACAAGCCTCGCAAGAGGATAAAGCACAATCAATGCAAATGCCATTGCCAATGGCACCGCCTTCGCTCAACTTGCCACCGAAACCAATTGGAGCAGCACCGCCGCCATTGCCACCGCAGCTGCAGCAACATTTTAATAAACCAGTTCCTGCCATACCGGCACGCACAAGCGAACGTGCTCCCCCACCCGAGATACCACCCAAGCGCCATAGCTTGAAGAGTTTACCCGATGGTATACCGCTACCGCCGCCCAATCGCATACCGCCGCCACTGCCGAAGAAACCAATGTCGGCGCAGAACTCAGCGCATAATAGCGCACAAAATTCACCGCTAGCTGCTGTGAAATTCAAGGAGAAGCCGCCAATTCCACCAGAGAAACCCGATATGAATATGAAACGTAGCTCAAATCCTTTCGATCCACCGTTGATGGTGTTATCAAATGATATTGCACCGCAGTTACCGGTGGCGGTACCGTCACCAGCACCAACACGCGCTAGCGAAACGAGGAAACTTCAGCAGCAACTTCAACTGCAACAACAGCAACACCAGCAACAACTGCAACAGCATCAGCAACAACAATTGCGTCTCTCACCCTCCGAAGATTTTGGCTCCGAGGATGCCTTACGCGGCATTGAAAGTGGTTTGCGCAACATGGAACGCGCCATGCAAGAGCAAATGAATCTACGTTCAATGGAAGCTGCAGCTGCTGCCGCCGCTGTGGCCGCACAAAACAATTTCGATCTAAGCTTTAAAACCGGTCTCGGCAATCGTCATATGGGCGCTGTAAATCTCCGTTCTAATGCTTACGAGCGGAATCTCTCATTGGATGAGGGACGCGGCGTCGTCGTCAGTGATGTACGTGAATCACAGAATGCCGCTGCACGACAATCATTTGAGGAACTGAAACAATTACGTACACAGCAACTCCAGCAGCAGCAGCAGCAGCAGCAGCAGCAGAATTCCTCGAACAACGCACTCAATCAGGTGGCATCGTCTACATCGTCGGAGCATACGTCAATGCGATCAACAATCGAACATCATATGCGTTCTCTGGATCGTAATTTACCGCTTGAACTGCAATACAGTCGTCATCGTGTGCAGGCGCAGGTAGCTCAAGATTTTGGTAAATCAAGTGCAGTAGGAGGTGGAATCGGTGGTGGCGGTGGAGGTGGTAGTGGTGGTTTAGTTGGTGGTGGTCCTAGTGGACAGCAACAATCACCAATGCCATTGAGCAGTGAGTTTCGTGAGCATATACGCCAACAACTATTGGGTAATGTTCCTGGCAATGCTGTCATGCATAATACTGGCCAAACTCCGGGTTCGGCTGCTGCTGCTGCACTTCTACAACATCAGGCACAGTCACGTGCAGCAGCTGCTGCAGCAGCGGCTGCTGCTCAAGCGCAAGTTGCTGGTACTAGTGGTGTTGGCGCTGGCATCGCCCTCGGTGGTGGGGGTGGCCTCACGCGTGAGGAGATACGCATTCGGAGGCGTTCGTCACATGACGAAACTCAAATGGTGCAGAGTGCTAGCGGTGGCATACAGGGTATGATCAATCAAACTATGGGAATATGACTTTTGTTTGTTTTAATTTATGATATTTTAAAGATTCTTTTGATTTGAGCTTTTCATCTTTAGTTTAAGGTTTTAATAGATTATAGAAGTATAGCCAGATTTTAATCTGAAGGCAATAGCTTCAGGCTGTAATCACATACTTACTACTCGAATTGTCTCTAAACCGATTGCTAGCTAGTGAGGATTTTTTTGGTTACAAAACTTTAAGTACAATCTCAAAACTCTAGATCCCAGCTTAAATATATGCGTAAATGTTATTTGTAAAAATTTTAATCGCAAATAATTTAATCAACAATAATTTTTTAACTATTTGATCAAAAATAATTCTTCAATTGTGAAGAAAAAAATTTTTTTGTATAGATATTAGTAACGGTTAAGTTAATCACCAAGAACTCTTCAATCGTGAATAACTTTTACTTGAAACTTATTTAAATCAAATTTAATCACGAATAATTGTTTAAACGCTTTTAATTTGATGACGAACAATTCATCAATCGTGAACAATTACTACATGAATTATTTCTAAAAATTAGTAGCTAATATATTAATCACGACTTAATTTTTGTACACTTAAGTATAAATAACTCAATCACGAATAATTATTTAATCGCATATAATTTAATCACGAATAATTCTTTAATCGTTAATAAAGTAATCGCAAATAGTACGATCTCGAATAATTTATTAATCGCGAATAAATCACGAAAAGTTCTTTAGTCATGTATCGCGAGCAACTCAGTCCCGAATAATTTAATAATTGTGGAAAATTCAATCAAGAATGGGTTTTCAATCGCGAATAATTCACTCACAAATCATTGTTTAATCGTGAATAACTCAATAGAGAATAATTGGATCACGAATAATTGCTAGATCGCGAATAAATTAATTTCGATTAACTCTTTAATTTTGAATAATTTAATCACGAATAATCCGAAAATCAAGAATAATTCCCACATGAATCGTTTTTAAATTCGATGACAAATAATTTTTTAATCGCGAATAAATTAATAACGATTAATTCTTTAACCGTCCATTATTCAATCGCAATGACATCGACCTCCTCTTATACAGTTAAGACATCCTAAAGCCCTGCAAAATTTTAACTTTGTACAATTCAAAATTTTTCAAAATTACTTCAAACTTTTGACTACATATTTTTTATTATTTATTTTCTTTTTGTGGCAGAATTGAAACAATTTTCCTTAGCACCGCATTGCTCCGCCGATTTGGATTATATGCGTTGTTGTTTGAAAGGTAAACTACAAGAACAACTCAATCAATCAATCAATCAATCAATCAATAATCCATTCATCCAACAAGTGGACCAACACTTTCAATATTGTAAACAATTATTATTTTTGAATGCTAACCAACAAATGCAATTGAAACAAACATAATCAACAAATTTGTATATATGGTATTTGAAAGTATTATTGCAAACCTCTTAACCTTTAGATGCACCAACATTAAATTACTAAAAAAAAAAAATTACAAAAATAATTAAACGGAGATTTATATGCCATTTCATTTGATCTGCTGATTTTTAGCGCTCTAAAACTAATATGGGATTTTTAATATATTTTGTTTACTAATATCTTGTTTGCATGGTTGTGAAGCAGTGAAGGGCAAAAATGTGTTAAAGCTTTAAGCTTTCTCCAAAGCTCTTTTACCCATTCGCCCTGGCACTAGTTTATGGTATACTACGTTGAGGGAGGTACTTAAAATGTAACCCAACCTTTGCACTCATGTACGACGTTGTGCTTCAATCGCATTGCGTTCTCAAGCGTAAGAAAACCACAAACACTGATAAAATCTGGTCACCAGTAAACAGATTTTAAAGCAAATTAAAGTTTACATTTTATTTTGTTGTTGTAATAACTTTTCAATTTAATTTTGCTGTTTAGTTGTTTAACTAATGCCCCTTAAAAGCTAACCAGATTCCATAAGTATTAAAATTTTGTAAATTTCTGTTTTTCTAGTTACTCGCTTACGCGAACACTGGGACGAAACGTCACAGTGCGTGCTACAACGTGCGGCACAACTTAAAAATATGCTCGGCGATTCGCAAAGGTATGAAATTTGTAACGCTTTTCTCTAATTCTAATTAATTTAAATCTTATTTTCATTCCCTTAGATATGAAGCCAAACGTTTAGAGCTTGAAAAGTGGTTAGCACGCATGGAGGCACGCACTGAGCGCATGGGTACCGTGGCCACTACCGCCGATGTCCTTGAAGCGCAACAAAAAGAACAAAAGGTTTGCGCTTGATTAAATTGTTAGAAGCCTTCGATAATATTAATGATATTTTTCATCTGTCTTTTTGCAGTCTTTCCACGCTGAATTACATCAGAATAAACAACAATTTGAACTATTTAATCAATTGACACAAAAACTGATAGCTGTTTATCCTTCGGATGATACATCACGCATTAAGAAAATGACCGAAGCGATTAATCAACGGTTAGACGGAAAGATTCCATAGTTTATTAGTCAGTTAGCTTCCTAGTAAATGTTTAGGTGGAAGTACAGAAAAGAATTCAATTTGAAATGGTCAAAGATTACAAATCAAATAACAATTTCAAGGTTATAATGGATTGAGTCCCAATATACAAATTAGATGTCTTCAAAACTTCAACAGAGTAATAAATTTCATCGAATAATGGCATTCTTCAAAATTTTGACTCGTGGTCTAGATGCGGGCAAATCAGACAATCAGTAATTTCCATTTCTTGATTATCCATTTTGTTCAAATTGTCAATTAATATTGTTCCTTTAAAAATGGTTTCCATAGACATCTTTCTTTAAAAAATTACTGCTTTGGTCATAACAAAACCTCATTGTAATAGGGAACCATTTTATTTGAATGTCTGGGAGAACTAGTAATGCATCAGAACTCAAAATGATTCAATTCACAAACTCTCTGAAGTGAGTCCAACCTTATAACGAATGAATGATAGACAAAAGTTGATCTCAGCTTATTTTCGACATATGAAATGTACGAAATTTGAAACGCAAGTCAGTAGCATCACTTTTTATTTATTTTCTTTTTATCAAGTTCCTGTCATTCTCAGAAGTAAGGGAACCGCAAGGATCACACACGTATTTCACGTGGAAACGATGTTCCAACGCAATGCGAATTACAGAGATAGACTGTCGTACTGCTCGATTATGGAAGAAGCACCCTAAAAATGTTTTTAATGACAATTTTGATCTGACCAAATTCAAATTGACCCTTCACCAATATCCTCACTCCTCTTACCTACCTGTTTTTTTCAATTAACACAATGATTTTAATTCAGTTTTTTTTTTAGAAGAACTAATCTATTCTTAAATTGATAGTATAGATATTCCAGTCGAATTTTTTAAGTAGGCCTGGTGACCGCCATGAACAAGAACCCACTGAGTTAAAGTTGGATTTTAATGATTTTATTTCGATATATTTATTCTGAATCGAAGATTTTTATACTATGTGAAATTGTGAAGTTGATTTGAAACTTTGATTTTTCTCACCACTCTGAGGAAGGGCGTTACTGATTTCAGATCACATCTTTTTTAAGAAGAATTTAGAAGAATTTAGTCGGTTATTGTTCAGCATTTCACATTAAGCTATTCTTTATTAATTGAGTTGACTTATTTGAATTAAAGATTTTTCAAGTTATATGGAAGCTCTTCGAATTTTCTATCTCAATGTATTAGTGGTTAGAATATTTGTCTATAATTTTAGTTCTTATGAATTATATTTCCAGCAAAGCATTATCGGTGCTTCCATTTTATTCCCTCCAAGCTCCACATCTTTCATCCTCCATCAATAGAAAAAGTATCCAAAGAGCTTTCCTTAATCCCTTAATGCTTTTTGATAAGCGATTTTAGACAACGATGATATACATAGAAGTCCATTTAGTTAATGTGCATTGATGTGAACACCAATATTGTTGGGAGATGCCCACCAGTTGGTCCAACCACTCAAAGAACTCACAATTTTAGAGAGATTAGAGATTTAAGAGAGGTTTTTGATTTAAAAAATGTTATAAGTACATAGGTGGAAAGTTTTAAATTTTTTACTTTTATATAAATAGGAAAATATTGGCCTTGTTTCCCAATCTCAACAGCGGCTGCTCTGCCATAACAGTAAAAGTAGTGTTTTAGGTTCCTAATGATGCTCCTTGATGATTGATTTCAAGGAACTTCAGTCTGCTAGACACTTGCTTAACGACTAATAAAACAGAAAGAAAATATAATCTCTAGAAAGTTATTGGCTTTCAAGGGGAAAATACCTGCACCAGAGAAAGTTTATGGGATTTTAAGCCATGGGCTCCGCATTTAGATCGCCCACTGTCATAAGAAACGACATGTAATTTGTATGCAGTAATGACAATGAAACTGATAAATTTTCATCTGATGGACGAATTTATGTATAGATTAGGGGAGCGGAAATGAGGGATGATGAAATGAAAAGTCTCTAGGTTTTTTTCCTTTTAACCCGATACTACCAATTATAATTAATTAAAAAAATCGTTCAGATATAACTCGCACAGCATGAATGGATGCAAAAAAGCTCGACCTAAGCCCTTCATGAGCTAAGCTCTTCATTAAAGAAGATCCAAAGAAGAAAGACGTTAGCACATAAAACAGGAGAGAGAACTAAATAAAAAGAAATAATTTCTTTGAAATAAATTTCAATTAACTGGTCAGCCTTCTATCAAATTTCAACTTTTACTTATTCCCTTTAGAAGCAATTCTAGTTAGTATTTTTAGTCAGATTGAAGGAGAGATTCCTTCTAAAATAACTTAACAAAGCTTTTGACCATATTCATCTATCATACAAGTTCCCGACAGACATTCCTTATTAATAATTTTTTACTTGATGTCTTTCTGCATAAATATTTTGTTTAATTATGCAATTTTGGTTTCAGGAAAGTGTTTGAAGTACCAATCTCTCGTTTCGCTAGAACTTTTAGAATTATACAAAAATTTATATACTAAGTGCATAATATTTTTATAGTCAGGTTCACGATTAGCCCCTACTCCAGATATACCAACGATTACATAGGCATTTTATTTTACGTTTAACCCACAGAGTTCAAATTTTAATTTTTATTCCTATCATATCTTTCAACTCTATTTTTTACTCTCCAGATATGCTAATCTTAATAATGGCGTTATTAGTCGTGGCAAACAACTACATGCAGCTGTACATAGTCTTCAATCGTTTGATCGGACAATGGATCAGGTATGTACCTATATAAATTAAACCATCAATGACCAACATTATTACTTATAAGAAACCGAAAAAACTCCTGTTTACCGGCAGATTTGAAATAATATTTCAATTGAGAACGAATTGTAATGTGTAGCTTATAAGTAGAAATGGTTGTCACAGGGTTAAGATTATACCTGACTATCTTGTTCATCATATAAAATTTAAAACTAATATCTATTTTAATTTTTAAATAGTTTCTGGCTTTCCTCTCGGAAACGGAATCACTTTGCGAGAATGCTGAATCAGAAATCGATCGTAATCCATTGATGTTTAAGGTAAGTGCTAGAAATCTAGAATATATATCTAAGAATTTATGAATTTTCGCTAGCCAAAAACGATAGACATTTTTCTATAGGTACCAATTTCTTTACTAACATTTCATGAAATATAACTTATGAAACTATAACTTATGAAATGGGGCATTATTGTGTTACATAAATGTAATAAGTTCCTTTTTAAAATTACTAAAAGATTTTACCTCCATTCTCATCTCCATTTCCCATCAACTTTTAATATCAAGTTATTTTACATGACCACATACAGTCACTCTAAACTGATTAGGGCTAATCTGGTATTGAAAGTGTTGAATAAGTTCTTATATTTTATGCGCGGTCTAGCTTTCGTAGTGTATTTATGAATTTGGGTGGTCCACTTCAATTTTGCAGTGCGAAAACGTGATATTTGTGAAATTTTCCGAAAAAGAAAACAAATCTTAAATGCACTTTATTTATTTATGAGTGAATGAAGTGCATCAATTAATTTCCCTTTATTCTTTTTACAATAAAATTTGCTTACTTATCATAAACCAACCAACCAACCAACTCTTTACATCAAAGAGTTTCAATTTCAAGGGTTTCTGGTTTTGTGCCTCTCCCAGTAATTAGGAGAAATTTTCATTCCTGCTTCGTGTTTCTTTACATTTATCTACCCATAAGTATAAATAATTAATATTTCCATTAATTTTATGTTATCAAATAATTTTAAGTGCATTCATTTCATTCTGGCATTCATTCACTGCTGCAATGTGGTGTTTGTATTGCTTCAATTGCTTCGATTTTGATTTTTTCGTGCTTTTTCCTCATTGCAATTGAATTACAAATTAACAAGAGGAAAAACGGAATACGTACAAAGAACAGAAAAAGAAATACATAACTGTGTGTAAGTATGTATGTGTGACTCTGCAACACTGTTGCACATACGAGTGCAACACACTTGAACACTGAAGTGAGGCTGTCTGGTGTTTGTATGGAATGTGTGTGAACATGATGTCTGCTTTAGCGCCATGCTCACGCTTACTTTTACTTGGCTGTGTGCCTGTCTTACTACATGCCTGCCAGTGTGGCCACTTCAAAATAATTACACTTTTTCTGTGTCTGTCTGGGTACTATTTTTATTTCAAACGAAGAAGTAATAATAATTTCTTTAATGCTTTTACTACTTCGTAGTACTTACAGTATGCACAATAGAGAGTCAGAGTTGGATACTTTAAATTCAATTATGTTCAATTTAAATATGTGTCGTGATCGACCGAAGTTCATAATAGAGCGTATCTTTAGATAGTATACTTGAATACTGAACGCTGGACCTGTTGGTATTAACTAGACTGTATTCTAATTAGTATGTATACAAATGAAAGCCTTTTGATTTCAAATCAATGTGCGATTCTATATTATTTTTCCTCCTTTTACTATGTTTATTTATTTTATTCATCCTTCAGCTTACTTCCTTCCAAGTCACTTTCACATTTATGATGTACGTTGTAATGAAAAAAATGGCTCCTAGCGTTGATACTACAGGGTTAGGCGATTGAAATGTTACCTATTATTTTTATTGTTTCAAATTACAAAAATGTGGGGAAAAATTAAATATTTTAGAATCCATTAACTTCAGCTCGATGTGGTCACCTTTGGCCTTGACTATGGCCTTCAAATGGTTAAAAAAATGAGTTGCATGCTGCACGAATATGATATTGCGGTATTTTCACGTACAATGGGTTTCTTCAGCGAATCCATACTGGCATATTTTTGTATATATATTTGTCCTCACCTTGCTCTCCAAAAAGGCCTAGATGGAATCATCCATCGGATTTGCATCTGGCGAATTCGAAAGCCATTGTGTGGACGGGCGAAATGAAGAGTGGAATATGGTTTTTTAACCATTC
The DNA here is from genome assembly GCA_958295655.1 of Palloptera scutellata. NCBI lineage: Eukaryota > Metazoa > Arthropoda > Insecta > Diptera > Pallopteridae > Palloptera > Palloptera scutellata. Next base: position 91,982,709 of record OY282450.1, read on the forward strand.
TTGGTTTACACGAGCTTCATGAGACGGTACCGAGTCTTGTTGGAACTTCCATGGTGTACGTCCGAAATGTTTGCGTGACCACGGCTTTAAAGCAGCTTGCAAAACATATTCCCGATAATATGTAGCATTGACTTTTGACACCAGGCTCAATGAAAACGATTGGACAGCATCCATCGGCGGTCATAGCTGCCCATAACATTACTTGAGATGGAAAATTCATTTCAGGTGATGTTGCTGTTTTTTGCGCTTGCCAATGCTACCTGTGTCATTATAACGATTTATGGTGCGATACACAAATATTTTATTCACTTTGAGATGCTTGAGCATCTCACGAACAATAGCTGGAATTTGTATTCCAGCTCGAATAACTTTTTTTCTATAAAACTTGAACGCAAATGCTTGTGGTAGTTTGTAAACAATATAAACAGCTGTAATTGGTATGAATTTGACATAGTTGGCAATATCGCGTTGCCAGATATACCAGTATGAAGTTGGTAACACTAACCCTGTATATTGTTTCAAATAAATAAAATCCTGGCTTTACAAATACTGGCATTCCTCCTGCATTAATTATGCAATGATCACATGTAAAATTCCCCCAAAATCGCTCATATATTAGTTCCATTAAGGAATGGTTGATTTGAACAATTTTGTGAATTTATTATTATATATTTAGCATAAACTTCATATATAAACGATAGCACACTTGATTCGGGTACATGCTCGAAGCGACATCGAAATAATCATTATTATATGAATTGTAGTCGGATGCGAAAAGCTCGGCCTAGGACCTCCATGGACTGTTGTGACTTTAAAAGAAAAATAGAATGTGTAGTAGACTAAATTTGTTGCTGTCATGAAAAATACATACTAATGTTATCAAGTGTAAGTTATCTCAAAAAAAAAAAACAAAATACGATAAGAAACATCAGATGTTTCCTTGATTGCCAATCACAAACGTTGACTGTCAATGAGTGAGCGTAAAAAGCTCTTAACATGACCAGTAAAAGAGAAAATATCGTACGCTTTGTTTGCAATTAGCCAGTCACACCAGTTGCTTTTGAATGCATGAAACACCTCTCTCTCTCTCTCACACACTGCATACGATTCATATTTCCATTTTTCCTTGCTCGTTTTCTCTCTTCCCTCTGTACTCACCACTAAATCGTCATGCATTGCATCTTTATGGGTAAAATAGTAACCATTTAAGCGAGTTAATATTTCGTCCTATTAATTTTATATAAATCAGGATTCGTCGAATTGAATTCAACATCAATGATATTCGCGTCCAAGTACCAATTGCTGCCGCAAGTCAGAGTCACTATTAGCAGCACGTATACCAAGTATGCCGAGTTTTTCATTTTTTCTAACTCCTGTTTACAAATAAACCATTTTGGTTTCACCTTCTAGATCATGCAATTTTTATATTTTGCATTTATTTACACATAAATTTAACAATTCCTGTTTATTCCAACACTTTATTTTAATAATTCATAGTTTGATAGCTATTAACAAATTTCATTATCAGGCATCCAAAGTAATGTGGTATAGGGTAAAAGGGTCTTTAAAAGAACAATGTTTACAAGTTCATCAAACTCAAATATGTTTTAAATTATTGCTTAATAGATTAAAAAGCTTATACATAAATTTCACGAAATAAGACTATATGATTCATGGTTTTGGTGGGATTAGTTCGGTTCGAAAAAACATTATTTTCATCAACCTCTGCTTAACTTCTATTCAAATTATGATGCCCAAAGCATGATATCAAATGAAATTCTTAAGCAAATTTAAAAATTTTTCGAACTTTTAGTTTAGATATCCTTGAAAATACAATTTACCAATCAAATGAAAGCTTCAAGATATGATATTGAAATCATATCGGTTTTGTTATGCTCACTACTGTATTGCATAAATTGAAAGTTATAAAATTCGGATTAATTATATCATATAATCCAACCCAAGGAGCTTACTTCATATATTTCTATGCAAAGCTTTCAAAAACTACCACCAAACACCAGCTTCAATTTAAATGGTTTGCGTCTACGATAGACCTAATAACTTTTACACAAACCTGTTTCGCACTTTCAAATATGCATACAAATTACAAGCATTGCATTTTCTAGTGTCACCAATTCTTAGTATTTTCTTTCATATTTTGTTTTGTTTTCTAAATTCGTTGTGCAATTTTCTTCAAGCATTTTTGCGCAAGTACACTCTTACTACATGATTACTCTCCCTCTCTCAAACAAGGAAGTAACACCTTTATAAAATTTCCTAATGCACAGCATCCATATGCCACCCTCTTCTCCTACCCCGCGCCCAAACAAATTCAGACACAGTTAGCAAGGCTGTTTACTGTTAAAAAAAATCCCTCATACCTTATCTATCTCTCGACTGTGTGCATGCCCTTTTGGTGTGATTTTGGCGCGTACTTTTAAAGCGCTAACGCTCTTTCTTTGACATTTCACCGGTACACAAACCGTTAGAAGTGACATAGTCAAGCACTCGTTGGTTGTGTTGGTGCCGGGTCTCTAAAACCAACAACAATAACAAGCGTGAGAGTAAATAAATAAATAAAATATTGTGTGTATTTTTGTTATTATTTTGACACTTGTTTTGCTTTTCATTTTTCTACTGTGCTTCTTATTGCTGCTACTACGTTTTCGTTGTTTAGCATCTCTCTCTCTCTCTCTCTCTCTTAGTCTCTGCCCTTATCCATCTCTTCTCGCCTAAACTTTATGTGGAAAATCATAGCAAAAGTCATGATATTAATGAAAAAAAAACAACAATGTGCTTCGTGTTTCGTTTTCGTGTTCGACATTATCCACACCACACTGACACAGATGCGGCAGCAGTTATGGCTGCTGGCTTCAGTTTCTGCTTCTGCTGCTGTTGATATTCAGTGAGGAGGTTATTCGGTGATGCCGTTACATTTCGGAAATCAGTTCGTGTTTTTAATTTCTCCGAGTCGCATGTAAAATTTCACTGTCGGATGAATGTACGCGCATAAATTTTATTCGTGTGTGTTGATGTGTTTTACATATTTGTGTACGTTTCGCAATAGAAAAAAATGCATTTTTATATGAAATTAAAGCGTAAAAAATAAATGATATCAAAAAATAGGAATTTCCACAAAATATAACAGTACATAGTTGGCAACACTTACCAACACGTTAACAACGATCATTCGTATATAGTACATATGTATATGTTTAATTTACGTTATTGCAATTGTATTTCGTTCTTCTGATAAACGCATTGATGGTTGGTTTCACGCACGCACACACACACACACACACACATACAAACACACGGTTAGTGGTGCTTCGTATTCGGTTTCTCGTTCTCTTGTGGAGTCTCTCAACTCTATTGTTCTTGCTCCTGTTTTCGTTTTATTACATTTAAGTGTCTGTGTGTGTGTGTGTCGGCGTTTTGGTGTGCCTGAGCACAAATTGGTAAATGCAATATGCATTGCATACTTTTCGGCAGCATCAAAGCAGAATGATATGAAGCATGTGACTATACATACAAAATTTGTGTGCGTTGCGTGTGTACGCGCTCTCGTGTATTTGCATACATACGCAATTTAAATAGCGTATGATATTTATTTTATGCAACAATTAAATGCGAATCAGTGGTTAAATTTCAACGTGTGTAAACACATGTACGCTTGCTTTCAACGTATGCATGTGTGAAATACGGACACATACGTTCCTTAATTCGAGTGTTTTTATGATTTTTTTCTCGCTATAAATGTAATTATACATATATGTGTTTCGTTATAAATATTAAGCATAATGCATGCAAGTGTTTATAAATTATATAAAAGGAAAATCAAATTTGTGTGTGAAAATTATATAAAAGCAGCATTTAATAGAGAATAATTGCATTAAAATTAAAAAAAAAAAATCTGTATTAAAACAAATAAAAAATGTAAATAAGTACATTAAAAGTTTATATACAGATATATATGTACCATATACATATGTATATATATATATTTTTTTTTTTTTTTTTTTTGACAAAAGCATTTAACAGTTAACACAATTTTATTTAAGTATTAATTAATTTTCAAGCAATTCAAAGTTTTCATGAACGATTTCATATATAGTATGTTATTTTGAAGTGAAAATAACTCATTTTCACGTTTCAGAATCTGCCTTAGTAATTAAAGACATTAAGGTGTAAGAATTATTGATGATTTACTTAATTGCTCATAGAAAAATAAATTCATTTTATCAACGAGTAACTTTTATTTGAATCTCTGATTGCAGCATGCACATGAGTCCACAATTTGTTTGTAATTAAATAGTAAATACTTAGTTATTTTTTGAAATCAATCGCTAACAATCTGTTTACTTGCTAGAGTTTATATACCAACAGTGTAGCTTTACTCAATTCGTTAATATATTTTGTATTGAAGTGATCAATGGAGCACCAAATTAACGTACATGTTCTAGCTCATTCTATTTATTTGTTGTAGTTTCTGGTCGCTGTCCAAAGATGGCCATTGCCTGCCACTTTCCTATAATTCTCATTCACTTCCTATGGATAAAAATCTAATGAGTTTATGAAAATTAAAGAGGGAAATCAAACCCCCCGAGGAGGTTTCTTCAATTTGCGATTTGTTTAGTATTGATACATGAGCTTTTGAGAATTTATCAACTTTTTGCTATTAATCAGTCAATTATCCGATACCTGAATTCATTTCACAACTGACACATCTTGAACAAGGCCACACACTCGAGCTGAGAGCTTGATAAAAGCAATTTTTCAATAGAGTTAAGTATTAAAAGTAACAAATAATCAATTAAGACTTTTCTATCCAATTTTGCTGGCATTTCCTCGTTGTAGTAGGCCATGGTTCAGTAAATAATATTTGCAAATTTTTACAACACGTAATAGCTGTTCAATTGTTATGTTTTACGTATGGGAACAGTGTAGATGTTACTAGATTTCTACAATTTTTTAGACAATGTAGAATTATTTCCCGCTAAATTTCCAGAATCATTTTTCTTCTAATTTTTATTTAACTATTCCTTAACCAAAAGTTTGATGCTTCAGATTTCGATAATAAATCTCTCCCATTTCTCTGTTTCTATTTGAAAATGCTTATTTTCACTGTTTAATATTTCTATATATCCCAGCTTTAAAATTATATACATCCCAAATTTAAATATTATTTGGCCTCATCTTGCTAAAAACCCAGGCATTCAGATACAGCTTCTTTTTTTGGAAGGTATGTACTTACTTACTTACTTTACTTTTAATGGCACAACAGCCCATGGAGGGCCTAGGCCGAGCTTTTCGCATCCACTCATGTTGTGCGTGTTATATTTGTACATGAATGGAAGGGACCTACAGTACAGTACAAGAGGTGGTGCCGCGTAGAAAAATTATATTTTCTACTTTTTGATTTGGCCTGTGCCGAGATTCGAACCCCGGACACTCTGCGCAGCAGTCCAACGCACTACCACTACGCCACAGCGACCACTGTGGCGTAGTCTTGAAATTCAACAAAAAATAGTGAATTTAATATTTTTATATTTAAGTAAAATAGGTGACTCATCTGGATACACTCACCTGGATATACTTACAAGTCTCCATATATTTTTCAGAGACCAAGTTTTTGTTAGAAATTAAGTAAATTTCAACAGCAGTAAACAATTTTACACATTTCACTGACTTCAACTTACAATAATTTCTGAAATAATATCTCCGTAGTACTGAATATCAGTGATTATTTATTCTTCGTGGTGTTGCGTGTGAGTATTTATATTTTTATGCATACCTGATCACCTAATTTCCTTGGTCTAGACCACAAACTGTATCATCCAGTGAAATGAGAAATATATTTTGTTGTTGTTGTTGTTGTTGTGAAATGTCGTTATGAGGATATTTGGAAACAGTATTTTTCTTGTAAAGGGTGATTATTACAAGAGTTTAGTTTTTGAAAATGAAAAAAAAAAACACCGAAATTTTACAAAAGTGAATGAAAATTTTATTTGGATCGATAAATCAATTCCTGTCATTTACTTTTTAAAGATAGTTTCACTTAAATTGTGCCCGCGGCTACGCTTCAAGTGGTCCATTCTGAAGGTCAAATTTTGGTACACTTTTTCACATATTTCGGCCGGAATCTCACAAATGACGCGTTCAATGTTGGCTTTTGGCTTCCAAAGCAGCAATCGTGTTTGGCTGGTCCCTATAGACAAGAGACTTAACATAGCTCTACAAAAAATAGTCTAATGGGGTCAAATCACACGATCTCGGTGGCCAATTGACTACACCAAAAGGTGAGATTAATTGCTCACCAAATTCGCCTTTCAATTGATGCATGATTTCGCGTGCAGTGTGGTATCGTCCTGTTGGAACCACATGTCGGCTGAGTCCATCTAGCATTTTCGGCCAGAAAAAGTGTTATAATCGAACGGTACCTTTCTCCATTGACCGTAACGTTGCGGCCTTCATCGCCTTTGAAGAAGTACGGCCCAATGATGCCGCCTTCTCATAAACCGAACCGCACCAAACAGTGCATTTTTCGGGATGCATAGGTAGCTGCTGAATGGCTTTGGCTGGAATCCATTGAGCCAAAAATTAACATCGTCGCTGAAGACAATTTTGCGATAACACTCATTTTTCACAGCGCACGAATTTTGATAATAAATTTCAATAATTTGCAAACGTTGTTCAGGCGTAAGTCTATTCATTATGGAATGGCAAACCAAACTGAGCATAAAGCAAGTGACCGCTGTCAAAAAGACTAACTCCGAAAAAAGTATTGCCAGATTGAAAACCACACTTCTAGAAAAAAAACACCCTTTACATGTACAAATGAGTAAAGCTAATTTTCCACTTAGTCTTCCTCAACAAACAATCAAACAAAAGCAAACAAAATATGTATATAACTAATTTTCCACTTAGCTTCATTATCTCACAATCTTTAGAAACTTAAAAATAAGAAAAAAACAACTTACCAATGTCTTAATCTTTTATATTTACAAATGCTTCTTTTCTGTTCTACTTCTAAAATTCTGTTAAATACTCAAATATACTCAATGAGTTTATAACTTCGTCTTACATATGTCTTGAAGCACATAAGCCGTTGTAAACATAAATGATTACCATAAAACGAAAAATTAAGGCATTTAACTAAACTTAATAAATGGGAAAACCATAAGAAAATCTAAACAAGACTAACAACATTTAAACTACTTAATTCTTAGTAACTTTTTGAATATGTAACTTTCACTTAACTCAACACATTCGAAGCATGATGATTTTATTTAGTTAAAAATCTTTCAACAAGTTGCTATCAAAAACAAAAAAAAAAAAAAAAAAACAGAAACAGAAACTTGTAACATGCATACATAAGTAATACAAACTAAATTGTTTTTGAATAATTTATAATAATAGATAATTTTCATTTTTAATATAAATTTAAAACTTGCGCATTAATTTCAATCTCAGCAACATAAAACTTTTCTTTTTTCATGCCTCTTTTTTTTTAAATTTTTTTTTTACATTCTTTTTATAGCTTTTTGAATGAATTAAATTGAATAGTGATAATTAATTTTTGTTCAACTTTGCCGATTGCAACAACTGAGCCCATATTATTTGTGTATTATTTTCTTGACTTCTATGTAGTGATTGTTATACATAACTTATGGTAATCCCACGCGTAACATTGTAAATTTGTAATCTGTCTCAAAAAAAAAAATACCAAAAAAAAATGTAATACGTTGCGTGTTGCGTTTGGCTGCGTTGCCTACGCAACCACTACACACCGAAATTCTGAAATAAATTTCATTCAACTTACCGTTTGTACTAAAGGTTGTCAGCAGCTACCAGCCATCAACCATCACCTTGTCGCTTCGCTCACTCATTGCTCTACTCACCTTTTGATAATGCATCACAATATATGTACTTGTGACTTTTGAACTGTGGTCGTCATCCTGTTAATGTGCTGATCGACTTTATGACTTTATGACCATAGATGGGCAGGCCGACACAAAGACTTTTGTTTTTTTATATTTCTTTTTGTGCTCCATACATAAATGCAATACGATTGCAAGTACATATGAAGTTTGTGAATTAAATTTTTATGAATGAATTTTTGTGAGTGCAACTATTTATTTCTTGACAAATATTCGTATTCGTATTTCTTTTGTAAATTGTTTAGTTGAAAACTTATGGTAGTGTGATGATAAGTGGTTATAAAGTTCGAGAGGTAAAACTCTTTGATTAAATCAGGTTTTGCATCTGCCTTATTCACATTCCACATGCTTGAACAAAGCAAGTACACTTAAGTCATTGTGACAAATGCTAGGTACTGGCGCCATTAGTAAGGCTTGGCAAATTCCCAATTTGCTCTCTCATATAAGTAGTAACTATATTTTTTTTTTTTAACTTCTTATTTAGCCTCTTATTGAAGATTTTATGTTATCTCTTGTTCAATTTTGTGTTCAATTTCTTGTTCAATTAGTTGTTATACTTTTGGTTCAGTTTCTTCAACCCCTTAAACTATTAAACTATTTGTTGTAGTTTTATTCGACTTCTTGGTGAACGTTAAACTTTTTAATCAATAATTTTTTTACGATTACTGCTGAATTATTTGTTATACTGCTTGTGAACATTTTTGTTCTACTTCATATTCAACTTCCTGTTTAAATCTTTCCGAAAATTACTTTAAAATTTTTGTGAAATTTCTTGTTTAACATCTTGTGAAACTTCTTTAACTCTGTTTATGGTATCCTTTCATCACATCTTTGGTTCAATTTCTTTTTCTTTTCTAGCACATTTTCTTTTTCAACTTTCGTTCAACTTCTTATTCCAATCCTCGTTCTTATTGAATATCTTGTTCAACTTCATGATTACCTTTCTGATGAGCAAGTGGTTTATTTCCTTTTTCAGTTTTTCATTTCTTCAAATCTTTCTTCCACTTTTCATTCAACTCCATCTTATCTTTTTGTTTAGCCTTTTGATCAAGTTCTTCGACACCTTTTTTTAAAACCTCTAGCTCAATTCGCTATTCAACTACTTGTCCAATTTTTGTTCAACCCTGGTCCAATTTGTCTTCAACTCTTGCCCAATTTTGTTTTGTTCAACTATTGTTCAACTTTTTGCCAAGCCCGTTGCTCAAGTTCTTCGAAACCTTTTTTTAAAACCTCTAGCTCAATTCGCTATTCAGCTATTTGTCAAATTTTTGTACAACTCTGGTCCAATTTGTCTTCAACTCTTGCCCAATTTTGTTTTGTTCAACTCTTGTTCAACTTTTTGCCAAGTCTTTCTATGTATTGGTAATCTTTTCATCAACTACTCATCACCATCATCATCTTCTTGTGGATGACATTTATTAAAGGAACTCGTCTTTACTTTATTTTACTTCTTATATAACTGAGGTTGAACAGTTTCATGTTTTACTTATTTATAAAGCTTTGGTATAACTTCTTGTAACTGGTCAACTTGACTTTCTAATTCTGAAAATTTATTTCATGTTCTTCTTAAATTTTTTTAACACTAGTTCAATTTGCTAATCAGGTTTTGGTTCAACTTTTGTGCGATTCCTCTTCAATGTAACTTTTTCATCAGCTTCTTGTTCATATTCTTATTAAGACTTTTGTTCAAGTGTTTGGTCTTATTCAACGATTTCTTAGTTCGTCAACTTCTAATTAAACTTTATTTTCAACCTTTTGTTGTTCAACGGCTTGTTGAACTTCTCCCCTTTTTTTCACCAACTTCTGGTTCAAGTTATCGTACAACTTTTTGCTTTATTGAATTTCCCCTTCGACTTTAAGTTATTGTTAAATCTATTGTATGATTTCATGATCGTCTTTCCGATCAGCTTCTGGTTCATATTTTTATTCAACATTTCTTCATCATTTTTTTCATCATCTATTTAACTTCTTTGTTAACTTATTTTTCAATTTCTTCTCAACTTGTTAAATTTTTTTCAAAACCTCATGTTCAAGTTTTTCTTCAACTTGCAATTCAACTTCTAATTTAACTTATAGTTTATTTTTTCAGCTTCTTGATCGAGCGTTTTTTTAATTTCTGAATCTGCTTGCTTTTCAACTTATTCTTGATCATCTGATTCTATTTTTTCTCCATCTATAGCTGATCAATTCCTTTTCAATTCTTGTCCCACAAAAACAAAATTTTGTACAAGAAATTAAAACAATTTTATGTATTTCATTACATTTTCAAATCATACTTATTCAATTCTTTAGCATTTAAATATATTTCCATTTGAAAAAGGAAAGCCTCTTGTCTGGCAGAAACTTCAAACATAAACCATCGCAACCACTTTACATTTTATGCGAAAAAATATGAAATAACGAACCAAACCAATATAAAAAATGAAGAAATTAAATAAAATTACAGTCAGTGTCCCGCACTTGGAATTGTAACAGTCCAGTGAGTGACTGGCTGACTCGTGACTATGTGTGTGAGAGTGTCTGTTTGAATGAGGAATAGTTGAATAGTTTGTAGTGAAGTGCACTTGATGTTCTTCTGTCTACGCCATTTTTTGCCTTTATGCTGTTTTTTACTCAATGGTGAATTGTAACAATTTCCGGAAACTCATTTTTACTAAATTTACTGCTGTGCGTTTCTTTTCCTTTATTTTTATTTTTTGATTTGTTTGAAGTAGACCATGAATGAAAACTTTACATGAGAGATCCAGAGAAAACAAATGTCATTTCGCACATATACAAGTACCTACCTACAGTTTGAAATGTTCAATTTTTTTACACGTACACACACAACCACACAAACACACATGTACAAAGAGTCACAGTCACATTCGAGTGATTTGTTTGAACAATCCAACAACACATACACATACAGAGATACATATGTACATGGTAAACTATACGCAAAATGGTAAAAACTTTGAAGATTTTTTGGTGTCCGTTTTTTGCAACAGTTTTTCTTTACTGTATTTACTCTTTTTCTGATGTCCTTTTTTGGTATTTTTTTGTGGTGTCCTTTTTTTCGAGATGACGTTGTTTTTCTTTTAACAAAATATTCATTTTTCGCTGGTTGTTCTAAACAGTTCTGCTCAAACATGCGAAAACTAGTGGACAGTATTTTGTGGCGTTATCGCGGCTTGTATGTATGTGTTTGTATGTACAAATGTGTGTATGTGTATGTGTATGTATATGCGACATACATCTACATATCGCATCTACATATGTACTACACAGTTACTTACTTACTTTTAATGGCACAACAGCCCATTGAGGGCCTAGGCCAAGCTTTTCCACTCATGTTGTGCGTGTTATATTTGTACATGAATGGAAGGGACCTACAGTTTAATGCCGAATCCGAACGGCGAAGTGAAAAGCTTTTCATAGGCCATTTTTACTCTCATGGTTTGCCATTGCTGGCCAAGAGGTGATGTTGTGCCGTGTAGAAAAATTATTTTGTTTACTTTTTGCTTTTGCCTGTACCGAGAATCGAACCCCTGACACTCTGCGTATCAGCCCAACGCACTACCACTACGCCACAGCGACCACAGAGTTACTACTATACAGTAACTCTAATACACATGTATTTACATACACCACTATACAGCATAATGTTCTAAAAGTCGCATGCGATTTTTTTCTTGCTTCAAACTGAATGTGCTGCGATGTTTTGCGTTGACACTGCTTAACGCGCTGAGACTGTTTGCTGCTCTGCAGGAAATACTATGATTAAAATGACAATAAGTCATTTCTTTTTGGTACTGAATTTGGTCCAGTTGTAATTTTAGAGCCTGACTTTATTGACAATTTACTACTTTTCCAAAATGGTTCAAGATTTTACTTTTTAGTAAATTAAGGAAAAATTTTTTAACAATTTATTTCTACTTTTCTTAACCATATCTCGTAAATTATGTTAGCTTGATGCAGAAATTATCTGACTCGTGCTGATTAATTTACTCAAATCGATCATATAGTTTAAAAATAGTGAAGGTTTTGCCTATTTTGGTTATGAGCTTTCTGAATTTTACAGCGTAAGTTCATTGAGACGTTAATATCTTTCGAAATCTCTTTCGAAGAATTTGGTGTTTGCCCTTGAATTTCAAAATATTTCGGAACATAAATTCCTTAACCATATCTCGTGTATAGCAAATGGTAAATTCAGAAATTAAATGCCTTATGTTGCTTAAATTTTTCTAAATTTGGACAAATTTTTGTCCATTTGAGAGTGAGAATTAATAGAATTTGATGTAATATGTGGGATTGAAGCATAAATTCATCAATTATCTACGTTCTGCTGATCTTTTATCTATATTGTTTCTAAAATAGTCGAGAAGTTTCAAAACGATAGAGTCTTGTCCATAACGAAGTAATGTTTTCTGCTTCCTTACGGCTTCAAGGTTGCAGCAGTGAAATGCATTGCAGGTATTTATCAATTACATGTTCAGCATTGTCATATGATTACCTACTGGGTGCAAACATACAAACACGCATAGATATAGTCCAGCAGTAGTATAGTCTGTGTAAAGACATACAAATAGTCAAATATCCATATATACTTTATATGCTAATTCAAACACACATACAAACATACTCAAACAAACGAACAAACACTGACACAAACATTCATATAGCACCCGACTTACGTTTCCGTTTTGAAAGCGACTTCCTGTTTGTAAGCGCGAGGGCAAGCGATATTTTTCTCTCTTTAATTTGTTGTTTTTGCTGAAGTTTCATTTATGCTGTTGTTGTTGTTGCTGCTGCTGTTACTACTGTTGTTGATTATAACTATAATGAATATATGAAATTTGGGACTGCAGACAGACAAACGGTCAGACAAACAGCGAGGCACTTAAATGGACTTTATGAGATATGGTTGCAGCAATACGTAACATAACATTAACTACAACTATCGTCCGTCGTTGTTGCATAGTAGTTGTTGGCAACAATGGTAGTTACAATTTCAAATTTGTTGTTATGTTTTTTTTTTTACATTGCTGTTGTTTTTCTTTTCTTTTTTTGTTTTGTGTTTACTTTTTGGACTTTAGTTTAAGGTTCCTTATTATATTTCGTTATTCTTGTTGCACTCAACTGCACTTAAAAATCCTCAAGGGTTGCAGCTTAGTTGTTTGCGTTCGCACAGCTTGAGTAGCGTGCTTTTTGAAAAGGCTTTGGCTCTGGCTCTTGCTCTGTCTCTGTCTCTGCTTTTGTATTATTCCTATATGTACAAATGTAAATAAGTAGTACTGGTCAAAGTAGTACGGGGGAAAAATACATCCCCTTTAGTATAATTTATATTCACTTATTTCTTTTTGGTTTACATTTTTCTTCTTTCTGCTAGTTGTTGCATTTGTCTACTTTTTATTCTGCTGCTATTTCTTTTTCAACTTTTTTTTTTTCTTCCATTTTTTTAAACTTTTTTATTTATTTTATTTGGATTTTTTGTTTTGTTCTAACTGTTTTGTTTTTTGTGTCCATTTAATTTGTGTTGGTTAGTTAGTTGCTGCTTCTACGTGGTCATGTTTCTATTGTGGTTCCCTTTCTCTTTCACTCTATAACTATGTACTAGTAACTAGCAAACTTTAAAGCCTATTGTTGTTGTTTTTGTTGTTTATACTTTTCGTAGTAGTGGTCCTTGCTGTTGTGACTGCCGCTGTTTTTGTAGCAGTTTGCGGCAGTAGCTGATAAAATTCTGCAGTATGGTTAGCTAAGGAATATAAAAAAGTTTTAAAAAATTAAATAATGAAAGGATGAGTGTAAATAAAAGTTAAGTATTATGAGCATAAAAAAGAATTTAAAGTAGATGACATTATTTAGTAAATTTTTATAATTCTTTGTATTTTTTCGAGTGATATTCTTATGAAAAATTGTAATCATTAAGTGCATAGTAAACACCACTGCATAAAATAAAGGCAGGTGGAAATGCCTTTTAGAAGTCCTAAGTTCCCAAGTGGAATAGGAAAAAAGTGCACGATAAGGCAAGTCTTCGTCCACTCAGAAAGGGCACTCTGTGTTTCGAAAACACCAGAGATCAATCGGGTCGGTCAATAAGTACCCGTGTTAGGAATGAAGAGGCAAGTTTTACACAATTTTTTTTTCTATTTTTCAACGTAATCTCCTTTTAGTACAATACCAACGTTTCCCAACGTTTCTGCCATTTCTTTAACCCCTCCAAAAAATACGATTTGTCTGTCTCGACGATAACCTCCTCGTTTGAGCTTAATTTTTTTCCCCGAGCCACGTTTTCATGTTGGGGAACAGAAAGAAGTCGCAGGGAGCCAAGTCGGGTGGGTGCGTATGTTGCGTGCAGTAGCAATTCGTTGTTCAATTCATGCAATTTGGCCGCGACAATTCCGGATCAATGTGCTGGTACGTTATCTTGGGGAAATAGCACTTTTTTCTTAGGAAAATCGGGCCGTGTCTCCTACAATTTTGCATCAAATTGGTCCAATAATTCACTTTAGTACTGCCCCGTGATCGTTCTTCCTTTCTGCAAAAAGTCCATGAGGATTATTCCTGTGGAATCCCAAAAAATCGTGGCCATGACCTTTCCGGCCAATGAAACCGTCTTTGCCGTCTTAAAAAATAAATGAAAAAATCCCTTCCCCTAAATTAAGTATAGATTTAAGTACTTTTAAGAAATTTTTTCGCTTTTCTAAGCTAAATAAATAAATTCAAAATTAAATTAAAATTAAATAAATTAATTTAATTGCAACGCAAGAGTGTCCGGGGTTCGAATCTCGGCACAGGCAATATCAAAAAGTAGAAAAAATAATTTTTCTACACGGCACCTCTAGGTAGGCAATGGCAAACCTAAAAATTACTATGAAAAGTTTTTCACTTCGCCGTTTGGATTCGGCATTAAACTGTAGGTCCCTTCCATTCATGTACAAATACAACACGCACAACATGAGTGGATGCGAAAAGCGAAAAGCTCAGCCTAGGCCCTCCATGGTCTGTTGTGCCATTAAAAGTAAAGTAAAGTAAGGTTGGTTGGTTTGAATAAGATTAATTTTTAATTGTTTATCTTTAGAGAGATTATATTGCGGTGACATTGTTTTTGACGAGGTATAATTAGCTAAGCCTCGTCATCTGAAGTAGGATTGCTGTAAGAAGTGTGTGAAAATTACTTCCATCACTAAATTTATGAAAGATAGAACTTGTTCTGAGTAAGATACATCTAGCAAAGGACCGTGTACAGACATAGCATCATTTGTTTCTATAAACGTCAAGAAAAAACTAATAGAGCTGAACATTAAATACAAAAAACTAACTTGGCTTATTGGGGCTTATTGGAACGAGATCGAAAGTGTCTCAACAAAACAAACTAATGATATACAAACAAGTCTTCAAACCTGTGTGGCTCTATGGCGTTCAAATTTGGGGCTGCGCAAAAAATCATATAATAAATATGATACAAAGATTCCAAAACAAAACACTCAGGAATGCAGTTAACGTTTCGTGGTATGTGCGAAATGATGACCTACATCGTGATCTTAAAACACCTGCAGTCAGGCAAGAACTAGAGAAGGTTGCCAATACATATCATGACAGACTGAGTCAACACTCAAACAGCACTATTCCGGCGTTACTTTGCGATGTTACACCCAGACGTTTAAGTCGGTTCAAACCAAAGGACCCTTTGAGGCGTTTCAACCAGCAAGGAGATTGACTAGCTCAGATCTACATGCTCACTTTAGATAAGTAGTATTACCTGCAATTTCACATTAAAAAAACCTCTTGTTAGTCAAATGTGACTAGTTGTTGTTGATTTTTATATAAAAAAAAAAATAAAAAAATTTTGTTTCTATGGTCAAGTAACCCAATGAGTGATAAATTACATTGTTGTCAAAGTCTTGTCTACTAGTTGGAATTTAATCATATTTTAAATCGTTGCTTTGATCTCGGATCTTCTTCATTTTTCTCTTAAGAAATCCTATGGATTCAAAATTGAACCATTTTAGCTTTTTGCAACACAATAACTTACCGAATTTACATACATTTTTCTGTCTTAAATGTATCATTATAAGTCACTCACTACTTCTGATTTTGAACTCATCAACTTTGTATTATTTTACAATTATTTTCTACTTCGCCATTATTAAATATGTTCGCCCATTAAATAGCTTAGACTCCGAAATCATATCTATACCTAGTCCTTCACATACACAAGAATCTATGATTATATGAAGAGTTTATTTTTACAAGAACAGACAGAAAAAAATTACAAAAAGCTCAACAGCAATATGTAGTATAGCACAAATTGTGCTATCTCTCGCATGTCAATCAAAGTCACAAAAAATTTTTGTATACCAAACATTTATTTCTGTTTTTTGAGCAAACAAATATTTTTTTTGCATTTAACAAAAGTGAAAGCAGCAGCAGCATCAGTAGATGAGAAAAAGAGCATACAACATGGGTTGGAAAAATGGCGGTAAATGCAAAAAATCAAATAAATAATCAAAATTCTGCAAAAAAAAGGAAGAAAAATACAATAATGGAAATAATGGATAGTCAGTTCTACTCAACTAAACCATAAATGAAATATACTGGCAGAGCAAGTAAATGTCAAATGTGTAACTGAGAATGATATATACTATATATGTACACATTTGGAGAGATATGCATACATATTACAGTGTATGTGCATATGGCTACTATTTTTACTACTATTTTTACTACTCAATTTGCTGATTGGCTTAGTGCATGATTCATAGATAAACTAACGTGAAAATGTGCAAATTACGATGACATTACCACAAGCTAACTGTATTCTTGATGTCAGCTTGAGCACCAGAAACTTTTCTAGTATGAGATGGAACTAGAGGAGGGAGAGATGTAGGAAGGTAGAGACAGAGGTAGACAAAGAGAGAGACAGAGGTAGACAAAGAGTGGAACAGAGGTTATGTTACGGTATATAAAGGTGTGTGTGTGTGTGTGTGTTTTTTTTTGTCGGTTTCGACCAGGTAGGGGGGAATCTTCATAGATATGAGTAGCACCGCCCTGCTCACATGCCCGATTCGCCTCCGTGCACCTACGGACTAAACCCATCTCCTACGAGCGCTGTCCTGTGTATCCCCGCGGCACTACCAGTGAAGGATTTACTTCGCGGGGCAGGAAAAGGTGTTCGACCCACTTCTCTATTTAATTATTTGCTCGCTTTGCTGCTTGCTCGTCTTTTCGCACTTGCGTCATCATGTGTGCTATGACCTCGCTGCATTCATGCCATTTCTCTTTTGCCAACAACATGGAGTTCACCAGGCCCTCTGGGGTGAGTACATCGCCAACAATCATTCGAAGTTGGTTTCTGGCATACACAAATCTGCCGCATTCTAATAAGATATGTTCAGCATTCTCGATTTTCCCATCACAAAATAAACAGTACGGATGGTCAACGTGGGTGTATTTGTACAGATACTGGCGGAAACATCCGTGTCCTGATAGGAACTGTGTGAGGTGATAATTTATCTCCCCATGATTTCTATTAACCCACTTCTCCACACTAGGGATCAATGTCCTCGTCCACCGACCTTTCGTTAATGTCTCCCATCGATGTTGCCACTCTTCAATGGATTTTTCTGCAAGCGCTGCGCGGGCTTCAGGGTTTTTTACTGACTTCTGCAGCTGCTCTTGCCATTATGTCTATAGGGCATCTGCTAGCCAGGAGGTTCGCCGCATCGTCCGACACTGTTCTAAAGCCACAGCATACCCTTAGTGACGACAGCCTATCCACTGAGGCAGGTGGTTTCATGTACGTTTGTACTTCTGTAGCTGTTACCCAGATTGGTGCCGCGTACATTAGGATTAACGTACTAACACTTGCCAGAAGAGTTCTCATCTTTTGCCTTGGGCCACCGACATTAGGCATTAATCTTGCAATGGCTATGCTCACTTTTCTTGCCTTTTCGCTTGTATGTATGAGGTGCTCCTTAAAGTTCATGCGGTAGTCCAGAATGACTCCGACATACTTGATGGAGGGGCTAGATGTTATAATGTGCCCGCCAATTCTT
The DNA here is from genome assembly GCA_958295655.1 of Palloptera scutellata. NCBI lineage: Eukaryota > Metazoa > Arthropoda > Insecta > Diptera > Pallopteridae > Palloptera > Palloptera scutellata. The sequence continues at coordinate 92,000,689 of OY282450.1, forward strand.
ACTTCCATCTTTTCCACTTTTTTTCGGCTAGTCATCAGAAGCGCTTCAGTTGTATGGTCAGCTAGCTGCAATCCTGCTGTCTGCTGTGTGTGTGTGTGTGTGTGTGTGTGTGACAGCTCTAGTTATTGTGAAAGCTAGAGAGCTGAGAGTTAATTTCGAAGTGTTGTGTGTGGCATATTGCGGTGTGACTAAACAAAAATTTAAGAAAAACTGACACTGAAAATTGGAATTATTTATGTGAAAATTGGCATTAAACTACTCTAATTAAATATGTATACGAGAATATGTAAAACTTATCATAAAAAATACGCTCCACATGTTCACTTCAAATAAAGGGCGCCAGATAAGTTATCTGCCTTTAGATAAAGCTAACATTTTTTTTGGTATTTTCTTTGTCTTTATCATTGATAACAAATTTATCATCATCCAACCAAATTTATCTCTGAGGTTAATGAGGAAAAAAACACACGAACGTTAATAATTTTCATACACATTCTATGTTGCAACTAAATTTGTAGTGGTAGTAGTAACAAATACATAGTTACTAACACAATTATAATATAATATTTATTTTACGCTTTTACCGCATAAATTATGACTTTAATTTACTTTACACATACAGAACAAAAATTGAGGTTAATTAAACAAAAAATTTAAAAAATGGTATCTAGCCATAAAAAAGGTTGAATATAAATAATATTTACATATCTAAAATATTCGTAGCCGTAGTAATTAAGTAGTAGTAGTTTATCTATGTAAAGTGTATGCGAAAAGTACACAGTTGTTTCTTGTTGTAGTTTTTGTTATTGTTCCTAGTGGTTTACAGCAACTAAATTGCCTGTGAATTAAATTAAGTTATATTTAAGTAAACGGTATGTGTCTACGCCTTTTGGTCTGACTGTTTGTCGGTCTTTGCTCAAAGAAGGGGTAATTCCAGGAAGAAAAATGTGTTTAAGCCATCCCAATGGCCCTCTCCTTTTCTATTCTTTTTCTTTTCTTTTTCTATTTTTTCTTTCCTCCCGGTCTTTTTATTTTTCCACTCAAAGCCCCTTGCAGTAGCTACAAATAGTTTCAATTTATATATAGGATATATTTCATTTTTATTTAAAGTAGAAAATGTTTTTTTTCTTCTTCTTCTTCCTTTTTGCGCTTTAAACTAGAAAGTAGTTGTGGTTTAGTTATAAAGACATGCAGGTAAATTGTAAGTTTTAGGTATGGTGCTGTAAAAATTTCTAAGAGCACGTAATCTTAGGGAAGCTAATGTTATTGCTAAAGCAAATAAGTGGTAAAGGAAAGTGTAGTTAAAATGAGATGAGGGTGGCAGTAAAGAAGATTGTAATATCTCAGCTAATTGCTCGGTTGAATAAATAGTACTTACTTTCATTTTTAATTTACTACATACACTCTCTTTAAAAGAATTTACTAGGTGATTATTTGTATGCGAAATTATTAAGTATAAAAACAAACTTTTATTGCACCTTAACATCTTTACTTTTACTTTTCTGTTTTTCTCTTAAACCTGCAGAGTTTTTGCTATAGACTTTCCTTAGAATCCCAAGGTAAAGATGAGATTTTCCTTTTTATTTGTTCGATATTCTTTCTCTTAATAAGACCAAATCCAAAATTACTGATATACTATATATTTCCTAATTTTCTCTGTAAAATTTTTTCTTAGATTTCATTAACGATTCCTCGGGAGGGCAAAATTCAAAATTTGCTGTTAGGATTTTACAAGGTTTATTTTGAAGCTTTCCTTGGTATTCAACAACCTGAAATAAGAACTTGTTTTTCTGTTTTTTATTTTCTTTGGAATATAAAGGATTCATTCTGTGTACATTCTAGATACTTACTGTTAGTTTTATTTGTTCCCTGATATGATTCTTCCATAGTCCTCTTACTACTCTTTGGAGGGCGAATACCACACTTAGCTAATTCGTATTCTTCTTATATTATTCCTTTAAACTTACAAGTTCTTTCTTAATTGGTAAATTCTTCTTCATAGTATTTTTATTTCATTTACGAATTCGTGGAAGGAAAAAACTTCGTTTAACAATTTACTAATCACCTAATTTGCTCTTTAAAAGCTACAGGATTCTTTCTGGATTCTTTTTATAAACCTTTTCAGGCAAAAGACTTCACTAGCAACTCATACTTTTTAATTTCATCTCTGAGACCTATACGATTCCTTTTGTCTTTCTTCTACGAATTCTTGAAGAGCATATTCTTAAGTTGGCTTTTTTCAATTTTAATTGATTTCCTGGACTTCCAGGTGTTGTCTGCAGTGCTCCTACAAATACCTTCTTACCTTCTTATTTGTTATCTAAGGGTTCTTTCTGCATTGCTTCTTCGCTCCATAGATGGTTAATATCTCATCTATCGACTTATTCTTTGGACTCTGCAGGGGTCCTTTTATGAATTCTAGCATAACGGAAATCGATATTTGGAGCCTTTTGTTTTTTCAGTAATCTTTCAAATTTAAACAGTGTGCTTTTTGTGGTCTTTCTCCTTTTTCTTTCTTTTAATTCCTATGGAGGGACTAAGCCGAGTTTTTTTCCAACCTAGATCTTATAAAATTCAGTGTAAATGTTTTTTAAAGCTAACTTTTCTGCAAACTGTAAGCTTCAAACAAATCAATGTTTTTTTTTTTATAGTTTTCCATACCATACTCTACACGGCAGTCTATAACTTCAACCATCAACCACTTCCCTACTACTGACATCCGTATGTATTTATATATGTATTGTGTGTATATGCTCGTACATCCCCGTCCTCCTATTTCATACCAACTACCAATTATTGCATCATTAATCAGTCGCCAATTGGAAATCTAACAACGTCTCTGACATTCAATATCGCTAGCTGTCCATCTTTATTCTGCCTCTGCTTCCTAGTAGAAGCTGATTCTATCACTTCTCCATCATTTCTTCTCTTACATTTTATGTTTTTGCGTTCAACATTTTTATTGATTGTTATTTGGTTTCTGCTGTGTTTTCTCGTCTACTCGTGCTACTACAACCTTTTGCCTCTACCACTACTCATTTTCATTCCCATGCCAGAATTTTAATATTAATTCCTTTAAAAGAATAAAATATTCTTGATTTCGAAGGAAGTTAATATTTTGTTTTTGAATCTTATTTATTCACGATATTCTACTTGGAATATTATTTTTAGCTTAAGTTCCTATTAGAGAATTACCACGGGTGGGGTTCAAGAATAAGACGAGTTAAGTTTTGTGAGTTTCAATAATGACTGGTTCTTTATTTAATTTGTTCTTATATTTATACTAGATAAGTTTGTTTACATTTCTTTATGTTTACAGATAAGGTTGTAATAAAGATGACGTAATGTTTACTCGAACGGCATTCTTTTCTTTGTGTTTGGGTTCATAACTATAATGACTGGTTCTTTATTTAATTTGTTCTTATATTTATACTAGATAAGTTTGTTTACATTTCTTTATGTTTACAGATAAGGTTGTAATAAAGATGACGTAATGTTTACTCGAACGGCATTCTTTTCTTTGTGTTTGGGTTCATAACTATAATGACTGGTTCTTTATTTAATTTGTTCTTATATTTATACTAGATAAGTTTGTTTACATTTCTTTATGTTTACAGATAAGGTTGTAATAAAGATGACGTAATGTTTACTCGAACGGCATTCTTTTCTTTGTGTTTGGGTTCATAACTCCACCCGACGAAGATGAAATTCCGGCTTCTGTAGGGAGTAAAGGAATTTCTACCATAATTTTGGTATTTTTAGGTTTGTTTTTAACATGAATGTGTAAAATTATTAAAATTATGATAAGTATAATTATAAAGGTTGTGATAGAGTAAGTAATTTTTGAATGATATTCTAATTCTGATATAAGCTTGGTGTTTACAATGTTTTTGTAGCTTAAGGTTTCTAAGTTTATAGGTAATGTATTAATTTCTGTGATATTTTTTATAGAGTTTGGTACAATTATTGTATCTTTGTATTCTTTCTTGTTATACCATTTGTCTAAATAAATTTGACAATTTTCGATAGTTAATAAAGAATTTCCTTTAAGAGTTAAAGGGTATTCATTGCAAGTTTGATTGACTTTTTGGTTTGTATTTAAGGTAAGTATAATATTTGTTCCAATTTCTATAATTTCTTGTTTATCGTTAGTTTCAAAATTACATTTCATTTGATTTTGGGTAAAGAGGTGTTCTAAACATCCCTCTGTTACTTTTTGTAATGTTTTTACATAGTTTGTATCGTAATATATAGTATTGTTTTTGATTAAATATTTCTTAGTTTCTAATATTAATTGTTTCTTATTTTTATTTGGGATAGGTTGTATATATAATTGTTTATATCTATCCTGGGTTAGGTTAGGTATTTTTATTATGAATATGATATCTGATTTGTATGTTGCTAAGTCCATTTCTATGTTTTCTAGTTTTGTTATAGTTATGTCGTATGTTTCTAGTTCTTCTGTGGTAAGTATGTCTCTGCTAAGAGTTCTAAGTTTTGAATTTAATATGAGTTCTCGTACTTGTTCTATTATCTTTTCAATGTGGTCTAATTCGTAATTTAATTGTAGTATTTTCATCGTTCTTTCATGTTTGTCTGTTAATTTGTTGACTTGATCTACTATGTTTGTTTGTTTGTTAACTAATGTTGTTAATGTTTTTAACTGATCGTTAAAGTGTTCATTTATGCTTACTTGTGCGTTGGTTTGTTCTATAATATTATGGTTATTGTCTGTAATTATTTTAAGTTTTTGTTCAATTTGTTCCCTGTCTTCATTGTCCATTAATCCGTATATATATTTTATTCCTGTTCCTGCGATATTGATTAATCCGCGTTTATTCCTATATATGGGTATAATCTGTCTTAATTGTGTTTTTGTATGCTCTAATTGATGTGTTAAATGTGGTTCTGCTAAGGGGTATATTGTAAGGTCTAAGTTCATAAGATAATTTAAATAATCTGCTGCTTTAAATACGTGAAGTATTTTCGAGAAATTTTGTATTAGTGCTTTTTCTTCAAGCTGTATCATTGTATATCCATTTCCTTGGTTTAGGTCTGTTACTGTCAATTTTTGTGCGTATATTCCTTTAATAGTGAGGATGAGGAGGAGTATCGTCTTCCACAAACCTGAAATATCGTTTTTGTTTAATAAACTGGTCTTTGTGATACAAGTTTTTCCTAAGTGGGTTTTTTATCTTCTGTTCGTTTATTTGTATAGGATTTCTTATTTCTTTCGTTTTTTGTTCAAGTTTATTTTTGTCGTTTTCTTTCGTGAAATGAATGTCTACTGGTTCGTCTTTTCTGTCTTTATTTCTATATTGTCTGACTTTGTCTTTTGTGTCGTTTATGTTCTTTATAATATTGTTTTGATCAATTTTGTTATAAAAATGTAATTCAATTGGTTTATGTTTGGTAGTACCGTGTGTTGTGTTGTTATAAGCGTTTACTGCTTGTAGTGCTAAATTAAAGTTATATGGTATATCTTTCATTTTTTCTCTGATTTTAAAGAGTCTTATGTTTTCATTCAATGTATTATGGAATCTTTCAATGTCTGAATTTCCTGTGTGTCTGTGTGCTGTTGTAAAATGGTAAGTAATGTTCTGTTTTTCTAGAAAGTCTTTAAAAGTTTCATTTTTGAAGCTAGTGTCATTGTCCATTATTAAGTGTTCTGGTTTTCTCATGATCAAAAAGAGTTCTGTATATGCTGCAATGAGCGATAATGACGTTCTGTCTGGGATTTCTTTTATGAATGCGTATTTAGTGAATTTATCAATTATTGTCGCATATATTGTCTGTTGGTTCATGTACCAAATGTCTATGTGGTAGATTTGATAAGGTTTAGTTGCTGTTTCTGTTTTTTCAAAGGGTAACTTTATTGGTCTGCGTTCGTATTTATATTTGCATATGGTGCAATTATTTATTAGTTTTGTAATTTCTGTCTTTAGATTGGGGTAATATATTTCTTTCTTTAAATCCGAATAAGTTTTCTCTATTCCTGGGTGATTATTATCGATTCTATGATGTAATGAAATTTTGTCTAACATAGTGTTATAATCTACGTCTTGTGCCTGATTTGTCGTTATCATTAATTTAGAGGTTTTTATGTTATTTACGTTTTCCTGTCTTTCTTTCCATTTTTTCTGTAACTTGTCTATATTTTCGAAATTTGAATGTCTAATCACTGTTAAATTATTAAGATTTGCTTCATTTAGTACTTGCTCTACTATTTGATCGTCAAATTGTTGATAATTTATAATGGTTAGATTATTTCCGAATTTCTTTTCCTTAATAGTCTCGTTGGTGTCATTTTGTTTCAATTCTATTTGATTCTTAAATGATTGTAAAGGTTTATCCGTTATAGGTATCCTGTTTTGTTCATCTTCCTCAGCTGAATGTATTGTCTGATTGTCGTCTAATAATTGTTGTATGATTTCTAAGTTTTCTTCTGTGTTTAGTTTGTCTGAAGTAACTGTAATTGTTTCTACTGTCTTGTTTTCTTCGTATTCTTTAATACTTTGCGTTATTTTATCTAATTCTAATTGTTTTAGAGCTTGTTTACTAGTTGAGGGTTTTTCTCTTTCTTCTTGATATTCTTTTTTAGTTTGATCCTGCCTTTCTAATTTTTCTTTTTCTAAGTTTAATTGTTGTATTAATTCTTCTGTTATATTTTTGCTTATCCATTCCTCTGTTAACGAGGTTCTATAAAGTAAAGGTTCTTTTTTTTTTCTATTAAAGTTTGAAGGTGTTTCCATATTTGGATGTTCCTCTTCTATGTGTAATGTTATTTCTTCTTTTGTCGTAAATGTTTCTCCGCAATATTTGCAATTTTTTAGTGCGTTCGTAATGTTGCATTCTTTTATCCTAGATAAAGCATCTGCTACTTTATTTTCTTTTCCCTCCACATGGTTTATATCAAATTCATATTCGTTGAGTTTGATCTTCCATCTGATTAATTTCTGATTTGGTTCCTTTAATTTGGATAGCCAAATTAGTGGTTTATGATCTGTCAAGAGTTTAAACTTTCTTCCGTACAAATAGTGTCTGTATTGTCCTACTGCCCATACTATGGCTAATAGTTCCTTTTCGATTGTCGAGTAATTAATTTCGTGTTTGTTTAAAGTTCTTGATGCGAAAGCTATTGGTCCTTTAGTTTGTGAAAGTACTGCTCCTAGTGCGTGATTACTAGCGTCGTCAATTCGTGGTATTGGGTATTTGTCTTCTCTTGTATTCATATTTAATTTTCTATAGTCTACTACTATTCTAAGTGAGGTTTTTCCTTCTTTATCTGCTTTCTTTGGTACTGGCCAAATAGGTGCATTGTATGGTGAACTGGAGTGTTGAATGATTCCTTGTTCTAATAATTCTTTCATTTGTTTACTTATTTCCTCTTCGTATATTGAAGGGTATCTATATTTTCTTGTATAAACAGGTCCATTATTTCCTGTGTCTATATTATGTTTTACTTCATTTGTAAAAGTTAGATCATCACCTTTGTGATAGAATATATCGTCATTTTGTACGATTACGTTTTTTATAGCTTGTTTTTCTTCTGAATTTAAATGTTCTAATCTTAATATACCTGGTCCTACTAATTCTTCCATTGAAAATATCTGAGGTAAGTATTGTGTATTATCTTTTATTTCTTCTGAATCTCCTTCATAATATAATTTGTATTTTGTTTGATTTATACTTATTTCATTAGTTTCGTAATCTATTTTACTTTTGTTTTGTTTAAGGGTAGTGTGTCCTAATATTCCGTTAAAGAATTTGTGGAATTTATAAAGTCCAAATGTAGTGTCAGAGTTTAATTTAATGTTAAGGTTTTTCATTGGTATAGTACAGGTGTGTGTTATTTGAAAATAACCTGATACTGATTTAATTTTCGTGGGGTTGGGAATTGCTTTAATTAAGTGTTGGGGTGCTATGTCATAGTCTAAAAAGTTTTCTGTTGATCCTGTGTCGATCAAAAGTCTACAATTTCTTGATTTTCCTCTGATGAGAATATAGGGGAGTCTGTTATAAAATTCGAGGCTGGTATTTGAAAATTTTCGCCCTGATAGTGATTATAGTCAGTTGTATTGTCTTGTTTGTATTGTAAAGGTTGGGGATACTTATTACTATTAATATTATTATGCTTACTATTGTAGTTTTTTGAAGAGTACTGTTGGTAGTTGTTTTGCCTTCTGGTCTGTTGGGTATCTACTTCCATTCTTTCTACTGGGGGTTGGTAGTTGTTATGTTGCTGTCTTGGTTGATATGGTTGCTGATATTGCTGCTGCTGTTGTTGAGGGAAGTACATCTTTGGTTGCCAATTATTCTTTGCTGGATATCCTTGTCCTGGTTGTCTAAAGTTGTTGTTTTGTTGGTAATTTGGTTTTTGGAAAGGTTGTTTCTGGAAAGGTTGTTGTTGACGTATAGTTGGTTTCCTTTCTTCTTGTTGCTTTAATGGATTTTGTGGTCTGGCTCTTCTTTCATCTTGCAAAAATCCATTTGATGCTAATTCATGGATTGCTTCTTCCATTGTGGATACTTTAAGTGCACAAAGTATAGTACGCATGTTTTGGGGTAAGCGTGTTGTAAAAACTTTTAATGCTGTTTGGATGTTTTTTGGTATGTCATCGCTGCTTCCTTCTTGTAAGCTCTTTTGGTTAAGCATGGCTAGTTTGTGACATATGAAGTTGTAAAAATCCATGGTGTTTCCTCTGTAACTTGCTGTTCTTAATTGTTCGTATAGCTGGTCAGCTGTAGAAAATCCTCCAAAATTGGTTGTTAACATTTGTTTTATGTCATTCCAGTTGCTCAAGTGATTGTGTATTTCTATAGCTCTTCTTGCGTTTCCAATTAGTTTGCTTTTTATTACGTTTATGCACATTCTTTGTGCTTGTTCATTGTATGATGACAATGTGGGTATGATGTCATCTACGTTTGTTAAAAATGTGGATAGGTCTTCCTTCCTTCCATCGAATGTTTGTATTCTTTCTATATATTTTAAAGGGTTTATATCGAGTGATCTTCCTGCATTGTTTGCTGCGTTCCTTAGATCATCGTTTCCTGGTCTTAGTGCCATTTTCTTATATTTAGTTTTATTCCTGTGGGAATCTTAATTCTGATAAGTAGAATTTATTTTACTCGTTGTTGAGTCTTTTTCCAACTGCGTTGCTGTTCACTCTGGGTGTTCGTACGTATGTTGGTTTTATTTGGAATCTATTTCCAAAAGTCACTGTGTGTATTTTTACTTGTTTTGATTTGCGTTCAAAACTGTATTTTTCACTTAGTCACTTTGTAGGTTGTTATTTACGAATATCAAACCGAATGTTGATATCCTACCGACTGCGCCAATTTTAATATTAATTCCTTTAAAAGAATAAAATATTCTTGATTTCGAAGGAAGTTAATATTTTGTTTTTGAATCTTATTTATTCACGATATTCTACTTGGAATATTATTTTTAGCTTAAGTTCCTATTAGAGAATTACCACGGGTGGGGTTCAAGAATAAGACGAGTTAAGTTTTGTGAGTTTCAATAATGACTGGTTCTTTATTTAATTTGTTCTTATATTTATACTAGATAAGTTTGTTTACATTTCTTTATGTTTACAGATAAGGTTGTAATAAAGATGACGTAATGTTTACTCGAACGGCATTCTTTTCTTTGTGTTTGGGTTCATAACTATAATGACTGGTTCTTTATTTAATTTGTTCTTATATTTATACTAGATAAGTTTGTTTACATTTCTTTATGTTTACAGATAAGGTTGTAATAAAGATGACGTAATGTTTACTCGAACGGCATTCTTTTCTTTGTGTTTGGGTTCATAACTATAATGACTGGTTCTTTATTTAATTTGTTCTTATATTTATACTAGATAAGTTTGTTTACATTTCTTTATGTTTACAGATAAGGTTGTAATAAAGATGACGTAATGTTTACTCGAACGGCATTCTTTTCTTTGTGTTTGGGTTCATAACTCCAGGCAGCAACTACTAGTGTTGCCACTTAAATTGTACACATGAGCTGCATAGAATTTTAGTAACAAACAGCAACAGCAACAGCATTCTCAGAAACATTTCTAACAACATGCCAAAGAAGATGGATGAATGAGTTGAGTTGCACATGAAGTTTTGTATTGATCCAAAAGAATCAACAACGAACAAAACGAAAGAAACATGAATAGGAGAAATATCGAAAATTAAAAAGGATTTTCTTTCATAAAATGTTTTTCTTTTATGAAAGAATGCATGTGTGCGTCTGTGTGTTATTGGAAAATCGAAAATTTCACTTATGTTCCGGATGTTTTTTCTTCTACTACATTACAGATCGTATATATTTTGTGCGTGTACTCCCTCAAGAATGCAGCAGCACAGTTTCCGTTTCCGTGCTGTTTTTTATGCTATTGTGCTTTTGTATCTGTGCGTATGTATTTGGCTTGTGTGCGTCTGCATAAATCCCACATGAAAATTAAAAATACACATTTACAATTACATACTCGTATATGAACAGCATCCAAATATGGGTCAGTCTCAATGACCAATAGCTGAATACTTATTGTTGTGAATAAGAGTGTGGGCCTACTTTCAAAGCAAACCAGTACGTACTTTTTATGTGTAAAAATACGCACGAATACTCGAACATAACCCTAAGTGTGTATTTATTTGAAAAGAAAAAACAACAACAACTAGGTACACATAAATTCCTTCAACTTTTGATTCTTGCTTGTTTGCTTTGGTAGTCAGTCACTACTCTGTCAGTTAGTCCGCCCGTCTGTTGCCAGGAAGTGTGCTATTTATATTTTTGTGACTTTTAATTTTTATTTGTTTCGGACTTTTACACATTTTTCTTGTTGCTTTATTTGCTTATTGTTTTCCCTCATTTTCCTCCCACTCACTCGCTCTCTCTCTATCTTTCTATTTTGCTGGCATGACTGACTGGTGGTATGCAGTTGTTTCCCTTTTACTGATAGGTTTTGCTGTTGTTAATTTTATCTGAAGTTTTTCGCCTCTTTTTATTTTTTCTTCTTCAAAATGTTTTTTCTCTCTCCTGTTTCTGTTGCTTTCTATTTTCCTCAGAATTTTTGCATGAAAATTTCATTAATTTTGTTCGTAGTTTTTGTACATTCATTTTCTTTTTTGCCAAATGTTTGATTAAATTTAACATTTCACTACTATGTACCTTTTTCTGTTTTCTGTTTTCTGTTTTGTTTGGTACCTACTTCCTTCAACTACTTATTTCTTCATTTTCTCTTATTTACCTGTATGTTTTTTTTTCCTTTTCTTCCTTTCAATTCAATTCCTTTGCGTCCACTTTGCGCAAACAATTAAAAGTATTTTTGTAGTCGATTTGTTAAATTAAATTACCAATTTGATTGTGTTCGCTCGCGCAACTAACAGCAAAAAGTTCGCAAAAAGTAGCTCTGTAAAAGTAAAGTGCAAATTGAAGTTAATATAAAAGTTTCTGCTTAAACAATTGTGAATTAATAAAGTAGAAAAAAAGTCGTGAAAAAGTTGTGAAATGTTTTCGTTTCGAATTAATTGAATGCTTCTTTCGAAATTTTGCTAGCAATTTGTTTAGGAATTGTTGTTGGTATGCATGAATTAATGATTCTTGTGAAAAGACCAACATTAATGAACTTCAACTTGGGTGTCAATCTCTATTTTTCATAAGATTATATAAATTTCCAAATGAAGTTGAGATAATAAGAAGAAGAGCTAATATTTTTCTTTTTATAAATATGGTATGTTTAAATTTGTAATTCCCTTGAGTTAAAATGTTTCCCTAAAAATATTGAAATTAATTATCCACACTATGGGCGTTAATGTTCTCTTCCATAGAATTGAATTAATTTTCAATTTGAAAATAAAATTTAACTTATACCTGAAAAATTATGTTTCTAGAGAAAATTTCAATACCCCACCTTGTGCGCCAATAAGTTTGCTCAGTAAGTTTATTGACACTTTAAAATAAAACTGGAGTTGCACACCTTTAAGTAACGAATCTTACTTTAAAGTTTATATTAAGAGAGCCCACCTCTGGCGTCAAACATTTCTTTTATGAAATGAATTACATTGTCAACTTCAAGAAAAAATTAAATCTACAATTTTAATCCAATCACTTTTTTCTTTATATGTGAAAATAATTCACTAAATTCACTAAAAGTTTTTTTTCAACATAGATCTTATAAAATTCACTGTAAATGTTTTTTAAAGCTAACTTTTCTGCAAACTGTAAGCTTCAAACAAATCAATGATTTTTTATAATTTTCCATACCATACTCTACACTGCAGTCTTACATTTTAATTGAAAGTTATAATTTTGAAGAAAATTATTGTCATCAATTAAAATGTAAATTATCCTGAATGAAATTTCCCTTGAATGGGAATTAGAATTAAGTGAACCCGCCAGACTTACTGACTGATTGTTTTTTACCACACAATTCGAAAGTGAGCATTAGGGGCCTCAGATGATTAAGTTTTATAGTATTTTGTCCTATAGAGTGGCCATAAATTTTCGTGATCCCAAGGTTTAATAACTTACTTACTTACTTTTATTGGCACAACAGCCCATGGAGGGCCTAGGCCGAGCTTTTCGCATCCACTCACGTTGTGCGTGTTATATTTATACATGAATGGAAGGGACCTACAGTTTAATGCCGAATCCGAACGGCGAAGTGAAAAGCTTTTCATAGCAATTTTTACTCTTGTAGGTTTGCCATTGCCTGCCAAGAGCCAAGAGGAGGTGCTATGTAGAAAAATTATTTTTTTTACTTTTTAATTTTGCCTGTGCCGAGATTCGAACCCCGGCCACTCTGCGTAGCAGTCCAACGCACTACCACTACGCCACAGCGACCACCAGGTTTAATAACACAATAATTTAATAACTTTACCTCGGCTTGTGAAAATGGTCACTGCCCTGATCAACTCCCTGGAGGTACACCTTGAGACTGCTAAGTAATTAGTTCTAGTTCAAGGTCATCCTGTTGAACTGATTCAGATTGATGGAAGACCCACAATCTTGACATGTGAAAAAATAAGCATGTTTTATTTCCGTCAAACCTTCCATGTAGGCTTCTTTGGAGGTTTGCAAGTTAAATTTCTATAATACATAGTTTATATATTTATTAGGTAAATGGCTTAGTATAATAATATATTTTCTACGGCAAAACCTTCCTATGTTAAAGGATATCGAAACAATAAAACTACTTCTTACGTTAAAATCCTCGAAAAAAGGATCACAAATAGGGAAAGTGAAGTTGTTAAGGTTTCGTAAGTATGTTTTTAAGTTAGCAACATTGCATTTCATTTAATATTCCAGATAACTTGGCGGGATTTAAAATATTTACATTATTCAACCATTAGTTAAATTACCAAATCTATAATAAAGCATCACAGATTAGTAGATCCAGTAAAACAACATGTAAAACATACACATAAATTCATTTAAATATCAACTGTTAATTTCACTACTATTGTAAACAGAGAAGAAAATCCCTTTCTCCCAATACTCGTCTATTTAAGCCCACTAATCACTTGCCTATGAAAATTTGCCCCAATTAAAGGCACCATTAATTGTTAATCTTCATTTGTTAAATAAATTTGTACACTGCACCACCCACACAAATTCACCAAACATTTTCATCAGTCACGTCGCTCGACCTAAATACATACTAGCAAACCCAAGCAAATTAGTGACACCATCTTATGCGGCAATCAATTTTTTCAATTAGCTGTTAATAAAATTGTCTTAAATTAACTAAATTAGTGCAAAAGTTATATGTAAATGTAAGTAACAGCAAGTATATTCTCCACATAACAACTTACTATTAGTTTGGTACGTTTGTGGGTAACTTTAACCAAGTTACGTAGCTCTCCTGCAACTATGTAAATCTTCGCTTACTTTCGTGTGATTATCATCTACTACGTACTGCTAGTAGGTACGTATCACGCTTAAACCTACCCCAGTAGGGAAATCAGAAATTCCCTTTAGGATATAAGTTTCTTTCGCTTCTGTCGTCTATTTTTATTTTATTTTTTTTAATTTTTCCTTTTTCTTTCCTTTTTTTTGTATGTTCGTTCACCCACTTTTACCATACTAATTGGCTAACTTAAGTGTCGTTATGTTCATGCTCTTCTGCTCTTTTCTTCTCTGCTGTACTCATACTGTCTTTCTACTTTTTTTCCACTTTACTTTTGCTTTGCTTTTATTTCTATTTTATTTTTTTCAATTATTGGACAATGTCCTGTTAAGGTTTCCATCTCTATAGACTTGAATTAATATACAGACACACATACACACACCTACACACACTGTGCACCACCACATAGTTATTACTAACAGTCAGGGGCGTTTCTGTAGAATATGGGTTAAATAATGCAATTAAGAAGAAGAAGTTTTTACACAAAGAAATAGATTGAATTGAGAAAAACTAAAGTGGAGTGCATTATTTTAATTACGAATGTAAGAGAATTATATAAATAGATTTTAATAAGAATTATAAAGTATTATAAAGCATTACATGGGATGAGTATATTTTGGTACATATTTATGTACTTTACACTTTTTAACTATTCTGAAAGTGGAGTCAAGCACAAAATTAGTACAAAAATATACATAATTCAAAAAATTAAACAAGTTACGTAGTTTCGCATCATAAATCAGAAAAATAGTAATAAAATTAAAGCAAGTAGAACAATGAAGGTGATAGCTTTTATAGTTAACAAGATAAAATGCTTTAAAGTTGAGGAATAATACATAAGTACTCGTATTATTACATAGAAACAATTTCTACCTTTTCGAAAAATTTAGGTAGAGAATTCTCTAAACATATCAATGCTGAAAAATTGAACTGATTAGGGTCTGAAACTTTTCACTTTCGCATCTTTTATTCTCAATTACCTAGAAGTAGGAATTTTCATTTAAAAAAAAATTATTTAAAATTTCAAATGTATTTGTTTACAAAGACTATAAGATTTGTCTCTATAAGATATAAGATAGTCTCTGAGGCAATGACTTATTTTTTTTGTCTGTTTTGTTCTAACCACTGGTTTTGAAATCATTGGTTTTCGTCAATTTTTACAATTTTTTTTACCTAGCAAAAGGGAATTTGTATTTTGGCTTTGCCGACTGTCTGCATACTATTTTTAGACCCCTTGCTTCATGTATTATTCTCTCTGCTGTAAATACACATGTATGTCCCTTTTCTGTATACGGCTGATATACGGTAAAGAATTCAAATCGTTCTGACATTATTGAGTTCATTTTATTTTAGAATCGTTTTTCCTCCATCCCTTTATTATTTACCTTCATTAGCTTTCAGAGAAATAATTATTTGCCATTGTAAATTTATTGACATTTACATTTGAGATCGTTCACTTCTTTTATGACTGGTAATTCATACATTTTGCTGAAGAAATCTAATAAAAAGAACATGGTTTTGAAGTTCTTGGATTTTTCCCATTCTCAGAGCTTTCATGCACCTATCTTAGAATAAGGAAATTATAGTTTTGGCTTTGCAGATTAGAAATCATATGCAATTTTAAATTTTTTACATGAAGAGAAAAATATATATATTATTTAAGACCCCTCATGCATTATCGGTAACCGATGAGGTAATGGCTTCCCTTTTTAGGACCCGCTGCTCAAAATTTGCTGCTGCTGAATTTCTCTGCATAAAGCGTTATCCCTAGCTCTTTCCATACATTTCCTTTAAAGAACAAAAATTATTTGCAATTTTAAACACATTTGCATTAGCTGGCATACTTATAATCAATATGTCATTACATGTAATCGATAAGATAATGCCTAACTTTTTGTTCCCTCTATATATTGCTGAAAAGTTGAGAAAAAGTACAATGGATCTGTTACTCTATAGTACATTTGCTTTAAAGAATAAAAATTATGTGAAATATTAATCTTATTTACATTCACCGACTATCTTTTTGGAATTTCAAACATCTTCTTATTGCATTTCCTAGAACTCATTAAGTAACGTCTTCTGTTTATAGTTCAAGGCGCTTCCAGTTCAGCCACTAAAATGCCTCTGCACACACTTAGAGTGCATAACTATGCTGGTCACTAATCCAACTATAATTTTTGCGCAACCAAGTGTAATGAATAAAAGTAGGAAACAGAAGAAGAAGAAAGGGAAGTGAAGGGAAATCAGCAACGACAAAACGCGCGTTTCCTTTACAACCGGCGAGTGTTTATCTCACCTTAACTAACTCATCTTCATTTCTCACTTGGTTTCAAGCTTATTCTCTCCCGAAGAGTCAGACTCCCACACTGATGAAGCTGATACCAACGCTGGCCAGTTTAACTACATTTCATGAAGTGCAGTAACTTGGCCACACACGCATACATACACTCTACATACATCCATTACATTCATCCTTCCATTAGTCCCTACCACATACACACTCACTCACAAACGTACACTCTGTGCACTTTCATGCTTTTCTCTCCGTCCTTACATACATATGTACATTTATTTTATATGGTACCCTACATTTTTCCTTCTAAGCTTTTACTACTTTTGCTTTCTTATCTTTCTACTCATTCTCACTCCGCACAACAAAAAAGTGGAAGTATGTAGAAAAAAAATTGAAAATAAAATAAAAATGTTCTCTGTCATTTGGTATTTGTCTTGCCTTTTGCTTGTCGTGTCCTATCACCTGTGTATCTTTAACTACTACATAGAAAATTTTGTGCATAGCTACGTTTGTAGCTATAGTGTGTATAAGTAAGGTATGTACGTTGAGTCTGTGGGTTACTTTACTTTGTCTTTCCACTTTGCTTTTTGGTCCTTTGGTTTCATTTGATGATGTTTTTATGTGGTGGTGTGGTCGCACGCTCACTCGTTCTTTCTGGCTTTATTTGTATGTGTGCGTGTATTTGTGCTTAAATGTGCAAATGGCTTTCTTCTTTTTGAAGTCTGTCTTCATGATTTGGTACACATTTTCACTGTTTTACAGTTGGTTTGCTGCTCTTTGCTTGTGTGTGGTGTTGCTTTATTCCTTCTCTTACATTTATTATTTACAAAACTTAAGCGCTTATACTTTTTAAAGATTTTCTTTACTTGTAGAGATGTGCGTTTTATATTTGCTTCGTGTGTATGTGCTTTCCTACTTTCCCACTTTGTTTGTGTACCACATTTTATATCTGTGTGACAATAAAATTTTTTAATCGATAGTTTGCTACGTGCTGCCATTTTTCAATTTTTTTTTGCCTGTTTAACTTGTGTTTTACACTTCATAGCTGTCACTGCTGGTCTTGCATTTTAAGTAATAATAAATATATATACTCTGTATGCTAAAAATAAACTAGGGAGTGCTGAAAATTTTAGGATAGTTTGTAACGGAGAAAAAAAAAGCACTTACTAACTGATTTTTGTGTTTTTTTTTTCCATCCTTATTCTGGAAATAAGATTCAGTGGCAGCCCATCATTTTGGCATAACTTTTTCTTGGCCTTTTACTTTGAAGACAATTATGTGGAAATGGTGACAGTTAGAGACATTCAGATGCGGCCAAAATTAATTAATAGTAGTCATGATTAATCAGAAACTTTCAAATACCAGTCTATGGACCAGACCAAAGGACAGACCAAAGACCAGACCAAAGACCAGACCAAAGATCAGACCAACGACCAGACCAAAGACCAGACCAAAGACCAGACCAAAGACCAGACCAAAGACCAGACTAAAGACCAGACCAAAAACCAGACCAAAGACCAGACTAAAGACCAGACCAAAGACCAGACCAAAGACCAGACCAAAGACCAGACCAAATACCAGACCAAAGACCAGACCAAAGACCAGACCAAAGACCAGACCAAACACCAGACCAAACACCAGACCAAACACCAGACCAAAGACCAGACCAAAGACCAGACCAAAGACCAGACCAAAGACCAGACCAAAGACCAGACCAAAGACCAGACCAAAGACCAGACCAAAGACCAGACCAAAGACCAGACCAAAGACCAGACCAAAGACCAGACCAAAGACCAGACCAAAGACCAGACCAAAGACCAGACCAAAGACCAGACCAAAGACCAGACCAAAGACCAGACCAAAGACCAGACCAAAGACCAGACCAAAGACCAGACCAAAGACCAGACCAAAGACCAGACCAAAGACCAGACCAAAGACCAAACCAAAGACCAGACCAAAGACCCGACCAAACACCAGACCAAAGACCCAACCAAAGACCAGACCAAAGACCAGACCAAAGACCAGATCAAAGACTAGACATTTCATTGAGTTTGTAACTTAGTTAGTTGCCGAGGACTCTTGTATTATAAAATTTCATGCAGACTTATATTATCCTTAGTTATACAATTTTCTTACTTTCATGCAGCATGAGTTTCCACCGTTTGCTTAGACTTTCTCTAAGCAATGTTATCTCTATCTACAATGTTATATATAATGCAGATATATCATAGTAACTTTCCTGTACATTGTAAGAATCTTGCATCTAATTATTTGCATACAATCTTAACATAATAGCAAATATATGCAAATTCCCGAAACTTGCAAAAAATAATGTTTGTGTTTGTGCTTTGAAATTCTCTTGACTGCCAAGTATGTAGATATTGATGATGAAGTTTAGAATAGATGCCTATAAGCACTTACATTCTGTCTCTTTTGAATGATGTAAGAGAATTTCAGCAAATGACCAGTAAAGTAAATTGCATTGTGCGATTCGTGTATAAATATTTTCAACACAAATATGATGCAAATATTCCTTCATTAATATTATACACATGTAGCACACATACACACACACAAACAATCACTCACGTATGCATTCTTGTACAAACAAATCCACATATAGATACATACTTACTTGTATGTTGTACAGTACACGTACATACATACAAACAGTGAAAACAAATCTGAGTTTCCGTACGTCAAGGTATGTTCATTAGCAAATTCAAAACATTTCGTAAACATTGAAGACGAAGCTGAAGAGGAACAGTAGGTGGTGGGAGGAAAGTATTCAAGGTGGCAGATATTTGGTTGGTTGTGGGAATTGATGGAGCAAGAAATAGTGAGGAACAAGCTAAAGGTATGCGGGAATGACGGCTTGCATGAACGAACGAACGATCTTCAAAAGTATTTAGTTGGAATTTCTAATGACACAACAGCATAACCCAAAAATGCCAAATAAAGATTTTTGCATATACGAGTACTCTCAAACATAGACGCCAAAAAGAAGCGAAAAGGTGAGAGGAGGAAAAGGCTTCCAGTTTTGTAGTTTAGAGTAAAGGTAAAGCGTGTTTTATAGAGAGATGAATGTATATATTTGTATGTGTGTAGAGAGATGGATGGTTGATGGTTACTTGGCTGGATAGTTGTATGAATGGATGGCTGAATGAATGAGTGAATGAATGAATGAATGAGTGAATGAATGAATGATTGCATGCTTGGTAAACTACGCAAAACCGTTAACACACTCACTCACTAACTCACATACTGTATATCAAAATGACATACTCACACACACTCACACATTTACTTTGCACAGTACATATAAAATAAACAAACAATCTCCAACACAATGAGAAATATTTAATATCTAAAGAAGACGAAATATGTAAACATATATTTCGTTATATATTTATGTATCTAATATATGCCTGTCAGTGTGTATGTATTAGTTTATAAAAGCATTTATATGTTTATGTATAAGTTTGAAGTATAATTTATGCGCATTTTTTATTTAATATTTGCAAACAATTTCTGTGTGGGATATATGGGAGAATGTGTTCTTTGTATATGTGTGTGTGTGTGTATGCGTGCGTGTGTATGTTGTTTTCCTTGGGTTGCTTGTGTATATTGTTTTGTTGTGGTTCTATATTTATACTAAAGGGATTAAATTCAGTTTCATACCTTTCATTTAAAATGTCAAATCACCATCATCATCGTTGTCGTGGTGTTGAAGCTGATGACGATGAGTAGCATAAACAGTAGTTAGTAGCTAAAGTGCTAGTTGGCATATATTCATGTACCTGCATCTTTCTAAGTTTCTAGTTTTAGTTGTATTCAGCTCTCTGCTGCTTACCTTCATGCTTACTACCTGCCTTCATGGCTGCTGCCAGCCTTCATGTCTACTACTTGCTTTCATGCCTGCTGTATGGCAATTTTTTTTACTTTCATACATTCGAATTGCAAATTACATAGACATTTGCATTTTTCAGTGTATTGTTGGTAGCAAAAGTTTGTTGCTATTGTTTGCACTGTTTCTCTCTCTATATATTTCTTTCCCTGTCTCTGTCACTGTTTTTTTCTCATAAATATTTCGGTGCTTCTCTTCTTCTGCTCCTTTGCAGCACAAAAACATTAACTGAGGTTGTACTTATGCAAAAGACACTACTGTGACACAAGGCAGGTGGAAGAAATCGTAAGCTGTTTGTAAAATAAGCAGATTTTTGCAGTTGTAGCTTCTTTCTTCTATAGTTGTAAGTTTTTTTTTCTTTTTTTTTCAAAAATTATATAGCATACTTTTAGGCATGACGGTTGATTGATTCTGTTTGAGAGATAAAAAAAGATTTTTAATAGAAAATTTATGAAACTGACCTTTGTACAGTTAATAGTTGTATACTCGTATCTACCTTACTTCATAAAGTATGTAGTTTATGCAAAGCTCAGCCTAAGATAATTTGTTAACTTTAGTTGAATGGATCCACAGTTCATTGTGTAAAGCTCTTCGCATCTATTCAAAGTGTGTGTAGGCATTTCATGTTTTAAATACCTTCATATGTGAATTTAATACTTTGCGAAATCATAACACATATTTTTGTAGCTCTAAGTTTCAAGTATAATTCTAAGATAAAACGACCTCTTCAAAGGTCAAATTTGTGTACTTGTTAAATGCTTTTGTCAAACAAAATCAAATTTAAAAGTTAAATTAAATTTTTAACTCATACAGTGTGTGTACAATTCAAAATTATTTTTCCCAATTATTACCACAAAAATTAAAAAAAAAAAAACAACAAATTCACATCGCAACAGAGAAATGCAACCGGCAAATGTGGCCAATAACAATTACAACAACAATAACATTAAAGTGCAAGTGTTGGTGGTAATAATCAAGCAATTGCTTTGCGGTCATTACGACAAGTTGGTGAAAGTGTGAGTTGTTTGCGTAATTTAGCAAATGAATGGATCGGCCACATTGTCCAGACTGCAGCAACAACAGTAAGAGAAAACTATGACTACAACGACGATGACAATGATGCTGCCCCCCATGATAATGTTGATGATGTAGATGATGGTGGTGACGTAGTAGGGTAAATTTATTTTTTTTTTCATTGTATACTAAAGCCGACATTTGGAATAATGTAATTACAACGATGACAACAAAGAGTTCACAACTACAGCAACAAAAACAACAAGAGCATCACCTACAACAACAGCAGCATCAACTAGCACTACAATCAACAGTAAATTCATACGGAAATACTACAACGACAGGAGCAATATCCATGAATGGCTTCCGTATAACAGGATATCCAGCTGCTGCTGCTGCAACTACCTCCTCCTCTTCCTCCTCCTCCCCTTCAGCTTCGTCGTCATCTTCATCGTCTGCCTCATCGTCGTCAATGCAGCATACTACTGCAACAGGAAATACAAATAAAATTAACAACGATGTTGTCGGCAACAACAATTTTACAAAACATTTTAATCCAGTGCGTACACCAAATGCCAGTTTGGTAAGCCAGCAGCAACAGCAACAGCAACTCCAACAGTTCCAGCAACTACAGCAACATCGCGAATTCGACTTACATATCAACGAGAGTGCTAGTGTTGCGATGCATCTGCATCAACATCCTCCACATCACCACCACCAGCAGCAGAAACAGCAACCACCATCTGTATCACCGCAACCACCGCCAGCACTTACATCGGTGCCAACTACAACGAGCACAACAATAACAGCACCGATTGCATTGAAAGGCAATAATCCATTTCTGAATAGTCCTTCGCCTACGGATAATGTTCCTGGTGGTGGTGGCGGTGCTGGTGCAGCATTTGGTCTAGGCGGAGGAGGTATTAGCGGTTGTGGTACTGGCGGTCTTGGTGGTGCAACCGCCACACGTATCCCGTATGAAATTCCCGAGTATGCTGAGCCTTTACGTTTTCGTAATAATGCATTGATAGCAAACAAACAACAACGCCCGCATAGCATTGCCATTTCTAGCTCATCAGCAACAATGAACCTGTACAATAATAGCAACAGCAATGATGTAACGATGGCTACAACGGCAGCAATGGCGTTGACGATGCGACCATCCCCCATCATACCCAAGGCAATGCCGTCATGCTTTGTTGATTATAATGCGCAACAACAACAGCAAAAACAGGAGCAACTACAATTGCGACAACAGCAACTGGCTTTGCAGCAGCAACAGCAACGATTGCTACAACTCTCGCGACAGCAACAGCAGCTACGGAACGCGGTAAGTGCATGTATTGTTTCAGGTGGTACGACAACGCCAACAACTACAGCAACCGCCACAGAGGGGGAAGTAATCACCGCCACATCAAATATTGCAGCTACTTCTACAGCTGGTGGCGGCAATGGCGGCGTCATTGTTGATAAAGAAGCTTTATATGCT
This sequence comes from Palloptera scutellata, assembly GCA_958295655.1. Taxonomy (NCBI): domain Eukaryota; kingdom Metazoa; phylum Arthropoda; class Insecta; order Diptera; family Pallopteridae; genus Palloptera; species Palloptera scutellata. The sequence continues at coordinate 92,023,302 of OY282450.1, forward strand.
GCGCTCTTTCAACAATATCGTAATAGTCCAACACGTAATGCCACCAGCAATGCAAACTTGATGAATGCGGCAAGCTCACCCGCAGCCAATGCCAATGCATCAGCAACTAGCGCATATTGCCCGCCGCCTGTACCACTGCATAGAAATCAACAACAGCCGCAACAGCAACAACATCCAATTGTACCAAGACGTTCGCATAGCACACCGCGTCCCATGAAGCCCATCAACATTTCCATAAACGATGGCGGCACGAATATGTCATCGTTACAGCAGCAACAGCAACAATTGTCAGCAGGAAGTGCAGTTGGTTCCTCGTTGCAACACAATGGAAATGTGAACTCAAGTGCTACAGGAGCAGCAACAACTCAACAAAGACCAAGAAGTCTGGATCGATTTAATAGTGGCGGAGCAACGAACGATATTAAATCCATTTATCAACCACCACCGATACCTTTGCGGCGATTTGCACCAGGTGCTGCTGGTGCGGGTGCTGGGGCTGGGGCTGGGCCTGGAGCAAGTACTGCCGCCAATAATAATATGCGCGCCAATGTTAATAGTCCACAGCCGCAGGATGGGGGAGGCGCCAGTGGTGGTGGAACACCTAAGTTTAGTGGCAAGAAAAGCACAAGCATCGATAACATACGTAATGGTTTTAGTGCGGCAATTGGCTGTGAAAGTCCAACGGCGGCAATCAGCAGCAGTGGGGGTGCTGCCAATATCTTAGTCGGCGGTGGCGGTGGTGGAATGCGACATTCGGTTACATTTCATGGACGCCAAAGTGGGCAAATTAATGCTGAAAATAGCTTCGTTGGCGACCTGGCTGCACTGAGCAGCACAGGCACTTGGCAGAAAGGTGAACGACCTATGTCGTATGCCTTCGGCACAGTGCCTGATCAAACATATCTTGAAAATCAGCTGAGAGCTTATTCGGAACAGTTGCGTACGATTACGGAGAGTGTACGAAAATATTCGGAACAAGCGAAATTACTGAGCGAGCTGAAGCGGCAACAGCATGTGGCTAAGCAGCAGCAAATTAGTGCGGGAGGTGCAAGCTCAGCGGCTGCTGCAGCTGATAATGAGGGGCCATCAATAGTTGGAGCAGATGCCACGCTATTGCTACCAAGTTCGCAATCGACGCAAAACTTTTCGGCCAATATGATTTCTCCCGAAATTGTAAGCAAATCGTTGGCTTCCCTATCCAATGCTGCATCTAGTGAGCCGCAAACACCTTCAACTCAATTGAAAATGTTTCTCGATAATATACGCAGCACTATGCGCTCTGAGTATCATCAAAATATACCAGAAGAACTGCTCAAACCTATAGCGGAAACAAAGAGTGCCACGGTGGTAGAACAACATCAAAAGCAGCAGCCTACACCATCGACCACAAATTTCAAGCGTGCTTCATTCGATGAAGCGACGTCACGATCATCTCCAGTACGACAACAGCAGCAGCAACAGCAATCCGTTCAGCAGCAAGCAGCAGCGCAGTCAACGAACCATAAGTCACTAAGAGACTCGGCGCGTGAGGAACTGCCCACGCCTTCCGATCAATTGCGGCTCTTTTTGGATGCGATTCGTTCAAACAAAATACCCGAAACCGATGTCAAGCCTAAGCTCGTCAACTCGCAAACATTAGATTCATTCATTTCGAAACCGCTTCAAATGCCTGATGTCACTTCGGGCACACCAGGCGGCGGCGGCGGCGGCGGCGGCGGTGGTTGTGGTGGAAGTGGTGCTAATGTTGGCCTCGCAGGTTTACCCCCGTCACGTAGGCGACCAAAGAGTGCCGCCATCAGCACCGCCGCAGCTAACAAATTGGACAATCGTGAACATTCGATGCGAACATCCGAAAGTTTTCATCAAATTTCCGATAATTTACGCTTAATGAGTGAAGACTTGAAAGCGCTCAGCCCGAGCAGAGTAATGGTAACGAATTCACATAGTAGTGGAAATCTCAAGGCAGCAGCAGCAGCAGCAGCAGCAGTATGTGCGGTTACAACTGCTGTTACTGCTGCATCATCATCGCTTTGCACTGAGTTACGTGTCATTACGACATCACCGCTCAGCACTTCGCCCACCATGAGTTTTACAATGAAATCCGGATTCGCAGCAAGTAACACCTCCCTAACGCATAGCATAACTAGTACGAATACAAATTCAATGGCATCGACATCAGCTTCGTCGGCAACGTCAACAACAACGCCCTCAACTGCACCAATTATGACAGATTTCAATGAGATACTTGACAGTTTTCAAGAAATGGCCGATAAGTACAAATCAAAAGGTTCCTACGATTACTTACGTAAGTGCTCGGAAGCATTACGTCAGCATTCACTACAATTAAAGCTACAACAGCAGCAGCAGCAGCAACAACAACAACAACAACAACAACAACACCAGCATCAACAACAGCTGCAGCAACAGCAGCTAAATAATGGTTTCATTGGCAGTGATGACAGTAGCTCGTGCAGCACCACCCCCGGCAGCATACGCGAAGCTGTACAAAATTTACTAATGCAACCGCGTAATGGTTTTCAAATACTTGACGATCGTATGAGATTATTCATTGACATAATCGACAGTCAGGATAGATTAAGTCAGGTGAGTTTGTAGCGTTAGTGTTTATTGTGTGGTGCTGTGTATTGTGTTTGTGTATTTAGCTTTTACGAAAATATTTATTTGTTTATTTGGACCTCAAGAGATTACATGTGTGGAGATAGATACACACTGCAAAAATTAGGGTGATGGTGAAAATTTGTATAAAAATGGATAAAAATCCTTAACTCACTAAACTAATTGCAAATAAGTCCAATGGACGCGACCTATCCCCGTGAGTGATAAGCGAAAATCGCGTCTGTTTCCTCTCTCTTGAAGCATAAACTGTACATTTTCATTGATGCAATTAAGCGGGGATTACTGTAACTCAACAATAAAATATACTCATTCATTCAGTTTGCTGTTCTAAAAAAATATTTAAAATGGTGAAGTTGACTAGAATCTGAGAAGCTTTATTTATTTCTGAAATGTTGGGCATTTACTTTCTTATTTTTGTAGAGTTATATCCAATTTGTTATACTGTAACTAGATGAGTTTAGTTTTGCTTCAGTTCTTCTATGCAATTCTTCCATCAATCAAGTCATTTAGCTAGACTTAAAGCAATTTCTTTGAGTGTGCAACTATCCAAAGCCACACAAGTCAATTTTGTGGCATTTAATCTTGCTGAAGTATTGGAAATACAATCATACCTATACGTACACACACATACTCTTATGTATCCATGTGTACCGTCTTTTCAAGTGCATTCACCTACCCATCCAATAATTACTGCCTCCCTGATTGATTCTGATTCTGATTGTGGTTTTGAGGTTGTTGATTTATTTAATATGTATAATAAATATGGTTTGTCAGCGAAAGCGTTTAAAGTTTTTAGCTTAATAATTAAATAAATATGGTTTCGTCTTTCCACTTCTTCTTCTTCATTTTCCTAATGTATCTAAATCGAATATGGAAATAAGATTTGATTTAAAATTCGCATTGTTTTCTTAAGGAACACTTATGAAGCCCCATAGAACTTTCACGGAACTCAAACAAAACTTTCCGGAATGTCCACATAACTTTTATAGAATACCCATTAAACTCTCATGGGACTGACTTAGAACTCTCTTGGAACCCACATATAACTCTATAATTCTTATGAGACTCCCATAGACTCTCCGTATATACGCCTGTTACAAACCCCTCATAGATCCTTTTAAATGCTAGTGGAACTTTCATGAAACTTCCACTGAATACAAACAACTGTCATGGGCATCATACAAAAATAATAGAACTTCTATACTCTTAATCCAGGACACTCACAGAAACATCTAGAACTACATAGAAAACCCATAGAACTCTTATGGAATCCTCATATTACTCTCATGGTAATCACGTAGATTTGAAATAGAACCACCACAGAATTCTCAAGGAATCAAAACACTTCTTGACAACTGATACCATAAAGTATCAAAAAAAATAGTCAAAGAATCCCTATAGATCTCTTATGAAACTTCTATAAAACCCTCATAAAACTATCATGAAGCTACTATAGAACTCTCGTAGAGCCATCAAATTTCATGTAGCATCCATAGATCCCTCAAGTAACTCCAATACATTTTTCACAGGTGACCTCCTAAAGAGCTCTACAATCTTATTCCATCTTCCCATCTTTCATTTCGCAAGATACCAAAGCCACAAGCTCACACTTTATGGTTTGAACTTGCCACACTGCTTCTAAAAGCTATCACGAAACTTCTGGGGATTTCTTTGGCAATTAACTAATGCTCCAATACATCTGCCCTGCCTGCTACTCTTCTATCAAAAGTGAAACTTGAAAATTTATCTTTTCCCCTTTTTAAAATTTATTGAAATGTTTTTCTTACACGTAAAATTTATGCCTCCACTATCTACTCGCCTGTCATTATACAAATATCTCCCAAATGGATCGTTTGTTTTTCATTTTACTATCTTTGATAAATCCTTAAAACATCAAAATTTCTTAGACATTCTTTTTTGTTTCCCTTTCTCTTTCCTCCTTCTTGCATTTGTATCTATTAATCAATTAATCAAGAGCCTGGCTGAAACAGCATTATAATCATCCAACCCACCTACTTTATTCCAGCTGAGCTACTACACCTCCCTAACTAACATCTACTACAAATTTTGCGATAGCTAAAATATTATCCTGAAATGTAACTACTACTCGTGCTTTCTCTTACTTGCTGACTAACTACATACCTGTGGTAACAAGATTGCATTCTCAGGACTTAATCATGATTAATAACTAGCAATTAATAACAAAAACGCTATACCACTAACACTCTCTCGCATACAGTAGAAGCTATATTTGGTAGGTTCTGCCAACATAGGTGGTGAACGAAGGCGGTGTATTTAATGAAATCGACGCCATTTTTCATAACACCGCAGCAGTAACAGCAACAATACAAGGACAAAAACCACATTAGCAATAACAGTAACTATAATGATTTGATTAAATGAGAACAATGTTGAGATTTTTGTTTCTTCGTAGTGTATTTAGGTAGCACCTCAGTATTATGGTACCTATGTGTGTGTATTTGGGATAGAGAAGAAGCTAAGTTTAGTGTTACCATAAGTAAAATGTGTTGAATTTTTTAATATGTTAGATTGTTCATAAATAAATGATCGTTGGGATGCAGGTACTTACTTGGAATTTTGTAGAAAAATATATGGAATTTAGAATGAAATGAATTCAAACTATTTTTGATTTATGCTCAGTAGAATCTATCAAAGTAATATTGGAACTAACCGTGGAATAAGATCCTTAGAATACTGATAAAACTCTCATAGAACTGTCCAAGAGCCCTGTTGGAACTTTTGTAGAATTCTAGTGGGATTACTTAATATACAACATATAAGGTACTCCTATTGAACTCTCATAGAACTGACCATTTTTCATAAAACGCTCATGGAACTACCATAGAACTCATAGAACTCTTATAAAAATATCATAGGATTCCATAAAAACTCCCATAAAACTCTCATGGAACCACCATAGAGCTCTAATACAATTGGAGTCTTTAATAAATTTTATTATCTCTCTTGTAACTGCAATCGATTTCCCAAGGAACTTCCACTGAACTGGCTCTAAAATCCTTCCACAGAACTTCTAATTGAACTAAACATAAAACTCTCATGAAGCTCTTATAGAACTCATCGAACATAGAACTCTATAAGAGCTTCCATATAACTCTAGTAAATTTTCTATAGAATTATTTAGTATCGTGCACAATTCTCGAAAGAAACTGCCACAAAATCCTCATGGAGTTACCATAAAGCTATCATGTAACTCCCATAGAGTTGTCATATTATTCTTATGCAACTACATAGAAATCTAATTAAGCTCAATCGAACTTCTGCGGTTTTTTATCCTTCACTCAATCAAACTAAATCAAGTACAAAGTACAGACACTTTATTTGAAATTCACTTGGGTTTAAATCCTGCCTTGTAAAGGGTGTTTTTTAGAAGTGTGACTTTCAGTCTGGTAATACTTTTTTTGGAGTTGTTTTTTTTGACAGCTGTCACTTGATTTATGCTCAGTTTGGTTTGTCATTTCATAATGAATAGACTTACTCCTGAACAACATTTGCAAGTCGTGCAAATTTATTACCAAAATCATGGTTCGGTTTCACAAGAAGCTCACTTTTGGTTGAATGGGTACGTTAAGAAGCAAAATTGTCGCATTTGGAGTGATCATAATCCACAAGCTATTGCTGAGGCGCCGTTACATCCTCAAAAAGTCACTGGTTGGTGTGCTCTATGGGCAGAGGGAATCATTGGTCCATATTTCTTCAAAGATGAAGCCGGTCATAATGTTACAGTCAATGGGGAACGCTATAGAGCCATGATTAATGACGTTTTCGTGCTTGAATTGTGAATTGGAGGATGTTGATGTGGACGACCTCTGGTCCCAACAAGACCGCCGTCTACATGCCATACAGCCAACAAAACAATCAATTTATTGAAGGAAACTTTTGGTGAGCGCATTATCTCGCGTCGTGGGCCTGTGGCGTGGCCTCCACACCGCTGGACTATTTTTTGTGGGGTTATGTGAAGTCGCTTGTCTACGCATATAAGCCCGAGACGATTGACGCCTTGGAAGCGAATATTCGGCGGTTATTACTGATATACGGCCCCAATTGCTACAAAAAGTGGTCGAAAATTGGGCATCTCGGCTGGAACCAGCCGCGACGGCCATTTGCCCTAAATCGTTTTTAAAACATAATGGCAAATCCTTATCTTTATAATAAAGCTAAATTCTTGGCCATAACAGTAAATTATATGAGTTTTATTTCTTCTTGAAAACCACACTTTTAAAAAAAAAAACACCCTGTATATAAACTTGTGGCTATTATTCGTCAAACTTTCAACTTTTTATGATTTGTGCACTGAAGTCAGTACTTACTGCTTGCTTCAAATGCTTTTGAACTACCTATTTATTTTCTCTCCTTCAAACTGAATACGATTTATTTCGTTAATGTATGTGCAGTAATGAAAATAATTAATTTAAATACAAATAACCACACACAATTCGACCATGAATGTAATTAATAATTAACTTAAATATAGTATCCATGCAGCTCTATGAAATGCGCCTAGAATCGCACTACAAACATATGTACTATTTTTAAAATTGTGTGAGTGCATGTGTGCTGATATTATTATTTCTGACAATTGCAGATTATTCAGATTGTTGTCACTGAACGGTGTTCATTTTATATATGCAACTACTCATCTATTAAATTCGAATTGACAAATCAGTTTTCTTTTACACACACATACATAAATATGTTGCTGCTATTTTTCGGTTGAAAAGGTAACATAATTAGCCGCAAGTCCTGTCAACGCTATTATGCAGCATACTCGCACATAGCATATAGTTGTCCTTGTTGTGGTTGTTCGGCTGATGCAGCCGATGTAGTCGTAGTATTATTATAATTGTGAATGCAAATTTACTATTCGGCAAAAGCACACATATTTAAGTACAATTAAATGTGGCCAATAGGGTGGTTACACGCGTATATTACTCGATCAGCCTGAAAATATGCGTTGCAAAAATAAATTTTAATTTCAAAAATTGTTGCATATTTTTGTGCACAATAATGTACCACATACACATATTACAGCACATGTGTACTTTAGCATGAACTGAAAAAACAATAGCAATTGCATACTTTTAGGTACTACATGAGCGCTTGTAAAGTTTATAATTAAATTTAATACATAATTCCACTTTTCAGTATTATGCTGTGTGACAACATGATTTTCTACTTAAAATCATTTATGTTCATGTACCATATGTGTGTGTGTGTGTGTGTGTGTGTGTATGTGCGCTGTGAAAACTTTTACGGTTTTGTTTTTATGCAGTAGCAGTAATTTGTACTCTCCGGATTTAGGTTTCTAAAAATATGTAAATTATGTTTAGTTATATGCGTTAGCTTTCTATATACCACCAGCAAATATACCTGCAGCAATGCTACAAATTCTTCAGTAATTATGCTAAAATTTTAATTTAAGTTTACGTACACTATGTTCCTGCTATTGTTGCTGCCTAATGATATATTTCATATAAATTAATTTATAATGCAAATATTAAGTAAACTTAAAAAGTTGATGTATATTAAACGCCTAAAACTATGCTATAAATAAGTATGTATTATAATAATGCATAATTAAAATGATATAATTATTTATTATACCTGATTGCAATGTAGGCATGTGTGTAACTGTGAGGGCCAATCCAATGAAGTTATGCCGTTTTCTTCTTTCCAACTGCTACACAAGCGACTGTGATGTTTGTGGTCGTTGTCCTCTTGAAGAACCCAATCTCGGCTTCCTGCCCCAAACCACATATCCGTTGATGGCAGAAGTCCACGACGGTATATCGTGGTCATGAAGTTGACATCGAAATTCCTCGTGAACATGATTAATTTGCCAAATCCTTGTCTTATGAAGCATCCCCAAACATGAACCTTTCCTGGACGTTTCACTGATCGCTGGAGCATCTTACCATCTTTAGTGGACCAAGCACGCTTAATAGTGTTTGTCATCCAAAAGGAGGATTCGTCTGTGAACACCACTTGGCTCCAATCATCATCCACATGTTCAGTTGCCCACTCTTGGTGTCTTTTTATTTGTTTGGCAGTTAGTAAGGGTTTTACCGTCGTTGCTCGAAATTGGATCTGAAACTCCCTCAAACGGTTTCTTATTGTATTCAGAGAGACATTTATGCCCTTTCGAGCCAATTTTTGTTTAGCTGCTTTCAAGGATATGGCTGGATTAGCTTCGAAAATCCTCTTTATAACCAAGTCCTCCTGTTTCGAGGTAGCTCTGCAAATGCCGCGATTCGGCAAGTCGCCCACATTTTTGTGCACCAAAAAGTGTTGGTTCCAATGCTGGACAAACACCTTCGACTTTTTTAAGTACTTCGAAGCACTCAAGTGAGACATCTTGGGACTTTTAGGATGGGAACAAAGAAAGACTGCTTCAAAACGTTTCGCGTATACGGAACTCATTTCTTAAATATGCTCTTGGGACGAAAGTCTATAATGGACTGTTTCTACAATTATATTGCGAAATTTACAATAAAATCAAGTTGCTTTCTTCTTGAAAGAACTGTCCGTTTGAAATATTTAATGTTTTCGGTTTTTATATAAAACTTTGACTTTAAGAAGTAATAATTTAAACATTTCTTATGAACTATGTATGGTCGCTTATCTTTCGGATTAAAAAAAAAACAGGAAAATAAAAACGTAGAATAATTGCTTTGGGCTACTAACCCTATTCCCAATGCAACAAACTCTCAACAGCTGGTTGTCATTGACCGAACTTTGCACATACGATGGTAGATCAATAAGTACCCGTGTTAGAAATGAAGAGGCAAGTTTTTCACAAATTTATTTTTCTATTTTTCAACGTTATCTCCTTTTAGTACAATACTCTTTTCCCAACATTTCTGCCATTTCTTTAACCCCTCCAAAAAATACGATTTGTCAAACTCTTCAAAATACGCTTCTGTCTCGACGATAACCCCCTCGTTTGAACTGAATATTTTTCCCCCGAGCCACGTTTTCATGTTGGGGAACAGAAAGAAGTCACATGGAGCCAAGTCGGGTGAGTACGTTGGGTGCAGCAGCAATTCGTAGTTCAATTCATGCAATTTGGCCGCGACAATTCCGGATCAATGTGCTGGTGCGTTATCGTGGTAAAACAGCACTTTTTTCTGAGACAAATGGGGCCGTGTTTCCTTCAATTTTGTATCGAATCGGTCCAAAAATTCACTTTTGTACTGCCCCGTGATTGTTCTTCCTTTCTGCAAAAAGTCCATGAGGATTATTCCGTTGGAATCCCAAAAAATCGTGGCCATGACCTTTCCGACTGATGGGACCATCTTTGCCGTCTTAAAAAATAAATGAAAAAATCCCTACCCCTAAATTAAGTATAGATTTAAGTACTTTTAAGAAATTTTTTCGCTTGTACTAAGCTAAATAAATAAATTAAAAATTAAATTAAAATTATATTAAAATTAAATAAATTAAATTAAATTGTCGTCTTCGGAGCAGATTCACCCCGAAAAATCCATTGTTTTGACTGTCGCTTGGTCTCTATCGTATAATAATGGATCCAGGTTCAAAATACCACTTTAGTAAAAAAAAATATATATTAAAAAATTAAGCTATTTATATACTCCTGAAAGTATGTAGATATTTTATTTGCTCATTTAATGAGAATTTTTTCATGAAAAGATGAAACTTGTGGAAGTTTTCTTTACTTTTACTATTGTCCATTCAAACTGCTTTAAGATGTAGCTCTACCTTTACTTTTACTTTTAATGACACAACAGCCCATGGAGGGCCTAGGCCGAGCTTTTTCACATCCACTCATGTTGTGCGTGTTATATTTGTACATGAATGGAAGGGACCTACAGTTTAATGCCGAATCCGAACGGCGAAGTGAAAAGCTTTTCATAGCAATTTTTACTCTTGTAGGTTTGCCATTGCCTGCCAAGAGGTGGTGCCGTGTAGAAAAATTATTTTTCTACTTTTTGATTTTACCTGTACCGATGTAGCTCTACCAGAATGTTTTAAAATATCCTTCGGAAACAGCTTCTCGACAACAGACTATCACTCACTGAACTTTTCAGTGAGCTCTGCTGGAGCCTCAAACCTTTCACACAACACTGCAAGAACTTTATATGTGCATAGGTGTATAGCCTCCTGAAAGTATGCAATTATTTTAGTGCGCTTTAATTCTTTTGTGTTGCTTAGCCATTTTTGCTTCTCAGAACCTAGAAAATCTAAATCACACCAAAGAAAATAAGGCACATTCATTTGAGGAGTTAGTATATTTGAAAAGCATAAATATAAAACGTGCCGTTTTGTTTTTTATTCTGATTAATTTCTATTTGCCAATTTTTATAAAAATGCAACAAAAGAGTTCAATAATTTGTAAATGATTTATGGCTTTATAAAGCATACACAAGCACGTGTACATTAATTGTTCATGTATTCATATATGTATGTAACCAAACTCAAATTAAATTCAATTGCGAACCCATAATTTAGTAAAGTACACAGTTGATGACAAATAGTATAAATTCACATGCATAAGTACATAAGTATGGGTATGCATTATACATGCCTAAAAGTATACGAACGCATACATTTATGGTACATGTAATTTTTGCATGTATATAAATTGATTTTTATTCCTTTTGCTTTTTGCATTTTACTTCTTTCTTTTACGCCATAAAAATTAAATTCATTCAGTTGAACCGCAAGCGTTTGTGTAAAATTTTAATTGCATACATTTGCTCTTAATTTTCTCTCGTTTTTTTCCTTTTTGCACTTGTTTTGCTCTCTCACTCTATCGTTCACATCTGTGCACTTCAGATCCTTGTCTGTTATGATTATGCATTATTGCATACGTGCATATGCACGAGTAGAGTACATATTTAAATATATGCTGCAATCTAAAACAAACAGAATAATGTTCAAACGTATAAAGTATTAATGAGTACCATACAAAATTTACTCAACGCAAAAATACATACACACATGCACACATACATTCATGGAATTATGATTAATGAAGTTTCTATTCAAGCACGCACAAGTACAAACAGACATACCTGCATTTATTCCTATAACTACAAGCACACATACTATCACATGTGCACATACACACACACACATAGAAATAGTGTGTGTGAGCAACTTTCACCGTGTGTTATGGATATGTGTTTTTTTATTTGTATGTGTGTATTCGTTTTCATCGTAATATGACCGTATTTTTGCCAGCTAGACAGCAAGAAAAAAATAAACGTTATGATTGTGTTACAAACAAAAATGTGGAAAACGAATTTTTGCTTATACAATAGAAATTTAAATTTGAATTTCACTCTTTTTTATACGAGTATGTATGGAGGTACGAGTATATGTGTATGTATATATGCATCTACATATTCATTTCCCCTTGCCTTCATGTACATATGTAGCTATGCACATAAATAACATACATAAATGGTATTTGCATGTATGCAACTTTGCATACATATGCAAAGTTGCCCTGCATACACACACACATATGCTTTCTATACCATTTATTCATATATGCATTTTGTATGTCAGAAATCAAAAATCAGAAATCTACTTTCCGGCAACATTCAATATTCGTCGGTGAATTTTATTTCCGTTAAAGGTATACCTATACCTATACTTATTGCATATATAGTATGTATGCATGTGTTGGTTTGTATTGTGTGTGTGTGTGTGTGTGTGTGTGTGCTGTTGTATTTTTCTGTGTAATCAGATATTTCTTTGTGATTTTTCTTTCACGTTTTTATAGTACATGTATATGTGTCTGCTTGCGTTGGTTTACGGAAATTGTGATTTTTAACACAAATATTTCTCATATATAATAGCAGAGAGTAGGGAGAATTGCGGTTGGTCAACCCTATTAGAATCTATTTAAAATATTAATGCATTTAAATTTAAATTTCGATATGAAAACTTAATTTCTTTATCAGTATTTGTACTAGTTAAGTGTGTAGAAGCGTGAATTGAAGGAGTGTCCGCGAATAAACTCTCTTCTTCTTATTTTTAATTTTGGACTCCTGCTAATGGTAATAAGTCTACAATTATCACAGAATATTTACCTATGGATCCACAAAATTTAATGTGATTTAATTTCAGAAACGGGTTCAACTTTCAAAAGTTTTCAGTTTTTTGTAATAAAAATAAGGCTACAAAATATTTTGATCAAAGATTTTCGTATGGCTAAAGAGTTTTTATATACTTATACTTACTTAAAAATATGAAAACAATTTTTCGAATTCCCAGCTTCCTACAGTCAACAAAGGTAAATGGATAGAAATATTTTTCAATATTAATACTCATAATCAAGACACAAATAAATTAATATAAATTAATTGAATTATTTTCATTTCTAGTTCATATAATTTTATCTTTTAGTATAGTTGAATTTGTTTACATAACATTTCCGAGACTCTTTTGCCGGCAGCATTCCACTTATTTCTAAAACCTTCCATGAATTTAGCTTCTTTGCTTGTTGCCTGTAATGTTTTTTTCACTAGAGCCCAATATCTCTCGATAGGCCGAAGTTCTGGGCAATTTCGTGGGTTGGCGATTTTTGGTACCAATTTGATGTTTTGGTCTTCGAACCATTTAAGGGTTACTTTATTGTAGTGGCAGGAGGCTAGATCAAGCAAAAAGAAAGTAGATACATTGTGCTTTCTAATGAAGGGCAGAAATCTCTTCTGGTGGCACTCCTTCACATAAATTTCGGCGTTAACTTTTACTCCTTATCCCACAACTACAAATCGATTGCCATACCAGAAACTTCTTCGGGGATGTGGAGTTTTGTTTTGTCTTCAACTCCTCCTCGTTCCTTTGCGTTGTAAAACTCTTGACCAGGCAATTGAGAAAATTTAGACCACACATATGTTTCAACATCCATAAAACAGTAATCGAATTTTTGGAAATAATCTGTCTTCAACTTTTTACCTCGGCTCTGGGCAACCAAGTTCTTAGTAGCGTTCCTGTCGAGTACTGACTGCACTTTGCATGTTTTAAGGCCCGCATCGTTTTTAATTTTACGAACTAAAAACTCACTGCAACTCGCTTTTTCCGACAATTTTCGATTAGACAACGCTGGATTCTTCTCTAAGAGAGCAACTACTTTCTTCGCCTCTTGTGGAAACACGAAACCGCATTTCCTTCCATAACCATATTTTCTAGCAACTGTTAAGTCTGTATTAAATTTTTTAAGAATCATCGAGACAGTGTTTTGTGCAACTTTCGCCTTATTTGCAATGGTTTTCTGGCTCCAGTGCGGATTTTCTCGAAATAATTCAACAACTAAATCGCGTCTTTCCACTTCCGATGCCATTACTCAGCTGAAAGTTAACAAGTCAAAAAACATGTGAATTTCTCCAACGCAAAGCCTACTGTTTGAATTTTTTCATTCAGATGAAGAGTTTCAAAGCAGTGGTCTTTCAAAGTTATCCGATTTTTTCGATCTCACTCCTTATCTAGTTATTAGGATTTCTTGTTTACCTTAAAAATATGCTACAGATTATTTGAAATATAAATTTTTTTTTCGTTTAGCCATACAAGGGAGTATGGTAAAAGTATTGACAATCGGATCTCTTGTATGCCTAAAAATATGCTACAACCTATTTTAATTTCAGATTTTCGCTACAATTAACTATTTCAAATGGACAGAAATACTTGCCCATGTTAATTTAAGAAGAAATGAACTTCTAATTCTAAAATATTTCAGCTGTTTTTATTCCATGTTAACCTAAAAATATGCAAAAAAAATTGTATTTTCATCTTTTTGTTAGTCAAACAAAGTTTGATTTATCAAACCCTTTATCTTGTAAAGGGTGATTTTTATAAGAGTTTAGTTTTTGAAAAGGAAAAAAAAACACAGAAAGTTTACAAAAGCGAATGAAATTTTTAATTGGATTGATAAATCATTTCCTGCCACTTACTTTTAAAAGATAATTTCACTTAAATGTTGCCCGCGCCTACGCTTCAAGTGGTCCATCCAATTTTGGCACTTTTTTCACACATTTCGGCCGGAATCTCACAAATGACGCGTTCAATTTTGGCTTTCAAAGCAGCAATCGTGTTTGGATTGTACCTATAGACAAGAGACTTAACATAGTTCCACAAAAAATAATCTAACAGGGTCAACTTACACGATCTTGGTGGCCAATTGACTACACCAAAACGTGATATTACCAGCTCCCCAAATTCGCTTCTCAATTGATGCATGGTTTGGCGTGCAGTGTGGCATGTGGCACCGTCCTGTAGAAGCCATATGTCGGCTGAGTCCAATTCTTGCATTTTCGGCAAAAAAAAGTCTGTTTTCATCGAACGGTACCTTTTTCCATTGACCGTAAAGTTACGGCCTTCATCGTCTTTGAAGAAGTACGGCCCAATGATGCCGCCTTCTCATAAACCGCACCAAAAAGTGATGCATTGGTAGCTGCTGAATTGCCTCTGGCTGGTCTTCACATCAAATATGGCTATTCTGCTTATTCACGTATCCTTTGAGCCAAAAATGAGCCTCGTCGCTAAATGGACGTAGCTTGTGAAACACTTTTTTCACAGATCATGGATTTTGATAATAAATTTCAATAATTTACAAACATTGTTCAGGCGTAAGTATATTCATTATGAAATGGCAAACCAAACTGAGCATAAATCAAATGACAGCTGTCAAAAACACCAACTCCGGAAAAAGTATTGTCAAATTGAAAACCTCACTTCAAGAAAAATCACCCTTTATATCTAAAATGCTGTGAAGCCAAATCATTTTACAGCCAAAGAGGGTAATCGATTCCCACCTAAATAGAATTGAGCAACAATTAATTTGTATTCCAAATTTTCTCACTAATCAAATATGGCAAATTTAAATATTTTTGTATTTACGTTTAACAAATTAGTTTAGCTCTATTCAGAACTGATAGCTTTCGCAATGTCAAGTTCTCTGTTGCATACTTTTCGGTACCCTAGAATAATAGTACATATGTAAGTACTTATGTGAGCTGAAATTGCTTCAAGCAATATACATACAATTGCAGTAAAAAATCTTACTAATTTCATTTGCTTTCATCTTTTCTAATTCAAAAGCATCGCAAAAGAATGCAACAGAAAATGCTAATGCTAATTGAAAGATATTTTTCAATTTCCAGTTATTATTTTTAATTAAAAGATGTTATCATCAAAAATTCTCAATGGAAGTTCTTCGTTTTCATAAATACTGCAATTCGTTTTGAATTTTTTTTGTACCCAAGAAATATTTCAAAAAATTAAAGGAAAAGAATGAAGCGCATTAATATGTACAAGTGAAATCTAATATAAATTCTAACACCACAATAAGAAAATTGTATTAGAAGTAAAAAGAGAAAGAATATTTGGGTACATGCAGAAGGATATTTTCCCTCCATATTTTTCTGCAGTATGGCATATGGCAATACTGACACCCATTCCATATTACGCTGCTACACTGGTAAATCATTTTCATTTGAAGGTGCATAGTTACCTACATTTTTCATCACTAAAGCAGCATTTATAAAAAATGAAAAAATATGTAGAAGAAAACTTCTTTACAACATCATTGCAGAAAATTTATATGTTTTCATTTGAAAATATAAGCAACAAGAATTTCTTGTAAAAGCATCTAAAAGTGTGCAAAGAAAACATTCATAAAAATATGAAGCAGTAAAAAACTAATAAAAAAGAAACGGAAAGTACATATTTGTAAAGAATGAAAAATCTCGGAGATAAATTGCAATTGCAATTGCAATTCCACTGCATGCGCTCCCACTGCTATCACTACAATTACGAGAAGCGTTGCCACCCCGCTCTAGCTGTACAAATTATAGTATGTATGGCTAGAATGGGAAGCAGTTGTGTAGTGCGTTATCGTTCACTGATTTTATAGTTAGCATGCAAATTGGATGAGAGTATACGTGTGAGCAATACTAAAGCCATTCTCAAGAAAACGAAATATTATTAATATAAAATTTCATTGAGCGCACGTAAGACTGCAATGAGCAATGAAGGTATGTTTGCTATGCATAAGTTGCCATATGTGAATATGTAAATGAATAAGTGCGTGAAGATTGAATGACGTAATTGCATATGATATTAAATTACGCATTAATATTATTATTACTAAGCATACTTAAAATAAAAGCCGGAAAGTGTGCTTCGCATTTATGTAATTGGGAAAATTTAGTTAAATTGAAATCATTATAATTAAATTATCTACCTAAATTACATATTAGATTCATTGACCTAAAAGTATGCAACGACTTTTGGTACTTGCGCATAATTGCATTTGAAATATTCAAATACACAAATCAATGACATAAAGTTAAATATTAGAAATTGAACTCATTGACCTAAAATTATGCTTCCATTTTTGTAACTTCGTCGCTCGGATTCGGCATAAAACTGTAGGTCCCTTCCATTCATGTATATTTGTACATTTGCACAACATGAGTGGATGCGAAAAGCTTGGCCTTTGGCGCTACATGCGGTCATAGTCGACACTGATAAACTGAAGTCTATTGTGGTAAAGGAATAACACTTGCCACAATGGCTGTCTATCTCTTTATCGGTGTCCTGTGTGATTGCATTCCCCCTCTGATTCTCCCTCCTTCTTTCTCCCACCTATCAATCTTCCTTCCCTTCAACACAGGGTGTACCCCTGATTTTTTCAACACTCAGGGGTACACCCTGAGTGTTGAATGTATCAATAAAAAAAAAAAATTAAAACTTGGAGACTTAAAACTAAGTACTTAGTGTAAGCCTCAATTTGTATCAAATTGTGTTGTCATAATGTCACCAATATATTAAAAGCTCTTAATTTTATTTGTTTAAATTTGTTGTCCATAAAAATATGCTTTATATTTGAATACGGAATTATTAAATTTACTTTTCTTTGTTTTCTTCTTTCAATGGCACAACAGCCCAAGGACGGCCTAGGCCGATCTTTTCGCATCCACTCATGTTGTCCGTGTTATTTTTGTACATGAACGAAAATACCTTTTGTTTCTACTTTTTGATTTTGCCTGTGCCGAGATTGTGTAAAGCTTTTCATTGACGATTTTTACTCCAGTAGGTTAGCCATTGCCTGCCAAGAAGTGGTGCAGGGTAGAAAAATTTTGCCTTTGTCGAGATTTGAACATCGTACACTCTGCGTCGCAGGTCAACGCATTACGAACTACGCCACAGTGACCACTTAATTAAACTCTATGCCATAAAATATATATGAAAATATACTATGCTATACTTAGCAACTTGATGTGAAACATTCTGGCACCTAAAAGTATGCTACAACTATTACAGCATCACTGAAAAAGCATACATACATTTATGAGGGTGGATGGAGGAGGGAAGAAAAAGAAACCTCATTAAACTATTTTTACAACTTGCATTCCAAATATGCACACATTAACCCTAAAATATCATTTCATTAATTTTCGTCTGAGATCATTACACTTTCACATCATTACCCACAATACAGTCAGGCATGCAAACACACACATCCATACATAAATACTACATTTACACTTTCACACTACAACTTCATTCATTCGTATTCTCTAATTCATACATACATACTCACACATCTACATACATATTTATACCGTATACTAAAGCTGTCATACTCATACACACTCAGCTGCACTATTCATCCCTTCTAATAACTATGCTAATTTTAGCTCGTTTTTCTTATGGAGCGCGCATACATATGCTGTGATTATTTTTAATACAGACACTCATACTCACTTGCATGCATGTTTATTTCTTTTCCCTCGTTGCTGTCTTTTGCATACATGTCGACACGAACGTGTATGTATGCGTGTTTTTTTATGCGCTGCGCTCCCTTTCCGTTTTTTCAATAATATTCACAACATATTTCCCTAGACATTCAAACGTTCACACACATTCTAATACATGCCCTCGCAAGAGGTTGTGTTCAAAAATAAAAGAACACACAGTTTGAAAACAAGCAACGCTCTGAAAAAACACATTCACTCCCAAAAGTCATTAATGTTCCCTTCAAACATTAAAATCTCAGTTTGTTATGAATTTTAAAGTGGAAGGATTTTCTACCTATTCTTTCTTTCCTCTATGCTCTTTTGGAATAATTGTATGCTCGGTGCTTTGTAAATATAGGATTAAGTTTATTGCTTGTGTATAGACTGGAGAGAGCTACAGTAGTTTGTGAGAAGTTTGTCTGTTTTTATTCAATGGATTATTATAGACTTTTTCGAAATTTTCTTTTGACTTTCTTTTATCTCAAATACAGAATCGGCTATAATACCTTTTCAAAATCGATCTATTTACTTCAGGCCATAACAATATGAAAAAGTTATCTATGTAATCTGGAATCTGCCACACAAAATCAATTTGCAATTTTTTTTTATATGTTTTTTCAGAATTTTACTGATTTCTTTACATCATCATTTCAACTGTAATCTAAGATATATATATTTTGTTCCTTTATTATTATTTGAGTTTTTAGCTGATCTTTTGATCTAGCATCAAAAAAGAAACGATCCTGATGTGAATAAAATATCTCAAATAATTTGGCTCTGCATATTTATTTCAGTTCTCTGCCTTATCTTTTGATTATAGATCTAAAATGATCTGTGATCTTTTATCTCAAATACAGAATCGGCTATAATACCTTTTCAAAATCGATCTATTTACTTCAGGACATAACAATATGAAAAAGTTATCGATGTAATCTGGAATCTGCCACACAAAATCAATTTGCAATTTTTTTTCATATGTTTTTTTCAGAATTTTACTGATTTCTTTACATCATCATTTCAACTATAATCTAAGATATATATATTTTGTTCCTTTATTATTATTTGAGTTTTTAGCTGATCTTTTGATCTAACATCAAAAAAGAAACGATCCTGATGTAAATAATATATCTCAAATAATTTGGCTCTGCATATTTATTTCAGTTCTCTGCCTTATCTTTTGATCATAGATCTAAAATGTAGTTATGCTCACTATATAGTTTGTCCCTGTTTCATTCAGATCTCCTTAACATCTTTGTCCTATCTTATTGATCAAGGATCTGGAATCCTGAAACAATAAAATATTTTTAATTATTTTTTTCAGATTTACTTATTTGAAATATTTTTGTATTCTATTGATTCAGCATTTAGAATATATAGGACGATCATGATACAAACTTATTCATATACAATAATTGTTTCCATATTTATTTGAAATATTTTGCTGATATCATCATTATTGAATTTTCCATATAGTTTTACCATGTTTTTAAGGCCCTTTGATATTGTATCTTTAACCTACCCAAAATAGTTTTCACCGTTTATTTTGCAAATGCTTGATATTTAATTTGAGTTCTGATTTCTGTCTTTATCATATTGTTTTTTTTAATTTTTTTTTCACAATCTTACCTGATCGATCTATCCTCAAAAAACATAAACAATGATGAGTAAATCGACTTCGTTTTTTGCCATATTTTAGAAACCATTCAGAATCTGATTATAACGCATTACTATATACTTATTTATATAATTTTTAATGGGTTTATTTGAGATTTTTATCTTATCTTTCAATCTAGGATCTGAATGTTATGAAAATGAGGCAGTATTTTCATATAATTTCTTTTCCATAGATTTTTTAAATCTTTATCTGTTTCTATTTATTACAGATAATAGTACAACTTTTCAATATTTTTCCGATGCATCTGCAATAAACTCATTTAATCTGAAGTCTGAAACACATGAATTATCGTAATTCTTTTTAAATTTAATTGAAATTTTAGTTCAATCCTTTAGATCCTAGGTGTTTCCTGGAGCACAGAAATTACTGTTACATAACTTTTTTCAGGTTAATGTGGGAAATTTAACTGATCCCATTGTAGATCATCTCATAATTTTGTATTAAATC
This sequence comes from Palloptera scutellata, assembly GCA_958295655.1. NCBI lineage: Eukaryota > Metazoa > Arthropoda > Insecta > Diptera > Pallopteridae > Palloptera > Palloptera scutellata. The sequence continues at coordinate 92,043,870 of OY282450.1, forward strand.
CTTTACATGATAGCTAAACTAAACTATCCAAATTTAACCTAATAAGTTTCTGGTCAATTGTCATTATGTTTCAGCTCAAACCATCCAAAACTGTCACAGGAATTTTTGTACTTATTACTTTACACACTCGCTTTCTGTCTCCTTGTATATTTATTTCTTTTCCCTTATTAAACTTTATAGTATATTTTTGTTGTTGTTTTATTTTTCTACATATTTGTTTTTTTACATTTTTTTCTCTCATATTTTGTTAATAGCGTTACATTTCATTTTTCCAACTAAGTTCATACGTGTATGTAATTTTCGAAGCAACTTGAAAACTTTATGCCGAAATTTTTATCAGCTCATGTGACAAGTGCATACACGAATACATACACAAATACACATGTACACATGCTTCAACAGTTTGCATTCGAATGGATGTGTACTATATAGTTTGCAATCATATGAATAGCTTCAGTTAGTATTTTTTTTTTTTTTTTGTGTTTTTTAGTTGCGTGCAACTAAATATTTAAAAATTGTACGACGTGATATATTATGCTTGAGTTACATTGACATGAGTGACTTCATTACTATCTGTAAGTGTATGCGGGGATGTGATCGTATGTTATTGGCATCATTAGTTGTTTCTAAAATTAATGAGTATAAAAACTGAAGGAAAATCATTGCATACTTTTTTGGTACATTTGAAATAAAATTTTTCAAACAAAATAATGAAAAGCAAATATTTTTTAGAAGAAAAAGTTACCGGCATATATAAAGCATTTTAATTGGAAAGATTAACAATGTGAGGAATTCGTAGTTTTTATTCAAGCTAAGTTTTTTTTTTTTATTGGATTACCTGAAAGTATTTGATTAAGTTCTTTTAAATTGGTATACTTTGCTAATTTTATGATTCTTTAAATGTTGCTTTATTTTCATTTAAAGCAAACCAGAGGATATTGATAGTTTTTTTTTTTGTTTTGATTTTACTCTAATTTCGCACATTTTCTTATACGAACTCAGTCTATCTTTTCGCACTGTGTAAGCCTAACTGCAATGCATCTATTTCTGCTACTTTTCTCTTAACACACACAAGTGATTACTGCACACACTTATCAATTGCAATATTTAAATACTTGGAGAAAAGTAGGTTATAATTTCAAACTAGCATAAACACTCACCTTTTTACCTCACTTTTTTTTCTTTAACTTTTTTGCGCTATTTTTCTGCACTCTCAGTTCCACATCATTTCCTACCTACTCTTAATGCTGGTTTTAACTACCGCTGCTTTTTCATTTTGCTTTTCATCTATCATGTGTCATGTTGTGCCTATGTGTGTTGGTGTATTTATTTAGCCTGTTTTTAGTTGTATACTTAACACTCGGGGTTGTACCTATACGCTTTATTCACCCACACACATACACTTCACCTGCCCCCATAACATAATGCAATGCTTTTCAGCATCACTGACCCAAAATTCTCATAGCCTCTTTTTTTATATTTCAGCACGTTTGTCATTTTAACGCCGCATTTTTCTGTGTACCTGTATGTGTGTGTGTGTGTGTGTGTGTGTGTGTGTGTGTGTGTGATAGTGAAACAAATATTGCCTACCTCCTCCGTTGTATTCATTTTGGTATTTTTGTTTTCAGGTCAGTATAACTGCTTCTTCTTCTTCGTCTTTTTCTACTTCCACTTCTGATTCTGCTTACTGCTTCTTCTGCCTCTTTTATTATTTTGAGTACAGTTCACGGTTTAATTTTTTCATTTTCTTTGTATAGTAAATTTGTTGTGTGACGTGGAAAAGGAAAGAAAGCAACCGCATGAGAATGAAAACCACCAAAGGGCTTTTTCTTGTCTTTTCATACACATTTCACATGTTTTATTTGCACTTTGCTTGTGTGTGGATTTGTGTTTTAGTACTTTTGTCTATTTGTATGTATAGTAATTTGATGGCACTGATGATTTTTTTTCCAGTATTTTCTTTCAATTTTTCTACACACAAACAACGACTTTGCAATTGCTGTGGTTTAAAATAATATAGTGAAGGCATATTTTTAGACTGCTACAGCATAAAAAAATATTTTGTAAAAGAATGCTACAAAGGCATTTTTGCGCTGACATTTCAAGCTTTGTTTCGTTCTTCTCTCCTCTAGATTATTATGTTTGAGTGAATTTAAAAAAGTTCGTTCGCACTTTTGATTTTGTTTTGATTGTTTTTTTCTTTTACAAAGCGTACTTTTAGGGTTAGGTACGATTTTCCCATAAAACAACATTGTTTAATGTTTTTTTATTTTGTACACAAAAAATCATAAAAATTGCTGACTAACTCCTGCGTGCCTGCCAATTTCTAATTTTCTAATTTCCTCTCTCTAACAAAAATAAACTAAAATCGTATAACACTGACACTTGTCTATTCTATTTTATTCAAGCGGTTCTTTCTTGCGTACTTCTTAACATTTAAAAATATTTTTTTTTACATAATTTCACGGAAATTAAAGGAAATTAATATACTTATTTATAGTAAAGGACTATAGACATCGTAAAAAAAAAAAAATTTATCAACTTTAGCAACCTTTCATACATTGTTGATATAGGTAAGTGTTTCCTTTTCTGCGGCTTAGGGTTACACTGGCACACTGACGTTTACCGAAACTTGTTTATTTAATAATGATATTAAAAAAGAAATTAAATAAAGAAAAATGTCAATCTGTTTTAGGGACTTAATGTTGGGTGTAATTTATGTGTATAAATATTTTTATAAGCTACAAAATTTAAATACTCAATTTAATTTCAAACAAATTTTTCTTTCTTTCCAGGTATGGTTTATTTTAATTAATGTTTCTAAAGATTATGTAAGTATAAGTGTTGTTTAAAAACCAGCAGCCTACAAATATGCAAAGAAAATTTTAGTCTTTTATAACGATACTAGTATGTTACTGAGACACTTATTGAATTTTTTATATTCGTTCATGTACAAATGTAACACGCACAACATGAGTGGATGCGAAAAGCTTGGCCTTTGGCGCTACATGCGGTCATGGTCGACACTGATAAAACTGAAGTTCATTGTGGTAAAGGGATAACACTTGCCACAATGGCTGTCTATGTCTCTATCGGTGTCCTCTGTGATTGCATTCCCTCTCTCACTCTTCCTCCCACCTATCAATCTTCCTTCCATTCAACACAATGCTCTGAATTCATAGGGGTACACCCTGAGTGTTGAATGTATCAATAACAAAAAAGACAAAGGTTAGGTTAGGCTAATTGACAAAGGGCAGCATCTCTTAATGCTGGTAAAAGGTAAATTATTCTATTTACTATAAATGCAACCTATAATAATCTCTTAAAATATGCCCAAGGGGTTATTTTTAGATTACTACAGTAAACTTTCAATTTGATCGTTTCATGTAATCAAAATAAAACATATTTGAAGTGGCCTACAAATAGGCCAATGAGCATATATGTGTTAGTTTCTATTATTATTTATGAATTGTTTCTTTGATAATTGATGAAAAAATCATAACAACCAAATCAATTCTAAGCTAAAGATGTTTTGTCCATTTTGATGATATTATTTGTAAATTTTTCCAATCATTCCAATGATGAATTTATGTTAATTTTTTCCACGGTAAGACACAACTCTAAAAAATTGCCTAAACTATGGAATCGGAAAAACTATATTTTACAAATTTTAAAAACATTTACATTATTTAAAAAAAACACAATTCTTCTAAAAACGGATGAATTCCGAATCAAAAATGTTCAAAACTTTGCAGCTTCTAAACCACTAAGCCGCTTTAGATATTTTTCAACACACACGCTTATTCTATAAATTTTAAAAAAGATTTAAAGTTTTCCGAATTAATGAAGCAAAAATAGACAACATCCTGTCCAAAAATGCACAAAACTATGTGTCCCAAAAATAGACCTAACTTATTTTTCTTCTTATAAATCGATACTGAACCGATTATGAAAAATTTATTCAGCTACTTTGAAGTCAATTTTTATGCTGCACAACAGTGAAAAAGAAACACTTCACGGATTTGATAGTTTCGTCATAAAAAAATTCAAAATTATTACCGATAATTTCTGTCATTAATGAGATAAAATGTTGAAATACATGTTAAACTTTAAGTAAATTAACACATCTACAACTATAAAAACTTGTATTCCACTATAGCATTTTGAATCTGATTTCAAGCACAAGAAAGACTTTGCGAATATATACAAACAACAACAAAAAATTAAACAAAAAAATGTCTGCCAACCAACTCCAGACGAAATTCTACTTGCATTAACATTTTGTACCTAAAGAAAACAAAAAGGTTTTCATTTTTAACCGCAAACTATAGATACTAGAAAAAAATTTTTTTTGCCCTATAAAAAAAGCAAGAATGTATAAAAATGTGTCAAAAATCTAGTGCCAAAAAATATGCAATGAAAAATGCAAGCAAAAAAACAAAAAACGGCAAAATAATTTGCCTCCAGCTAAAGCTGCTGAAAAAACCAAGTTGCCGCATGTTTTCCTTTTTGGCTATGCTATGCTATAACGGGAGTGTGAGCGTGTGAAAGTGTGTCTGACTGTTTGCGCTGTTAAGGGAAATGAACTGGACAACTGGAGCGAGTCAAGGGTGGAGGAAAAACACTTTGAATTTAGATAACAACATTACAAGCTGCTGTTGCTGCTGGCTATGGAACACACAGAAACAACAACATCAATAGCAGCATAAGCAAATATTTCATCAAGTAAATATTAACAAAACAGAAAGGAAGACGAAAAAAGGAAAATGTAAACGGCAAATAAAATTAAAAAATGGTAAAATAAAATAAACTGGTGAAAAAGTTTTCACACTCAATGTAAGGTAAATGCGCTCACACTTTGCACTGGGTGCTTTACTCGCTCGCCCCTATTTCCCTGTTGCCGCCGCCTTCGAGGCAAAACATTTTTGCATTTATTCAATGCTTAACTGGACATATTGGCCAAAAAAAGAGAAGAAGAAGCAATACGCCTGCGAGGTTAGTTTAGAAGATTGCCAGAAGCTTGCTGATGTAACTCATTTAAATTCATCCCTGTCAGTTGCCTCTTGGTCTTGGGTGTTTTTTTTTTTTTTTTCTGTATAGAAATATAACATGCTTAATAACAAATTTATGCAAAAGGTAAACCCTGTTTTGAGTTACGGAAGAAGTGAAAAAAAATATGCTGGCAACATTTAGGCATTATTTTATATGTACCTGCATATTTTTTTAAGAAACTTTATTTTCCCCATTTAACTTTATTTTTATATATTTTTTTTTTTTCTTTAAAATGTTTTTAATAATTTTCTGTTCTGCTTTGAAATTTCCAGTAAATTATCTTACATTACTTTTTATATAACTTATAAATATTTGTCTTTTGGGATAATCATCATCATTTTGGACTTGATTTACATTCTCTTGTTATTGTTGTTGTTGCTAATGGCATTTTCGCACATTACCAACAACATATTTTTTTACTGAAGTTAATAACAAAGCAATTACATGAACATGATTATTAAATAAATAAGTAATAAGATAATGTGAACATTTTTTTTTATAAGTATTTACTTGTTTAAGTTATGAATTTTTAAATTTGGAAATGGGCATGAGGAATGTAGACTTTCCTTGGTTCTCAGTCTCTTTGACCATTGCAAGTTGTTTATGTTAAGTCAAATATTAATTTAAAAGGTGCAATACTTAGTTCCATATTTTTTTTTAGTTTTGTTAAATTTTTTTTTCGAATTTGTTTAACTGTGTTCACTTCTTGATAGGAATGGGCACAATTCTTATCTCGTGGGGGAAACTATTGCTAAAGCTAGTATTAGAGCGGTTATGATTTGATTCTCTCCCGTAAGACCTAAAGGCGAACCTAAACACAAATGGTGGTTTGAAGAAATCAAGCATCTCAAAGAATAAAATAGAAAATTGTTTATTCAGTGAAAACGAACCAATGAATAGCAGCACGAAATTAATTTATGAACTAACTTTTCATACCCCAGGAAGGCCTCTTATACTAAAGCGAATGATTTTCAACCGATTATATAGTATTATACTTATATCTCTATGCCTTCTAAATGCTCTTGAACGGTTGATAGATGCATTCGTCAACGATAATTTCAATCCCAGAATGATATCTAAGGAGTGAGATTGAAAAAATCGGATAACTTTAAATTGTCCTAGTATTGAAATCCCTTATGCAAATCAAAATATGTAAACAGTTTCGAAAAGAAAATTTTATTTCTGATAAAATGCTCAATAAAACTAATTTGTTTGTTGTTTTTTACAGAATTCGGGCAGCTTTTCCGGTATGCCTGCCATTAGCGCCTTTACTGTCATTTCTGAGACTCTCTTGGCGGCAGCATTCCACTTATTTCTAAAATCTTCCATGGATTTAGCTTCTTTATTAGTTGCCTTTAATGTTCTTTTCACTAGAGTCCAATATCTCTCAATAGGCCGAAGTTCTGGGCAATTTCGTGGGTTGGCGATTTTTGGTACCAATTTAATGTTTGGTCTTCGAACCATTTAAGGGTTACTTTACTGTAGTGACAGGAGGCTAGATCAAGCAAAAAGAAAGTAGATACATTGTGCTTTCTAATGAAGGGCAACAATCTCTTCTGGAGGCACTCCTTCACATAAATTTCGGCGTTAACAGTGCCATTTGTTATGAAACTTTTACTCCTTAGCCCACAACTACAAATCGCATGCCATACCAGAAACTTCTTCGGGAACTTGGAGTTTTGTTTTATCCTAAATCTTTCCTCAACCCCTCCCCGTTCCTTTGCGGTGTAAAACTCTTGACCAGGCAATTGAGAAAGTTTAGACCACACGTACGTTTCAACGTCCATAAAACAGTAATCGAATTTTTGGAAAAAATCTGTCTTCAACTTTTTAGCTCGGCTCTGGGCTACTAAGTTCTTAGTAGCGTTCCTCGCTTACTGACTGCAATTTGTATGTTTTAAGCCCCGCATCTTTTTTAATTTTACGAACTAAAAACTCTCTGCAACTCGCTTTTTCCGCCAATTTTCGATTAGACAACGCTGGATTCTTCTCTAAGAGAGCAACTACTTTCTTCGCCTCTTGTGGAAACACGAAACCGCATTTCCTTCCATAACCATATTTTCTAGCAAATGGGTTAGTCTGTATTGAATTTTTTAAGAATCATCGAGACAGTGTTTTGTGCAACTTTCGCCTTATTTGCAATGGTTTTCTGGCTCCAGTGCGGATTTTCTCGAAATAATTCAACAACTAAATCGCGTCTTTCCACTTCGGATGCCATGACTCAACTGAAAGTTCACAAGTCAAAAAACATTTGATGTTGTTGTCTTGTCTTTGCCTACTGTTTGAATTTTTTCATTCAGATGAAGAGTTTCAAAGCAGTGGTCTTTCAAAGTTATCCGATTTTTTCGGTCTCACTTCTTAAATCCCAATGCGTGAAACTGACTTTGTTCATAAAATCAGAAAGTCTTTCCATCTCAAGGAGTTTAGCCCAGTCACTTCATTTGAAATGTTTAGGTATGTAGAAAGAGGTTTCAATTATGTATTGCCAAGTTCTATAACGACATCGTTTTGTAAACTTTATCTATATTAGACTGAGTAGGATTGTAGGGAAATATACCTCTGATAGAGATAGTTTCACCATTTTTGTGGAACCTGGTCTGGGGAGGTGCGTTTGCACTGTAGTTTCTTATGCACATTATCTAGTCTTGGCAGTTTTAAAATACGACCTTATAATTTCGGTCAAGTCATTCTATCAGTGTTTAAGAACATTGGATAAGGTTCAAAGAACGCCAACGGTGTTGGCCGCAGGTCGCTTTAGAGCAACCCTTACCTTAGCCATGAAAGTTCAAGCAGCTTTCTGTAATTGTGCCCTCATGCAATCTAACCAATCAAGTATGGCCAGAGTATAACTGTATTTGAGGTCACTTGATTTCAGGAGCATTCTAAGTTTATAACAAACTTCGTATGATTTGAGTAATTGGGTTCTCTGAGCATGGAAGAAGTTGTATCATAATGGGTGAACTTTGGGCTAAGTGTGCTCCGGTGAACAACTACTTAACCTAACATAAGTAAAATAACTTCTCCATATTAATATTTTGCCAAAAAAAAATCTCATTTAAAATGCGGTAAATTACAATAATAAAACTGAAAATTCTAAACAATATCAACAATATTTAGATCAGGAATTGTTTCTATAGAAAACATTGCATTGTCATTAGTTTTCCATTCATGTACAAATATAACATGAGTGGATGCGAAAAGCTCGGCCTAGGCCCTCCATGGGCTGTTGTGCCATTAAAAGTAAAGTAAAGTAAGTCATTAGTTTTCTTCTGAAGTACAATGAGATGCATTAACACTTATACTTGCTTAATGCAATTTTATTACGATAGTAAAACTTTCGTTTCAGTTAGTGAAACATTAATTTCCATTAAAAAGTTAACTCAGACACAATTAAAAACACAAAATTTGCTTCTTGGAAACTTCTTGACAATCAGGAACACTCACACACGTAATTTCTGCATAAAAATTATCAAAAGAAAATAATAAAAATAATATTAATTTCCCCAAATGCCAAAATAAGCTTGGCACAAAATAATTGAGAAATGTTGCTGCAGCAGGAGTAACAACAACATCAGTAGAGCAAAACTGGCTACCAGGAAAATAATCCTTAGTAAATTAGATATTTATGAGTATGTTATAAAATAAGCTACGCAAATACAAACTAACACACACACACATACACACACACACACACACATGAGAGAATTTAAATTTTGGGGCACTATTGAGCGTGAAAAACACAGAAGCGAAATTTTAAATCAAATATAACAAGTAGAAAAAGGAATGACGTAAGTTTGTTGTGTGATATAAAAAAAGTGTAGAAAGAGTATGCAAAAATATGAGGAGTAATTAAGAACAAAATTTTGTTTAATCGCATTTACTTATAAGTATGTATTAGTTATTTTTGTGTAGAAATTTTGTATTGAAAATAAAAGTTTAAGTACACACAGCCACACTCACAGGGCAATACTGCCAGTATCTACGTTGCTGCCAGTATCTATAAAGATTTCCACTACCTTGTCGCACACAAAAAAAAAAAAAACAGGGCAATATTTTACCACACCGGCTATTCTCAGTTGGTGTGTGTGTGTGTGTAAGTGAAAATTTTCTGCTGCATTGGCAGTAACCCCAATAAAATATTATAAATTTCATATTCAATGGTCTACGTGTGCTATCCAAAAAACTAAATGAGAAATGAAGCAGCATAGAAACATGTATGGAGTGCAACAAGCATCTGTGTGTGTGTGTGTGTGTGTGTGTGTGAGAGTGTGTAGAAACAAAGTTTATATCAAAAATTGCATAAATTAACATGAAATGTGTTTAAATAAGAGAAGCACCCTCAAGCAATTTCAATGAAGAATAACTAAAGCAAGAAGAAGGAGCTAAAGTTAGAGAAAAGATGTATGTGTGTGTGTGTGTGTGTGTGTGTGTGTGGGTAAAACAAATTTGCTTCATTTCGGGTTAACAGCGTGTCAAAGTGTTTGGCTTTACTTGCCAACACAAGCACACCCACCCAAACATATATGCTTACATGCATACGTATGCATTAAATAGATACCTACCTAAAAGTTAAACTTGTATTACTTATGTATGCACAAGCTTAATTTGCTGCTTCTTTTTCTTCTTTTATGTATGTTCGTCACTCCGTTTTTTGTTTTTTGTTTTTCTTTGTTTTGCTGATATCAACTTAAACTTAGTTCTGTCCTGTTTCTATGTGAGTGTGTGTAGTAGTAGGTAGCAACACCTGCATTTACTTTCAAATAATTTATTTAAAAAGTATATGTGTAAGTATAATGTACAATATAACTTGGCAAACACTTTTAATCACACTTGCATACATGCTAATGTTTATTTTGAAATAAGAAAATCACTTGGAATTCATACAAAATTTAATGTCGAAATTGTGTGCATAGTCGCGGCTTACGCTGCGTATGAGTAACACATATTTAATTGAATATTAATATGTTACGATTTTGAGTATTTAATGGTAGCGGTTGAGTTTAAGTGTCGTGTCAGTTTATAAACATTCTAAATGATTTTCCGCTTTTTGTTTATTTTTAATTGGACAAAGTTTTAACGAAAATCGAAATCTTCAGTAAAACTAAACAAAATTTAATACTTTCCAAACTATAATCTCAATAAAAAAATTATTCTGATAATGAACGAATTTCGTGGAAAGGACTTTGGTAAGTTACGTTAAATGTGAGAATATTTCTGGAGAGTAACAAATTCAGCTAAATGAGACTAATTTACTTCAACTACTTTACTTTCGGGAGTGATAATTTCAACACAATTAAAAGCTCGGCTTAGGCCCGCCATGGGCTGCTGTTCCATTAAAAGAAAGAATAAGAAAAGAAAATCTATATATATATATATAAATGAAGATATGTTATGTTTGTGATGAATGATTTCGGAAACAGTTGGATTTTTTTCAAAAATTCAACTTTCATGTCAAAGTACATGCTTTTCTGACGAACATAGACTATTTATCCGCCCACTGCCACGCGCGCAAAACGAGTAAAATGCCTATAACTTTTGAACCCCTTAACGTATTCACTTCAAATTGAAAACACATCAATAAGGAATGTATTTTTATTGTCATATTTTTTAACGAAATCATTTCTTTTGATACAATTTGCTTATATTTCCACAAGTGAGACAGTTTTTTTCTGAAAAAAAGCGATCGTTCCGTGTAAATTAGCGAGCCGCGCATAATTTTCAACAGCTTTTCATCTGTGCAGATGAATTTTTCCCATCCAATTCCCGCGGTCCGACGTTCAAGTAGGCGGCATTTTTGGAGTCGTACGCGCTTTTTTTTATCCGTATGAAATTTTTGGAGCTTCTTTAATATAAAATGAGATAAATATCAATAAAGTTAGCTGATTGCTCTTCCGGAGCAATTTTTCGTAAGAAAATTTTGAGAAATGGATAGTGAATTCTTGAATGTTTGAAGTCACAAAACTGACTTACTCTTTTTCAGAATTAATAATCGAATTACAAATCTAGTAATTTTTCCCCTATTTGGGAATCAAACCTGAGGTTACTGGAACTCTAGTCTTGTACAGTTTCACTAGGCCGGTCACTGAGCCGGACGGTGATGAAGTCAGTAAAATAGTAACGAATTAAACACTTGGTATAATTTCAAAACAATTCACTATATTTTTAAAATTTGTTCAAGAGAAATTTGAACTCTGAAAGTTTGCAGAGGCAAAATCGTCAAAAGATAGTAAGACAGTTAACAATTTAAATAAGATACTTATGGAAAAACTCAATTCTATAATGGAGTTATGAAGACAGTCATGTATAATGATCTGACTTAAAATAAATATTCAACCAAAGAGCTAACAGAAGCACATAAGTCCTCGATAGAATAGTGAATGACAGCATGCTACACTGTCAACTCTAGGGTCCCTGGTTCGTTTCGATTCCCGGCAAAAGCTGAGCCTCGTATCTAAATCTCCCCCAATCTTTCTAATCAAGGCAATGCTTTGCATTTATATTATTATGCTCAGTGCATTGATTGACAATGCAAATATCTTAACGACCAAAACTTGTACCACAGTGCGTATGATTAATATTTAATTACAAATAATTTTACAAATTATTAAACACGATTAACATACAATAATTAAGTACCTACATGCTCCCATGCCGAGAAAATTGTTTACAAAACAAATATGCCAAAATACATTTATCAACAAATTCACTTCTAGTTTATTAAACTTTAACTAAGTAACTTTACCTTTTACCATGCCATTTACTGTTGCAAGCACTACACACTGCAGGAGTACGTGTCTGTGTCCACTTAGAGTAGCATGTAGCGTATTCATATATGTATAGGTAACGACACAACTAGTGAGTGAAATGGTGTTACTAAGGCAACCCTTCCGCCCTCTCTCTGTTCACTGTACTGGAACACAAAAACTTTTACTACTCTATGCTGCAAACAAGCGGTAACAAAACACCTTTTGAGCTAATTAAATTTAAGCGACAGAAAGAGAGAGAGGGAGGAACAGAGATAGAGAAAGAGAATAAAAGTTTCATTCGTTCATAAGTTATTAAATTACATACATATTTATGCAAACAACATGCAGTATGCAACACATGCATAAATGAATGAATGTCCACGTTCACCTAAGTGTATGCAAAACTAAATTTAAATAATAAATTTTTTATTGTTTTTTCGTTTTATTGTTGTTGTTTAGTTACAATAACCAAGAACAAATTATATAAGCTAACAATATTACAATTTGCTTTCATTCCACAAACAACAAAATCAGCAGCATTGAAATTGAGTGGAACAAGTTTCATAAAAAAGTAGTCGGTGTTTATGTATACTCGTATATATATATGCAAAGGAATAAAGGAAACGGAAATTGTATGTATGTATGTATGTATGTATGTATGTATGTATGTATGTATATGTATAATACACAAATATTTAATGGCGTTGAAGCATTACAGAAATAAAATGAAATGAAATAAAATAGTAAAATAAGTGTTTACACTTTAACAATCGTTAAAAAGAATAAGGCGCAAAGCGAATAAAATGTTTTAAGCTTTCTTTCTCTTCCACTAGCGCAACGAAGAGCGTATACAAAGGGTTGAGAGAAAACACTATTTATATAAATAAGAAACCGATAGGGAGAAGCACTTGTGCTGGCAGCTAGTAGAGTAAAGGAATTTGCTACATAATTATAGTTGGCCACACTTGTGCCTGCAATTGATATATAACTAACAAATAGTATACTCACACACCCATACACACACTCACGCATACACATAGTAAAATAATGCAAATGGAAAGCATACAAAAACGGAAACGGAAACACTATTATGCAAGCAAGCAAGTGCTACCGCCACTAGTTCTGTTGCTGCCACTGCTATTTATGCAGAGTTATGCCAAAATCTATGTACGTGTGTATGTATGTGCTTAGATGGAGTGAATTTGAATGCAGTAATAGTAGCGGTTAGTTCTGAAAATGAAACGCAAACTCCAAATCCCTCTCTCCAATTAATGCAAAAAAATGAAGAAACTTTAATTAGTTATGCGCTAAAATATAATGGCAAATGGAAAATAAGTAATAACGAAACAAAAACGGGCGCACCAGAGACCAGAAGAACAATAACAATATTCAACAGAAATGAATTATAACATTTATGAAATAAATGTGAAAACTCGTATTTTGTGAAAATAATGAGACCAATTGTGAATAGTCCTTTGGGCAAAACTATGTGGATTTTAAATCAGCGTATTAATCTAAAATATTTATTTAGCAGTAAAAAGCGAAATTGTCTCTTGTAAGCTGAGATTTAAAAAATTTTTCAAAGTGCTCATAAATCAAAAATTTTTAGTTGTACAATTTTTCTTTTTCAACCCACTCTATTTCTTTTACTATAAAGTATATCTAAATTATCCAATTTAGTCCTAAGTTGTACTAGACCTTTACTAGAAAAATTACCATAGCATTGAAGCTTTAGTTGAGGAGCTGCAGAGTTTATTTTATTTTTGTATAATATTCATTTATTTTTTGTATATTCAAGTGCATTAGAAAGAAAGCTAACTAGCGGGTCCAGAAGATGGGTACATACTTATGTCTGTGCTGTGGGTACTTTACTGTAGCTTTGAATTCAAATTACAATTAAAGCCCCCGTACGAATAATGGTGTTAAATAATCAAAATTTTTCGCAACATGTAGAAAAGTTAAGCCTTTAATTTTTATTCTTTCCGATTAGTTAAAAAAAGTAAATAAAAATATAGTCTTTTCACTCAAGAGCTACCTCGTACATAATGTAGTACTTTTTTAAATGAATTTTCTTCACTTTGGTATAATGTAGATATGTACCATACCTATACACATGTATATGCTGCTAGTAGGTATCAGAGAGTGGTTTTCGTAGCTGATGCCGCTGCTTCAGAACAGAACATTGCGCTAAAGTGGAAACTATCATAGTCAGCTGCTATCCACTCCCTAATTGAAGTTTCACCAATTGTTTCCAATTAATTTTTCCTCCATTGAATTCATAAACTTTCAACTTTATTATTTAAAATTTTATTTAGTTTCCTAGTAAGCAAAATTGTGCTATTAATATTTTTTCATTTTATTTGTGTTTCTATTGTGTTTTAATTCTATTTGAAATTGAACAATTTGCTACGTTCTTCATTTCATTGCATTTTATTCATTGCATATTTTTAGTTGGAAATTTTAATTATAAATGTTGATTTACACAATTAAGTATTACTATGACTATTATGGTAATAATTTGTGCAACGTTTATGCAAATTTTAATATGTCAAAATATTAAAAAAAAAAATTAATTCTGGTTATAAAAACAACACCTAAAAGTATGCAGTAAAAAACAAATTTAATTAAAGCACAAATATGTTAAAATGATTAGGTTTACATATACTTATGTAAATGTGTATAAATTCACACGTTTTTTTCTGATAATTTTTTATACGTTTGAAGTGGTGAATGAGTGGTAGGGGCGGGGGGAGTAGGGATAGCCTGTGTGCGTGATAAAACAGGTACGGTGTTACCAGATAATGGATATTGAAATTCAATATTTAAACCCAGAAACAAGTAGTGAAAAGGGAGGAATAAGAAAACAAGGAAAGGGAAATGAGGGAAGAGAGGAATAGGAAAAAGAGAAATGGGAAGTACAAAAAGAGTAGAATAAAGTCAAAGAAGAAAGAATAGGACAAGTGATTTGTTATAATTCCCAACAAATATTCTAAAGAAAGGGGAAAAAAGGAATAAAAAGAAAATTGAAAAGGAAGAGAGAATTGAAAAAAACAGAAAATGGCAAGCAGAAATGGGAAGGGGGAGAAGAGAGGTTTTGAGTAAAATGGAAGGGTAAAGGGAAGGGTAAAGGGATGGCTAAAGGGATGGCTAAAGGGATGGCTAAAGGAAAGGGTAAAGAGAAGAATAAAGGGAAGGGTAAAGGGAAGGGTAAAGGGAAGGGTAAAGGGAAGGGTAAAGGGAAGGGTAAAGGGAAGGGTAAAGGGAAGGGTAAAGGGAAGGGTAAAGTGAAGGGTAAAGTGAAGGGTAAAGTGAAGGGTAAAGGGAAGGATAAAGGAATGGGAAGAGGGAAGGGAAAAGGAAAGGGGAAAAGAAAAGGGGAAAAGGAAAGGGGAAAAGGAAAGGGGAAAAGGAAAGGGGAAAAGGAAAGGGGAAAAGGAAAGGGGAGAAGGAAAGGGGAGAAGGAAAGGGGAGAAGGAAAGGGGAAAAGGAAAGGGGAGAAGGAAAGGGGAAAAGGAAAGGGGAAAAGGAAAGGGGAAAAGGAAAGGGGAAAAGGAAAGGGGAAAAGGAAAGGGGAAAAGGAAAGGGGAAAAGGAAAGGGGAAAAGGAAAGGGGAAAAGGAAAGGGGAAAAGGAAAGGGGAAAAGGAAAGGGGACAAGGGAAGGGGAAAAGGGAAGTTGAAAAGGGTTAGGAGAAAGAAATGGAGTAGTGACTTTTATTATTGTCAAAACATGTATCTAAAGAAATGGTAAGAGGGGAAAGCGGCACTGAAAGGGGGAAAGTGCAAGGGAAAAGCGGAAGACGAAAAAGAGAAGATAAATTAATTTGTTTTAATGCCAAATAAAGTGTCACTAGCAAGTGAAAAGATGGTAAACGAGTCCGAATATGGGCAATAAAAGAGGAAAACGGAATTGGAAATGGGAAAAATGGGAGGGAAGTAGTAGGAGAAAGACGACGAATAGTAATTCTTTCTCGTCCCCTATTAAAAATAGAGAATATAAAAAGGGATAGTGATGGGAAAAGAAAGTAAGAACGGGCATATTACAATACCTATAAAAATAGCATGTCTCTATGAAAACATTCTTTCGCAAATGGCTGATTTTTTTATTAATTAATTAATATTTATATATGGTCCATTGAGCGATTGATACCACTGCTTACCTTAGTCCCAGTCTAACATTGCATTTAAAAATCCGTAATCCACAACAGAACTTCCTCCAAAATAAATTTTTATATTAATTAATTTATGTTTTGTGGGCATAACAAATGGCCAACCATAAATCTAAATAACAAATGTTTTTGGCAGCACACACAAAATTATTTAGTTCAAAACAACCACACAAAAAAAAACGCTAACGTAATTAAATAAAGTAGATACCCCAAAAAATTGTACCGAAATACCAAGCAAATAAAAGAAAAATTGATTTAAATTTTTTTGACAATACCAGCATTAATTTATTGTAGGTAACATATTCGTGCATACAGCAGATTTTCATTAGATCACGTACACTTCGTACTTGTAACGTGATTATCCTGGCAAAATAACCTCAGAAAACAGCCAAAAGTACCAAGCACCAATCAAAACAAAAAGATAAGAGAATTGAATTATTTGTAAAGGAGACATATTTTCGTGTCAGTTTTTGGGTCTGCGGGTTAAAGTTGGGGTTTGGGTATTAGGGTTGTATGTAAGCAGTACGTAACAATTGTTGCACAGTCACGTTCAACAATTGTACTCGTATGCACATACAAAAAGCTACGATTCGTAATTAAAATAATTATTGTATTTAGTTGCAGAAATACAGGGCTCTGACTATGTGATTGCAACAATTTAGAGTAAAAATATGTGTAAACTTATGAAATATATTTAAAGAAAATACGATTTCCCAAGATTTTTGTTTTACACACGATGTTCATAAGTAGCTGAAAAATTCAAATTTAACAATTCTGAAATACCATTATATTTAACTTTAAATTTTGATTATATATCTCTAATTTTTCTCAATTGCCTGGAAACACGAAAGTTCTTGTCACACTTTCATAAGAACAGCCATGCTATAATTTTGTTATCATTTTTGTGGCATCGTTTCCAATTACAAGAAACTCAAAAAACATATGCATGGCATTTGTAATGCCAGTTACTTTCATTTGCTAATACTACTACTTCTGCCACTGTTATTTTTGAAAATATCATTATACCATCTACGTGACTTCAATTTTGTTTGGCATTTTACGGAGAAATGTGTGCATGTGCTCGAATGTACTTAGTATGTACATACATAGTTCAAATCTCATTTCACTGTATTATAGTTAATTAAAGTTTTACAATTATAATTTTGTGTGTAACTAAAAGAGAAGATATTATGATTTTGAGGAAATATTTCTATACACGACTATTCTCACAAGCCCTCGTTACTCTTTATGTAGCCTGAAGGTACACAAAAAAAACTCTTGTATCTAATGTTTTTTCTTTGCCAGACCATTCAACAGTTTTCTACAAGATTTCTTGCTCTTATTTCTTCATTTCTCATATTCTTGCAGTTTTACCTGCAAAGTGAACAATCATACATAGTCTTATCAAGAAAAAACTATTGATGCCTTCTACTAGTACGTCTAGTAGTCCTCCCAACCACAGTCCTGGGATTTGGTTCAAATTTAAAAGAATATCTTCCTTAACCCTACGAGCGCCTGACAGTTTTCTTACTTCTTGTAGTTCGAATCTAGTGATCAGTTTCGCTTGATTCCTTGAGTTGTTTGTTAATATATTGTCTAATACTCGTCGCTAGAATACACCTGACTGAAACCAAGTCTCATGGCCACGGTCTATCTCGAATGTATAATTTTTACTGCCCAGTCTGTATCCGTAGTTTTTTTAAGATTATGCTCACTTCATATATGTAAGCTGTGGCTACTCACCAGGCACTGACGATCAAGGTAAACGAGAGGTTAAGACTTCTAGGGAACTATAATCTTTCTTGAAACTATGCAAAACAAAATTTTATAGAAGAATTATGATTTTAAGCTATAAAACAACATTTAGATATTTTATCTGATTATTTTACTATAAACATATTTATAGCACCTTCCTTCATTCCATATTACGAATTATCTCCAGAGAAGAATCGTACAGGATATGAATATTTCTGAAATGAGTTGTTCATTTTATGAACCCCTTCCATCGTTCAAGCTCCACTTATTTTATCTACTTGACCTACACAGTTAAGGTAATGTCGATTTGGAAGACTGGGTGTTTGTATAATATAATAAAGGAATAAAGGGTATAATATTCTAAAATAACTTAAAGTTAGCTACAGTTGTTTAATTTAGCCTAGAAGTATGCAAATTTAAGTCTTTTTTTAGTGAAATTGTTTATAATTTGAATCATTTTTGATCTCACAGGTATGTAGATACTTAGTAGTTCAGCTTTTGTAGCTTGATTTCTCATCAACGCCTCCCTAACTACTCTAACTAATATTCAACTTAATATTGCCTTTCTTCTGAAGAAATCAATCTAAAACTTACATATACATAAGTTCTGAATATCATAATATTAATTTAAGGACTTTTAGTGCACGGATGTACAAAAAACAAAAACTCAGAGAAACTCATATATATTTATATCACTAAAGTTGAGACAGATCCTTTATTGAGTTAACCTAAAAGTATGCAAGAAAGACAGGAGGTAAGGTAAGGTTATGATTTCAGAGGCCAAACTTAATTTTTTTTTTTTTTTTTGGTATAATAGAAAAGCGATTGATTTAATTTTTTTTGTGTGGATCTCAATTTTAAACTTAGATATTGGAAATTTGTCTGTGGCTTTAACGAAACAAACCAACAATTTTATGATATTTCAAACAAATCAAGTTATTTTGAACTATTCTTGTTAGAGTATAAAAGCCTGAAGCTTTTAAATTATGCCAATTGCTCAGGCAGATGTTTGCAACTAAAAACAAAATAAATCAATAATAATTTAATAAAATCATTGCACAATTACATTCACATATAAACAATTGTCTATAGAAATCATCATCAAATCACACACACACACACACACACACACACTTACAAAAAATTAATTTATTTTTTATTTATATAAAATCAAAATGTGCAAAAAAAACCACACGTCAAAACTTTAATCCAAAACTTTATCCACAAAATGTAAACATTTTGTGGTTTTACATTCAATTTATGCCTCATCATAATGTTGTGAGTTTCAGTTTACATGCATACAAAAACAAATTGTGAGTTTGAGTTTCATTGCGAAATTCAGTTTGTGTTTGTGTGCTGGTTTGAAAGGGTTGCTGTTGTTACGACATGATAATCTTGTTGGATAGCTAGATAGATGGATAGATAAGTAGCTAGTTGGCTGATTGTTGTTTGTACCAATTTTTTGAATGTGTCTGTATGTGTGTGTGCTTGTGTGTTGGTTATTATCCTTTTCTTTTAAATCGGTTATTGTTTTGTTTTGGTTTCTAATGTTTGGCAGCCCTATTTGTATTTATATGCACGGAATTTTATTTGAATATTAAAAGCTTGATTAAGTTTAATGTACATCATGGGTATCTTTAATGCTCTCGTTTCCTATGTTGTTGCAGAAGTGAAATGATTTTCTCGAATGAGTTTTCCTCTGCGTAAACGAGTGCGTAAATGTTGGAGTTGGTTTTTGCGGCGGGCTTTGCTTTCGCTATAGCATATTTCTAGGGGCTAAACTAAAGAACGAAGAGGAAAGAAAATGTTGGCTTATTAACAAACTCGCATTAACAACCAGCATATTTTTAGGCATTCTAAGAAAATACAGAAATGTATATTATATGTTCAATTACTGACATTCATCAGTTTCATTTTCAATTTTTTTCCTACGCACGATTTAGGAAATTTAAAAATGATTGACCTTTATTTTATGTTACTCAATAATATTATTATAATCATGATTATTATTTTTTTATGTTGTCCATCATTTATATTTATCAAATTTATATTGATTGCTCTCTGCTTTGAAAATTCAAATTTTTATATTTTACATAATTTTTTTTTGCTTTATTTTCCTTTAATTTAATGAAATCTGTGAAATTGACAAATCGTGTTTGACAAGCTGAAACTTCATAATTTTATTCTTCCTTTTTCTTTTAGTTCTCAATAATTTTCATCTGTTCTTCTTAACTTTTTTGTGGTACCTTCAAATTCTGCCGTTTTCTTTACACAATTTTTTCTTTTTTGCTCATTGCGCTTCAAAAGAAGAAATGAAAAAATTTCGCTGTGTTAAAGAAATTAAATTAACTTATTATTCACAAATTTTTACGCGCTTTTTTAGCATTCTTTCAATACTTCAAATTATTTAACTCACTTTTTTACTACGTGCTTTTTTCGTATAAATTTCGTAGGACGTTTGATTTTTGTTTGCGTTTTTATTTTTAATTTTCTCGATTTTCTTCTTTTTTTTTCTTTTTGTGCACATAATTTCTTTAGCGTAATGTAAGTATGGATGCCTTAATGAAATGTTTTATGGTTTTAAAACACCAAGTTGTCAGATACATTCCAGTTTATTGCTTTTTACTAATCATTGACTGCCTAAAAGTATGCAGGCAAAAATGTTTAATTTACTTAAAATTTGAACACATTTTTTTCAAAGTTCAGTTTTAAAGCACAAATGTTAATAGATTTTAAAGTTAATGAGATACAGAGTTGAAAACTTGAATATTTTGAAACCATAAAACTATAAAAAGTTCTGAAAAATCTAAAGTATGCAGACAAAAATGTTAAATTTACTTAAAATTTTAACACATTTTTTTCAAAGTTCAGTTTTAAAGTACAAATGTTAATAGATTTTAAAGTTAATGAGATACAGAGCTGAAAACTTGAATATTTTGGAACCATAAAACTTTAAAAAGTTCTGAAAAATATAATGTTTAAAATGCATAATTCGAAAAAAATTTTCTTTTTGGTGATTGAACTTTCTTCTCAAGTGTACAAAATCTCAAAAATAAACAAAATGACATTGTTCTCATTGATTTTTCTAGCAAATTGTGCTGAAATATTGATAAAATTGAAATTCAAAGCATTAAGACTAAAATCTTTTTTGATGTATGAGGTATCACCACTACTCTCAATCTTCGGTATTTAAAAAAACTTATAAAATTTTGCACAGCTTTAATTTAAATTTAATTCACTTCAGCTCAGCTGAAAAAGGAAATAAACGTGATGATATGCCACACATACATATATTAATTTATATTTTATAAAATTGTTAATTTACGTTATTTCTTACCCCCAATTTTTTCCTCTCCGCTGTTACGGAAGCTTAGAAATGATGCTAGCTTATGGTACATACATACTACATACATAATATATAAATACATTTTGATTAATCCCTTGTCGCACATTATTATGCACGCACACACACACACACACACACACACACACACACATACACATACACATACACACTTATACGTTACATACGTATGTAACGCAATTTAAGAATAGGAAAAAATAATTTATTTTTAGCTTAAATTTATAGTAGCCGATGTACTTGAATAAGCTGGCAAAGTGAAATTTTAAAAATTTAACATCAATAATTATTATGAAAGAAGTATTTATGCTCATACAAAAAATATTAGTTGATTTTCATAACTAAATAAATAAATTGATTTCTCTCTGAATTTATTCATTAAGTACATAGTAAAAATTCGGTAATGAGCAAATTTGTTTCCTAACAATCAAAAGTTTTCTAATATTTTCTCAGGTTTTTGTATCAACTAAATTGTATATTGATTAATCAAGCACGCGAACCAGTTAATTCTTAGCAAAAATTCTAAACTTAAATCCTATCTGCCGTTTTGTTTTCAAATTTCATTTAATATTTGTTCGGCATCAAGTATACATAAATTCAAAATGAACGTGAAATTTCGCGCAAAAACGTTAACCAAGAAAGTATCAAAACCTTTCATACTTTCAATTCAAAATCAATTTAAATGTTGTAATAAAAACCGAATTTGCAGAAAAAGTCAAACAAACAAAAATAAACGGAAAGGAAACTGTGCCGCTAATGAAACTTTTCACACCACATTAAATTTTATTTCCCATTCAATTCGGTTAACAAATTGAAAACTAATTTGAAATTAAGTAAAATATTACGCCTACTTTTCAAATGCATACGCGCGCATAACTTTTTGCTCTATCCACGGGAAAAGCGATGTATAGCGATGCTGTTGGTGAAAAGTAAGTGTAAGCGAAAGAGAGGAGAGAGTAGGGGTTAAGCAAATGAAATCTCTCCCACCATTCTTTTGTATACTTCTTATACCTATACAAAAATAAATGTTCATCAATCACTCCTGTTTCACTGTATCTGTGTCTACTCGTCTTTCTTACGCTTGCTTATGTGTGCGTATCTTGATGATGTTGGTTTTAGCATTTAATTCACAACGCGAATAAACTTTTCGTTGCACGCGTTTCTTTTCCGCTCTTTCTTCGAATATTTTTCTTTTCTCTTATTTTCTCGGTTTTTGTTACATAAGCAATTATAGAGCAGTTCAAGCTAATGTGGTTGCCATGGCAAATAATGCGCTTTCACACCCAAAAAGCTTAATATTTTGTTATCAAGAAATAAGCAATATTATAATTTATAGCCCTAAAAGTATGCTATTATAAAAAGTATCAGAATCAATTTACATTTTTCATAATTTCGTGAAATATACCGTCACTAATTGACTCATGCACGCTATTAAAGTCACCTTTGGGCTTAATTTCAAAATTCGTATTTAAATGCTTTTGCTTGCCATATGACAGATGGCATTATCATGAGGCTGCCAAAACCAATAATCTCATATTACTGCTCCTCTGCTGTTTCCATGT
Organism: Palloptera scutellata; assembly: GCA_958295655.1. Taxonomy (NCBI): domain Eukaryota; kingdom Metazoa; phylum Arthropoda; class Insecta; order Diptera; family Pallopteridae; genus Palloptera; species Palloptera scutellata. Next base: position 92,066,513 of record OY282450.1, read on the forward strand.
AAGTGATAATAATGTCTTGTAACTGAGATGCAAACGCTTATCTTCCATGATTTGCCAGGCGCAAACCAAAAAAAAAAGGAAAACTGAAAAACATTCCATCATTTGCTTTGCTGATTATATTTTATACTCAGCACAAGCTTCTTTTTTGGGGGTTTTGCCTTTGCTCATTTTTCCTACTGCTGCTGTTGCTGCCTTCCATTTAACATCATCTGAATTTCTGTTGTTTTACTTACTCTTTAAGAAGCAGAGAAAGTTAAGCAAATCAAGTAATCAATTATGATAATAAAACAAAAACGCTTCAACTTCGCTTGTTATATTCTTTTTTATCAACTTTGTCCTGCTTCTAGCAGAAATTTGATTTCATATAAAAAAGTGGAAAACGAAATAAAAAAATAAATAAAAACTTAAGTGAAATGATGGAGAAAGCTTCAAAGCCAAAGTTTTTACTTTTTTCGTTTCGCTTTCCTTTAAAGTTTATTTTGTTAGCAATTTTTTACTGCTGCTGCCATTGCTACTGTTCTCTTGTACTTGCTGCTGCTTATAATGCTTCTAAACAAAAGTGTCACAAATTTTTCTTTTACTTACTGTTGTTCTTTTTCGCTTGCAGATCACTTCTTTCCTATATTTGCTTTGCTTTTCACTTATACACTTTTACATTCATATATATTCTATTTTGGTTTGTTTTTGTTGCCTATCACAAGGCGCATCAGAGCCAGCAACTGCACATATTGTAAGTAGAAGAAAGTTGTTTTGGTGCAAATGCTTGCTGCCTTTTTTCTTTATCACTCTATTTTCTTCAAGTGCACGATAAAGTGGTACCTACAATAATTTTTCTTTAAGTGGTTTATATTTTTAAGTGGTCGAAGTTTATATTTTTGTTTTGTGTGGTTTCAGCATAAAAAAAACTCAAGCAGCACATTTCAAGTTATATGCAGCTTGAGAATTTTCCAATTTTCCAACCATGCTAGTAATGAAAAGGATTATGTTGCTGTTTTTAGCAATAGCTGAAATTATTATTATTGTATAGGTGAAAATATGTGGTCGCTGTGGCGTAGTGGTAGTGCGTTGGACTGCTACGCAGAGTGTCCGGGGTTCAAATCTCGGCACAGGCAAAATCAAAAAGGAAAAAAAAAATAATTTTTCTACACTGCACCACCTCTTGACAGGCAATGGCAAACCTACAAGAGTAAAAATTACTATGAAAAGCTTTTCACTTCGCCGTTCGGATTCGACATTAAACTGTAGGTCCCTTCCATTCATGTACAAGTATAACACGCACAACATGTGTGGATGCGAAAAGCTCGGCCTAGGCCCTCCATGGGCTGTTGCGCCATTAAAAGTAAGTAAGTAAAGTAAAGGTGAAAATATATTTACATATTTTAGGAAACAAAAAAACGAAGACATTTATGTTTTAAAGATTGAATGACAATGCGTGGTTTAGTATCATGACTGTTTCAATGTGATTTACGCGAATAGCCCAAGTATAAACTTTTTGGTACCACATATCAGAAATGATTTATTCGACAAATTTGTGCATCATGAATGGAAAATATACATACTTCATAAATTACTTTATTATCAGTGGAGAACAACTTCAGTTTTCCTTCAACTAAATATCTATAAAGGGAAAGAAAAAAAAAGGACAAGGAGGACTACCAGAAAAGAGATTTAGATGAGAGAAATGGGAAGGAAAAAAATGCAATAGGGAAGTCAGGAAACCTTGTCACCAATTTAAAATCGGAATATTTAATAAGCCCTTTCTTGTGTACCGTATAGAGCTAAATATCGCATATATTTTTTTTCAAATCTACTGTTGAGAGCAGCAAACAAAAATGTACAGTAAATACATTAAAAATACATTGTTGAAAGAAGTACTACCATCGAAATTCTTAGAGAAATGTTTATTTGCTATGGTATATTTTAATTTATAGCATATTTTTAGGCGTTTTCTATTCAAATCGGCTTTTTGAGATGTAGTACACAGGTACTTATTTCAGAATATTCCACATAATTTTCAGAATAACTAAAATTGCTTTCAGAAGACTCTCAAATTATTTCAGACTATTCAAAAATTAAGTTAAGAATGTGTTTAGGCTTGGAGCCATTATTTTTATGTTCATTGTGATTAAGGTAATATTTTGTATTCCTGGAAACCCTTACCAGCTCGATTTTCCTTTCGTTAAGTTTGGAGAGAATAGCGGGGATATTTCGGCAATCTTTAGACATTTTACCGAAACGTTTAAAGAATTTTATTACTACTAGAACTAAAGAAGCCGAGAAGAAAAGACGTCCACCGCAGCAATCAACCCAACATTTAGAAGACCCGTTACTCGACGCCACTACTCAAAACATTAAGGAAAATCGAGTTGGCTGCGGTTACCAGGATTACAAAATATTATCTTAATCCTAATGAGCATCGAGGTGGAAGGGGTACGCCCCAATTATATTTTTATAATTAATAAATCTTGTTAGATCGTTTACTGCTGCTTTTCTTTTTCCCTACACGACTATTTTCAACTTCCCTCGAGACCCCCCCCCCCCTCGACCGGAGACGCAAAGGCCTCACCCCTTTACAGAATGTTTTAAATTAAATTCGAAATATATCAACTTAATTCCAGAATATTTAAAATAAATATCAGAACATTTCTAATTTATCATGAATTATTCCGAATTGATAAATTTTAGAGTAAAATTTAAAATATCTCTAATTATTTTTAGAATATTTCAATTTACGTAAATTAGAAATATTTCAAATTAATTTCAGAATAATTGAAATATATTTTATAATGCCCTACGATTGTATCTGTAAACTTCTGGTTTATCAATTTCAAAATGGATTTCAAAATATTTCATTTAATTTAACAATATTTCTGATTGAGTTTAGGACACAGTATACAGTATTTTTAAAACTGAAATTGCGGTAAATCTCAGGAAAACCCGAGACTGACATTAAATAAAATTAAGAAACTTTCTTTTTATGTACTTATTTTTTAACTAAAGTTATCTCTGACAATTTATATCAGTATCTGAAAAAAGTTTAATAACATTATATCTTACATGAATAGAAATAAGCTCTGAAAATGTTTGTACATGTATTTATTTATTTATATATGAGTTAAACTTTAACATACAAAACTGAGCGCATACATAAATTATGCACAGTGATCACAATAATGCTCATGTGGTAGTACACCCATACCTACATACCTACATACATACATACATACCTATGCAGTATAGTAGTGTTGACAAATGATACAACTAACCAACCACTCCAACAAAAAGTTCAACTCCTTGAATATAATTTATATTTTTTATATGAAGCGAAAACATGTGAGCCATAGTTGGGGTTATTAGTGAAAGGTGGGGGGGAAATACACGTATGTGCATGTTAACATGACAATAATACAAGCAAACAAGTAATGCAGTAGGGTAAATACATATATACAACGATGAGTAGTAGCAATGGTAGAATGTGGCATATTGTTGTTGTTTATGCATTATGAATGAGAAGAAAAAGAATAATATTCTGCACAGCAACATTGAAAAATTATTGTGTTCTTCTTTTTCTTTATCTTGTCTCTTTTTCTCTCATTTCATTTATTTTTATTTATTATTTTTTTCTTTTCGTTTTTTGTGTTGTGCACGCTATTAGTGACAATAAAAACATAATTCATATTTGACACACTATAGAAGATAAAAGAAAGAAAGAAATGTTCTTCTCCTTTTTCAACAAAGTAGTTGTTTAACCCACAGCATACTGTTAGATACTTGCATATGTATATGTACCACCCTCATCTATACATACATACATACACACATATGTACTATACATAAGTATATGAATACATGTTTGCATCTTAACTATACTCTTTAGTAATACTCCTGAAGCACACACACACACACACATTATTATTATTATGATTATGTATATTTATGTATACGTATTAGTGTTAGTAAGTATTATATTTTAGTATGTGTGTGTTCCTTTTCTTTAAGATACTTTGCTGTGGATGCTGCTGCTGCTGCTGCTGCTGCTGCCTTTAGAGATTTTTAGCAGTTTATATAGCAGCAAAAAAACTAAAATCATCGCAAAGAGTTGAAAGCTACTTGCCGGCTTGCATGCTTGCCAGCCTCTGTTCGTTTCGTTGCTTGCACGGATTGTGCTGCTATTTGCACATACTTTCAACGCCATACATATACATTTACACATGCTCGTATAAATACCTAAACACACTCATGGAGACTGCAACGTGCGTGTGTATATCCAATAGGATTTTGACTTAACATTTACGACACCGTTAAGCATGTTAGCGACACGTTTACGTTCTCAACGTCAACTAAGAACTTACATTTTCCCAGCTTTCTGCTCACTTTTTCATAAAGATTTTCAATTTTTTCCATGATTTTTTGTTTTTTGTTTTGTTTTTGTGCTCCTTCGTGCTCCTTGCTTTGTTTTAGTTTGCACTTGACATGTGTATGCGTTCGTGTGTGTATGTGTGTGTGTGCGTGTGTGTGTGTGTGTGTGTGTGTGTGTGTGTGTGAGATGCGATGCAATGCGATGCGGTGCGTGATTTTCTTTTCATCAGTTTTAGCTTCTCTTTCTTCAACCATTGCTTTAATCTTCACTTGCCTGATGTGCCATCCGCTTTTTGTTTCCCCCTGATGCTTCTTATTCTTGTTACTTTATTTCGCTAGTTTTTCTAGTGTGAAGTTTATGAAGTGTGAGTAGTGAAGCAAGTTGAAAGTTAAGTTTTCCATATTCTTTTCTGTACCCGTCGCAAAAGGTCACCATCAGCAGAGGTAAAGGTTGTCGTCGGTGAAATAGAGCAGGGCAAAATGTTTCATTCTTTTCTTACAGTCGCGGCAAATCCTTTTTGGAAAACACTTTTCTGTTTTCTTTGCTTTCTCGACGAAACAATAATATTCTATAAAAACCTGAATCCAGTAACTTAAAGAACTTACTTTTATTTTTTCATGCTTTTTTACTTACAAAGTTCAACGAGCATAAACTTTTTCCAAGATTTTTCTACTTTATAGTTTTTTAGCCATAAGTTACTGTCTTTCTCTCTCTTTCAGTTTTTTTCTTCAACATTTCCTGCCTCTTTTTTCTATTCGGTTACAAATTGTCAAAATTCTCAATAGCAAATATTTAAGTACATATGTATATAAAAATAGTTAGTAAGTAAGTAATTGAATTGAGGTTTACCCTTTTTTATGTTGTTAGTTTGTTGGTGGTGTATTGTTAGTTAGAAACTTCTTTGTCCTTTTAATTTAATGGGAAAATATATGAAGTGATATTATAGTTAATTATTGGCATTAAATTTGTATGGTTAATTGTTTTGAAGTTACGCCGAAGTTGTTGTTTTTGATTGACTTGAATTTTTAAATGTTTCGTTGTTCCAACTTAATGATCTTCAAATTTTTCTGGAGGCTTGCATGCAATAAGAGTTTTTGTTTTAGAGAAACGGGAATCCTATCCTGACTTGGAATAGAATAAGATCTCAAAAAAGCAGAAACATGTCGTTAATATTGAACATTTTACTGCTAATGCTAATTAAGAATCATTACCATTGGAAACCCTAATGCTAAAGCAAATTTTGTTTAATTTTCCATTGTTTCATTCCATTGGCATTAATTACTTTACTCCTAATGCTTACTGCCAAATTAATATCATTGGCATTGAAAATGTTAATGCTGGCGCTAGTTCATTGTCATTAAAAATTTCACTCCCAATGCATGTAAACTTTCGTGGTAAATGAAATTCTTAATGCTAGTGAATTGAATTCAAAACCATTCAAAAAATTTCAAAACTATTATAAATTTCAACTCTAAATAAATCGGAAATATGTATCTAAGTATTGTTTAGTGAAATGAAGCCTTTCATTGAATTTCATTTTCACTATAAAAATTCGAAATTTTTGCAATTTTATGCAGTAAAAAAAAATATTTCATTTTATACTCACGCTCGAATTTTTTATAAATTAATTTAGGTACGATTCCACTATAAATATTTATAAACAATTCTCATAAGGAATGCACGTACTAGCGACACACACACGCACGCACACATACATACAACTTCTGTAATGTAATTCTTCTTAATTGGCGATTAAATATGGCAAACGTTTCTTTGAAAAGTTAAAGAAAAGAAATTACTACATTCCAACATATGAGAAAAAAAAAAAAAAACATTTATGAGTGCGAGTGTGCGTGAGTGTGTGGTACGCAAAAGTAGGAAAATTGTAAGCTCGTACATGAAGCAGAATAGCTCATGGCACAGCTGGACAGAAGACCGGCAGACTATTGCTAGAAAGTGCGGATGTTTAACTTTGTTAAAATAAATGGTCAGCAACAGGAGCAAATACACACAGAAACAAAGAATCGCAGGAAACGTGTAACGTTAGAAATGGGGAGTGGGAGAAAAAGGGTTACCATGTGAGTTTCTGTTCGAAAAAAAGTTATTTTTACATATGTACAAATGTATTTAATAAAAGCTGTTGATACTAATGTGGGCAAAAAGTAGTAAGACTTTTTAATTTAAATTTCGCGCGGAAACCCATTCTTCAAAATATTATTTTTTTAAGGTTGGTATGACTGTGGGTGACATCTGTGCCAAATGTCACATCAAAATAATCATTAGTGTTTAGTATACGCTTGTCTTTCTGAAGTACAAAAAGTGCATTCGGCGATTTTCACAATGAGTGAAATTATTCAACAAAGAAGTTCCATTAAATTTTGTGTGCGGAATCAAATTTTTGGTGCCGAAACGTTCAGAATGTTGCAAAAGGCCTTCGGTGATAATTGTATGTCGCGAGCAAGTGTTTTTGATTGGTACAAATTGTTCAAAGATGGTCGAGAACGCGTTGACGACGAACCACGTCCAGGACGGCCATCAACATCAACTGATGATCAACACATCAATAAAATCAAGGAATTGGTGCTCGAGAATCGACGATTAACAGTCAGAGACCTTACTGGCATCGTTGGAATATCGGAAGGATCAGGTGAAAACCATTTTAAAACATCATTTGGGCCTAAGAAGAGTGAATGCACGATTGGTTCCAAAATCACTGCATTGGTTTTACGAGACCATTTTGCCAAAAATTCGACTGATATCGTTCCGCAACCACCCTATTCGCCTGACTTAGCACCGTGTGACTTTTGGCTATTTTCTAAACTCAAAAAACCGCTTCGTGGACACCGTTTTGAGTCAATTGAAGACATTTAACATGAATCGCTAAGCACATTGAAGGCTATTCCGGAAATTGACTTTAACAACTGTTTCGAGAATTGGAAAAAACGTTAGCACAAGTGTATTGGGGGGATTACTTTGAAGGGGACGAAATAGATTTGGAAGAATGAATAAAAAAATTTGAAATTATGAACAAAGTCTTACTAACTTTTGCCCACAGTAGTATACAACGAAAAGCTCGGCCAAGGCCCTCCATGGGCTGTTGTGGCATTAAAAGTAAGTAAGTAAAAAGTAAGTTGATATACAACATGTAGTATGCTTTGATGAGCCGCCACGGGAGTGCACAGAACAGGACTACATTCTCACCCAAACATGTCCACACATACATATATAGATAATTAAATATCAAAACCAGCATGGATTATTAATTTCTTTTCTTTTTTTTTTGTTTTTATATTTTATAGAAATTATCAAATAAAAATTTCATTATTTAAAAAAAAAATTCTTTTTAATTGCCATAATCGTATTTTAATCATGTATACAAATGGCAGAAGAGCGTACAAAGTGGCATGTATACACCTAAAAGTATGCTTTGCTTTTATTTTTAGCTTCCTTTTTTTTTTGGATAGCAACTTCAATTTTTTTTACTTTTTTACGACTGTCAAGTGGCAAAAAACAAGCCATTTTCGTGCCGGACTTTAGTGCATATTTTTTTTATATAATACTCGTATATTATATGCCAAGTGTTCAGTGCTTGTGTGAGTGTGATAAACATGTTTTTTTTGGGTGTTGTATATTTTCTTAATTTATTTAACGCCTTCATTAAATGTGTTTATGGTATTTCGCTTAACTACGTTATAAATTCGTATTAATTTTACGCACACATATATGCGAAAATGATCACACGCACACACACACACACACACACGCACTCATGTTTGAGTGTGTATTTGTTTGCACTGTACTCATTTGATTTTTATTGGGAAGTAAACAATTTCTAATTAATTGAATTAGTAAGCGTGAACAAAAAAACAACAGCACCAAAAACAACGAAAAACAAATATAAATTAATTAAATGAATTAAGCAAAATGATGAGATAATATTGTGTTCGTAAAAATAATAAACGCCCAACAGCTGACGACACACAAAAAAGGACGTAATGAGTTTAATTAAAATGTGAAGAAATACAGGAAGAGGAAGAATCATGCGATTTTTGATAAAGAAGCAATTTTATTGTTCTAATTGAGCTACATAATTGATTCTAGTACTTAAGTTGATTGAGTTAGACTAAAGGATTTAAATTTGTCCCAGAAATTAATTCAGTTCTTCTTACAAATTGTTTTCTATAAAATTTTCAAGACATCTTTGGTTTCTTATCTTTCTCGAAAATGTAATTAAATTATCTCAAGACACATGTGCTCGTTTGCATAACTTCTATACAAAATTAAACAGCATCATATGAATTTAACACACAAACACACACACACAAACACACTTACACATATTCAAACATTTTGATGAACTCCATGGAAATACCAAAATAAATAATAATCGCATATATCTCATTTCATATTTGCTGAATAAATCTTAGGAAAATTTTTAATAAGTCTAAAGAAAAAAGTAAAAATACATACAGATTATTATGAATTTTATTGGGTTGAAGGAAAAAATTTAAAAAAAAAAAATAAAAAAAATAAGAAAAAATAAAAAGTACAAAGCAGTGAAAAGGGCAAAGCTCAACAAATTTACAGTAGCAAGCAAATATACAATTGCAAACATACATACATTTACAAATGTATATATTACTGTCATAATTTACAAAAGCACTAGCATGCATTTTTCAAAAAACATTTTGAAACTTTAATACTTTCCGTATATTGTATTTCAAAATTAAAAATAAAGACGCCAATTTCTGGTGTATAGCATCAAAATGTTAGGCAGATATGCAGATGCACTCGTTTTTGAGAAAAATTGATGTTAGGGCTTTCGCAAATTAAGGCAGCGATATGTACATACATACATTTGTTTGTATGTATGTTTGCATTCCAGTGATGAATGATGATTTTTGCCTTCATCACAAACGCACGCACATTCACTCAATCTCAAAAATTGCGGGAAAAAATGCCAGACATGAAGAGTGAGTCGAAAAGAAGAATATTTCATATTGTCAGCATGAATTTGAAATAATTTCACCAATATTTATAAAAGAAAAAAAATCATTTAAGAAATATAAACGATGACAGCAAGCAATTGCATGAAGAAAAATCATCAACAGCTTTACAAATTTAAATATACTCGTATATTTGAATTTATGAATGTGTGTGTGCGCGTGTATGTACGACTGTGTGTTTTTGTTTGTGCGGAGTTCATAAAAGCACCTCTGGGTGCCACAATGAATAACAAAATGAAGAGAAAAGCAGCAAAATAAAATAAAACCATAAACAAATGTTTCAGACAATTTAAACCTAGTCAAGGTATGCACATCAACCACGTGATTATTAAATGTCATATCTATGTAGTTTTGTATCTTGGTGTTATTTCATTTTAACTACCTTATAATTTATGTGAAATTAAATCGAGATTTGCTTGTAAGTAGGTTAATAGATGGTTTGATGTTAGATTAAATCGTTGTTTGGGGCTAGGCTAAATCGATTATGTTGTGGTTACGGATTAAGTCGAAGTTAAAGGTTAGATTCTCTCGAAGTTTTAAGCCAGATTAAGTCAAAATCTCATGTCAGTTTAAGCCCTGATTTAGGTTATGTTAAATAGAAACTTAAGGTCAGAAAAACTCGTTATTCAATATTAGTTTAAGTTAAGGTCTCAATTAGAGATTCGATATAAAAATTTTCTTTCGTTCAACCAACGAAATTTAACCGAAACGAATTACTGGTTGTAAGTTAAGCTAAGGTTTAAGGTTGAAGCTCTCGACTTAACCCTCTCGACTTCGAGATTTGACTTTGTATTACTATTTAAATTCAACCATCGAACTTTGCTCAAAATGAACCATTGGCTGTATGTTAAGCCTAGAAGAAGAAAATCGAGGTTCTACGTGAGATTAACTCGTCTTTTTCGAGATTTGGGGTTACAGCAATCAAAGGTCAATAAAGACGTCTGCACAGGTTTCGATTACATTTTTCATTCAGTCAACGAAAATCCATTAAAATTTTAAGATTGGTTGTTAGTTAAGTCGGTGTTCAAGGTCAATATAAGTCACGGTTTAGTCTAACGTTAAGTAGTAATCTAAAAAACCTGATATCCAACTCTCAGCCTGATTTGAAGCTACAAGCTTCAGTCCTCGCAGAGACTTGAGATCCAACTGTCTGCTGCCAAGTTGGGTTTTTGCCTCATCTTCTCGATTATTCATTTCTTTCCATTTTTCTTGTGTATTACTCAATGAGTTAAACTTTTGTATTTTTTGTTTTTCTTTAAGTTGAGAAAACTTTTCTTCATTTTTCCCATAAGAACTTTGATAAGAACTTTGATTCAACCAACCAACTTCGATCCAAATGACCGATAGGTTGTAGGTTAAATCAAGACGTGAAGTCAGTTTAAGCTAAAATGACATGTCATATTAAGTCGTGTTTTGAGGTAAGGTTGATCTAAGACTACACCAATCACACAGACTCGAGATCTAGTTGTATATTTACTTGATGTAAAATGAACAGTTGGTTTTAGTTTAAGCTGAGATTTACGACAAGGTTTGGGTTAAGTTTATGTGGAGATCTGCGGCTATTTTAATCACTAAGACTCATTATAATCAATCTAAATCCATAACATATTTCTTTTTGAAGTTATTTCATTTATTTCTGATTGAAGTTTTCCTTATTTTGCTTTTGACTCACCTAGTTCGCTGTAATAGATGTCAAATAAATATCTATAAATATTTCTTCTGACTCTAAATAATAATATTAAAAAACACTCTTTTCACTTTTGCTACATATTTTCTACTAGATATAAAACTTTCCACGAGAAATGTATATCAAAAACTAGTAAATGTTATATATGCACCCTTTTTACATTTGCCCCACCAGCGGTGCTATGCAAATTACTTACAACATTTTAATAAACCATTAATTTTAAAGCATAAAATATTTATTCACGGTATTTGTTACGTAGCTGCGCATTATTAGAAACAACTTATAAGCTTTTAACAAAATTTAAATTTATGCAAAATCTGTGAGTTCTTATAAGTACTCGTATCTTTAGTGGAACCATTGAAGATCTCTCATTGATTATGTTAATTTTAAGTTCACAATTATAATTGAAGATTATGCAAGTTTCCAAATATTCCTATCTACAACCCGGAGTAGAGTTGAGAAGGTTCTTGTACCTAACTCTAGGCTCAAACATGGTTTAAGTTTATTTCAATTTGATATACATTCAAAAAAATTGGTAGAACATAACTGTTAGAAACTTCTGGCTGAAAAACATATATAATGTGAGCTACTCCAAAGACAATTGCAGGTTTTAAAAAAATATGCAAAATAATGTACGTCATAAATATATTAGAAGCATATAATAAACACATTAGCCAGAGCTAACAACGAACACGCATTCACAAACATATTGTACATATGCCCATTTAAAAGCCTATGAAATAAAGAATGCAGCAGAGGCATTGAAAGCATAGACAACCTATCCGTGTTAGTATGAATGTGTAGATGTGCCCCAATCGACATAAAGACCGACAAGTAGGCAGAGTGACAGACAACAAAGCAAACACAAATTCAGACGAAAAGAAACAGCAATGAAAAACGAGAAGAAAAAAGGAGAAAAACATCAAATTTAAACAAGCGGAAACTCCCAAATGACGAACGGAAGGAAGCGCGCTCGCATTTATTTGTGTTTTGTTTGTTTATTTGTTTGTATGTACGAGTGTGAACATAAGTGTGATGTCAGTGGGAGTCAAAGAGCCTCGGTATATATGTATATATGTGTGTGTGTGTGTGAATGTGTGTGCGAGTGTGTGTTTGTGTCGGAAGCACATATCTAGCTGAAACAGGGTAATGTGTGAAGTTGCCGTCAATGGGAATTAGATGCGGGATTTCGGTAGCAGTTTGAATGCCAACTTGGGTTTTTGCCTCATCTTCTCGATTATTCTTTTCTTTTAATTTTTCTTGTGTGGTACTCAATGAGTTAAACTTTTTTATTTTTTGTTGTTCTTTAAGTTGAGAAAACTTTTCTTTATTTTTCGTTGGTTTCTAATATGCACGTTTAATGTGTATACAAGTTGTTTACTTTTGTTGTTCATCATCGTCATTGTGTTCCTTGAAGCTGTTTTTGAGCATTTTGTTGTGTGTTTTATTTGATTATGTTTCTCTGTTTGTTTGTCAGTTCATTCTATTCGTTTGCCAGTCAATGTAAATAATAGATTGTTATCGTTTTATATGATTTTTGGAAGAAATGTTCTTTTGGATTTACTTGATTTGTTCTAACAACATAAATGTGAACTTTGGCTGGTATTGGCCGTTTTTACGTTACTCGTTCATTGGTGTTATTTTACACTCACCCCATCCATCTTTATTTACCCATCTGATAAAATCAAATTAAATTCACATTGCAATAGAAACACATTAATGTAAAAAGTACCTAAAAGTATGCTACAGTTATTAGAGATAACGTAGATAGAAAATTTGGAATGCTTTGTAAAAGAAACTGCTCTTATTTTATCTACAATTCCATTCCTTATTTCTCTAATAAAATCCAGTAAGAGTCAAGTTCCCAGAATAAAAGTAACGAAGCATTATAATAACATAAAATATTCCTAGTTCGAAATTTTCGAGAACGCGGATTAAGAATTTGAAATATTGAAATATTAAATTGATTCTAGCGATGTTCATATCATTAAATAACTTGTCGACTAAATATGTTAACTTTATTATCAAGTTTGAGGTCAGATTAATTCGTCATTTAGGTATAATTTCAGGCTAGATTGAGCCGTGATTCACTATTAGTTTAATTTAAATAAAGTAATAGGTTAGGTTAAGTTAAATCAAGGTTTTAACTCGGGATTTGTGATGACAACAATCAGCAATCAGGTTGAATCAAAGTTTAATACAAAGTTACGCAAAGCATATTTCCTATCAACAAGGTCCAGGTCCAGCTCTCTAATAAAATTAATTAACTGCAATGCCTAAAATAATACTACTAAATATAATACTAATAAATTTGGAATACTGAGTCTTAAAATATGAAATTATTATCAAGTTTGAGGTTAAATTCATCATTTAAGTAAAATTTCAGGTTAGATTGAGCCGTGATTCACTATTAGTTTAATTTAAATAAAGTAATAGGTTAGGTTAAGTTAAATCAAGGTTTTAACTCGGGATTTGGGATGACAACAATCAGCAATCAGGTTGAATCAAAGTTTAATACAAAGTTACGCAAAGCATATTTCCTATCAACAAGGTCCAGGCTCTCTAATAAAATTGACAATGCCTAAAATCATACTACAAAAATTAAATTTGGAATATTGAGTCTTAAAATATGAAATTATTATCAAGTTTGAGGTTAGATTAATTCGTCATTTAAGTAAAATAGCACTCTAATAAAATTAATTAACTGCAATGCCTAAAATCATTCTACAGAAATTAAATTTGGAATACTGAGTCTTAAAATAGGAAATATGAAACCTTTACCACCTCATTATAAAGCTATGGTGGTGGAATCAATTTTGTATCCTTATCTTCGAACAATTTGTAGCAAATTCACATTAATATACACAAATCAGTCAATCAGTCAAATCAGTTTATACCTAAAAGTATGCTACAGAAATGTTTATAGTATACTATTAATCCAATATATTTTCTCTTCTCCATTTTAATAATTACGCACCACACGCAAATAAAAAACTTGACAATCCAGAACAAAGAAAACAAAGAAAATTTTATTCACACTTCATTAACCTATAAAAAATTTTAAAACAATTTATATTTGCCACCAAATCTCAAAGAAAAGTGTAAAAAAATGAAAAAAAAAGGAAAAATGAATTTTACACAATATTAAATGAAATATTAATGAAATAAAATTGGAGATTAAAAAAACGTTAAACATAAACTTTTATTGATCCTTACGAGATTAACAAAATTGCGAAGCTACAAAAAATTTATTTTGTCAGTTTGGTTTTAGCAGTTCTTTGTGTAACCTCACCATCAATTGAATTATCAATAGCAATTAAAATAGTTTATAAACTTTTTACGTAGCTATTTTATACCTGCGAAACTATGTATGAAAAAATTGATGAATGCTGATATTTTTACAATATTTCATTGTATAATATTATAAAAGTTTTTTACATTTATTTTAAAAAATTTCTATAAATTTTTCCAACATAAATGTCGCTGCCTGTAAGTTTGAGTTGGAAAAGTAAAAAGCGCAGCAAAACGAATCCACACAAATTTTTTGTGATGAACAGCTGCAAAAATTAATATAAAAAAAATAATGTTAAGCTAAGCGTGAGCAGTCGAGTGATTTGGCGTGAAGGGAAAATGAAATAGAGGAGAGTGCTGGACTTTGTAAAATAGAAAGGACAAGTAAAGCAACAACAAAGTTTTTAATTAAAAATGCTTTAGCAGTGGAGAGTAAAAATGTATGAATGAATGAATGAATGAGCGAGTGAACGCCAACGATGGATGTACGACCATGAAAAAGTTAAATGTATAAATGAGAAACTGGATGTATTTGTATGTGTGTTAATGCTAGTATTGGTGAACTTGCTACTCTTTCTTCTCTACTGACGATGATGATAATGACGTGGAAGCTAAGCGTTAAAATTTTAAAATAAATACTCTTAATATTAAGCAAACTTGTTTAACAAACAGAAACATTGAAGCAACTCACAAAACGGTTTTGTTTGTGTCCGGTTTTATTTTTTTATTATTATTATTATTATTACAAAAACAAAAAACAAAAAGTGCTGAGTTTTAGGGGGTGCGTACACAGAAAATATCAAATAAGAGAGGAAAAGAAAAAAGATGAAGTCAATATTAAATACATTTTAAATAAATTAGCACACACACACACACACACACACACACAAGTTGCTGGGGGAGTATAATCGTAATTTATTACACTCTTTTGAATTTTAATCTTGCGTGGAGGCGAGGGTGAAGTAGACTGTATGTATGTATGTGTTGAAAATGTTTTTAGTATTTATTTTAAAATTACCTTTTTACCTTATTTTGCGCCTGCATTTAGGGACATGCCATTTTTATAGTTTAGAGGTTTTGATATCTGGGATTTGCTATTTTAGTTTTCGTGTTGGTTTGTTTTTAAAACTTTTTCTTGTTGTGAAAATTCAATTAACCGCAAAAGGATAAACAAAACCAATGCGGAGAGCAAGTGCGAATATCAATTAAAGAAGAGCTACTATGCTATTAGTTGGCCACAGGGTTTAGTTGGGGCTACTTGTTTGCTGACAGCGATTCTTAAACAAATAATTTTTCAATCGATTTGTTTATGAGTTGAAAATATCTGGATTATCAAAAGATACAGCAGATATCTTAAAAAAGGTTGGAAACATAACTTATCGCTTAATAAAAAAATGTACTGTATACTTTGAGACATGGATTTGGAATTAAATTTTGTTAAATAGATGAAAATTATTATAAGCATGGGGTTACCATATATGTATAGAAGATATTTGTGAACTACTGGCAAAACAACTATTCTTTACATGGGAGATTTCATATTTTCTTTTAATTTTGACAAGCCTTGCTGCTGTGTTATCTCTAAACTCCGAATATTTTCAGTTTAACCCTATCGTTGTTGAACGAAAAAAAAACTAAATATGCGCATAGAAATGGGAAAAGCCAAAGGATCAAATTGAAAAGAAAATATAAAACCTGGTATGTGCGGTCAAGTTGTTTTGTTCAACGTCTACAGATATAACTAGATTTGATTTGAATACCTTTTATCAAATTTATCCTTAATGGCGAAAAATTAAATTGTTGGTTCAAAGATTAACTCAAACTATTTACAAAAGCAACTCAAGTGTGCATTTGTGGACATATAACATGCGTTCAAAGAAGGGCTACTATATTATAAATTAGACCTAATCGAACAAAATTTTTCATAGCATGCTTTTAGGGTAGACTTTTTATTTGTTTTTTTGACCATATTCAATAGAATATAAGTAACAATCATAATTTACATATCTAAAGTTTAATTACTTTCTAATGATATCATAACCATTGAAAGTGGTTCCGAAGTTATCAAATAGATTAACTTATTTATGTAGTGTAACCTATGTCCATAAGACAAAGAAGCATTTAGAAAATGCTAAGTTTTTTTTTTTATTTTGTATTGATACATTCAACATTCAGTACCCCTATAAATGCAGAGCATTGTGTTGAATGGAAGGAAGATTGATAGTTGGGAGAAAGAAGGAGAGAGAGGGAATACAATGACACAGGTCACCGATAAAGAGATAGGCAGCCATTGTGGCAAGCGTTATGCCTTTACCACAATAAACTTCAGTTTATCAGTGAAGCGCCAAAGGACAAGCTTTCCGCATCCACTCATGTTGTGCGTGTTATATTTGTACATGAATTTATATTAGAGTAAATAGTTTTTACTATATTTTAATCTGAATTTAATTTTAAAATAAATTTACTTTAATAGGTAGTTGAAATGTTATTTTTAACTTTGCCATATCACGAGAGCTCAAACTGTTATCTTCAAAAATTGACCAGCTAAAAAAATAGTTTCTTTTAAAATTCTTTTTTTTTAACATACTAATCATTTCGATTTGGAGCTTCACATGTCTTTTGAGCCAAGAACAAAAAACTTATATTTCAGTGTTTGTTTCGCATTTAACTTCACTTATTTACTACTACTATTCCTAAATACTTAGTTACCAATACAAAAAATAATATTAAACTAGCCAGGGACTCTATTGCTTCATTTTGCTACTTTCAAAAACTAAAACAAAAGAATTCCTGAATTTATATAAGTACAAGAACAAGTGGATTGAAATTTTGAAAAATCGTTGAACTTTTTCTCCCAAGTGGCTCTTTATCAAAAACAGATACGGAGTGAGAGAGAGAGAGAGAGAGAGGGAAAGCAGAATCTCCGCTGTGTAACGCCTGAGCCTAAGCATCTTAGTGTACAAAAAAATATTGTATGACATCAACACTACTACCACAAAAAAAAACACAAACACACATACTAGCAGAAACATACGAAAAACAAGAAATTGTAGAACGATTTCAGGGAAAGACAAGAAAACAGCAACAACACAAAAGGAGGACACTCGCACGAATGCCACTCGAGAGATTTGGGTTAATAGCTGTGGGGGATGTGAAAACAACAACAACTACTAGTACTACTACTGGTACTGGTATTACTTTTACAACAACATCTGCGACAACGGCAACAACTGTGCAACTAAAGGAAACCTCAGCTAAAAAACTATCACTAAAAATATGTGGAAGGAATGGCGTTAATGCAAAAACAACAAAAAATCAAGCATGAAAACCCTTCAAAAGTTATTTCCCCTTTGGGGGAAGACTAAACTTCTTACCTGGGTACAAAGAACTCGAAAAACTACAAGAAACTGAAAGGCCCACGAAAAAAAAAAGCATTTAATAGAAACAAAGAATAAAGTCAAATAGAAGGAAAGTGTAGTCAAGCATGAAGAACAAAGGGAGCAAATGGTAATAAAAGGCAGACACACACTTTAAACCAATACAAATGCAATTTCAGCGTGCATATATGATTATGTGTATGCGTATGTGTGTGTCAAACAAACAAGAATCCGTAAGAATGAACACCTTGCAACAATCACAGTCATGCAGCAGCAGTGACAGCAATGACAATAGCAACAGCGCTAGCGCCAGCGCCAACGCCAGCGTCAACACCAACACCAACACAAGCACCAACACCAAATGGCAACAATTGCACAATTGAATGGCACAATCAGTAATGGAATCAGCGAGAATCTCTCACGAGAATATGTGCCAAAAGGGACAATGAACGCACTGTGTGTTTTTCGTTTTCTGTTTTTCTGTAGCGGTCGATTGGTATCCATATATCCACATATGTATGTATGTAGAGGGGTGTAAGTACAGGGAGTAGCCTATTAGTGCCCATGGCTGGGAGTAGTATAAGGAAGCTGGATGCTGCAACAAGCAGTTATCATGCCCATACATGTGGCAACACAAGGAGCACTCTTGCACCGTATGTGTGCGTATGCTTGTATGTGTGTGTATATGCTACTTTCTGTTTGCTCATGTCTTAGTTTTGTGTCAGCACTTTTAAGTACACGACCCTTCTTCGTTTTGTAGCCAGTGTGTGTCATCAGTTTATGTAGAAAGAAAAAAAGGAATAATAAAGTTGAAAAAAGAAAGCAGTGAGCAGCAGTATGTGTAAGTGTGTGTGTGTGTGTGTGTGTGTGTGTGTGTGTGTGTGTGTGTGTGTGTGTGTGTGTGTGTGTGTGTGTGTGTGTGTGTGTGTGTGTGTGTGTGTCTATAAAGAAAAGGTTAAATGCTGCAAGCTCAGTGCAGTGGAATGTATTTGATAAGCACGGTGCCAACTTCTTATTTTCATATTCTACGTAGTTTACGGGGTTTGTCGTTTTTTGTTAGTTTCATGTTTCACATACTTACTTACTATTTTTTGTTTTTTTTTTTTTTTTTGTTTAGTATGACAGCCAAGATGAGTGATGTTTGTACTTCTTGCACTTACATACATATATATGCAAGTATGGTATTTTTGGACGTAGTAGTTATAATATGTGTTTGCAACATCTTGAGTGAATTATTTTGAAATTAAGTAAACCTTTCTGGCAAGTTAAACCATGTAGAAGCTACTAGGTTTACTAGTAACTTTAAAGAATTTTGTAAGTGCTCAGCTTTTCCATTTGTTTTGTGGATTATTTTTCAACTCTTTAACCCTAGACATTTCTACTTATAAAACTAATCACTGTCAGTAACTTTACTAGAACTTTAAGTTTTAAATATAACAAGTACATTTATAAAACTTAAAAGCTTTTTTGTGTTCTTACTTTACTTTTAATGGCACAACAGCCCATTTTCGCATTTTTCGCACCCACTCATGTTGTGCGTGTTATATTTGTACATGAATGGAAGGGACCTACAGTTTAATGCCGAATCCGAACGGCGAAGTGAAAAGCTTTTCATAGCAATTTTTACTCTTGTAGGTTTGCCATTGCCTGCCAAGAGGTGGTACCGTGTAGAAATATTATTTATTCTACTTTTTGATTTTGCTTGTGCCGAGATTCGAACCCCAGACACTCTGCGTAGCAGTCCAACGCACTACCACTACATTTTGTGTTCATGTTCAGAAATACTTACGTGCTTTTTCTCGAACAGTAATACAAACTGCTATTCCCAGAGTGAGCTTTCAAGCTCACAACTGGATTTTTGTTCATGAAGTGAATGGCATCGAGCTTTGATCGGCATTTACAATGATGATAATGTCTAGGTTATTTCTCCTTCAACAAAATAACATAACTGTGAATATTTTGTGTGCATTGTTAATATCTGTTAAAAAAGTTAAGGAGTTAAAGTTAAAGTTAAAAGACAGGGACAGGGACAGGGAAGACAGGAGCAGATCAGAAATCTGAAGAATAGAGAGTGTCAACAGGAGAGCGAAAAATGGGAAAAAGACAACAACAAAATAGATACATTATGAGAGGAAAAGTGAATTTAAAAGGGGATAAGATACAAAAATAAGGGAAGAGTAGAAAAAGTAGGAGAGACGGAAAATGTAAGGGAAAATGGAAGTGAAGAAAGATAGTAAGAAGAGAGGTAATGGGCAAAGTTAAATGCAATTTTGACAGCTTCCTTACCTCAGGAGATTAACGAAACTATTACCTGATGAAACCTTCTATAAACTATAAGCTTTAAAAAGGAGTTAAGAAATATAAAGGCTGATCTCGCAACGTGATGTTGTTAACATTTTGGGCTGCAAGTTTATGATGCCAACCTATACCATCTAGCCAGTAGTGCTTTAAAGAAAACAATAAAATTCTCTTAAGGGTTCTACAAGGACACACAGAAGATTAGCGCATATTTCTTTCATTTTTTATTGTTTATTCCGAAAAATTTTGTTTTAATTAGAAATCATCACTCATCCACCTGGTACGACCCATTCTCTCCCATTCTCTGTCGAATTGCGAAATTCACTCATCCTGCTATATATAAGTATAATAGATTTACTCAATGTATCTTTATATATTAACCTCAACATTTGTTAGAAAAACTTTGAAACCTGAATAATCTAGCTCAAAACTTGATATTGCATTTAAATTCACTTCAAACTCTGCCACTATTTACCACTTCTCTATCTTTCTTGCCACAACATCTGCTAACTATGCATTTCCAAAAAAGGAAATAGCAAAATTTCCAAACTCAAATCCAAATCCAAAAATTTTGTTATTGTTTTTAAGTAAAAACTTTCACTTTTCCTTGTCTTGTGTGCTGACACACTTTTACCACCACTACATACTTGCAACACACAACAAAATTGGCTTTGGCACTTTAAAAATACATTTAAATAACATTAAAATTGACTTTATTAAAGTAAAATTTGGCATGCAAAAACTTTTAAATAAATATTATTAAAAACAAAATAACAAAGTTGTAAAAATAAAGCACAAAACTTTATGTTGCTGTAGCAGCAAAACTTCTATCAAAATGTTTAACAAAAATAATGTGTTTTTTTGTTTTATTTCTTGTTTGTTTTTCAATTTGTTTCCATTTTTCTCATTGGCTCACGAAAACATTTCTAAACAACAAAATCCTCTTTTCGTGACTAGCACACCTGTGTTGCTATATAATACAATTTATGTGTGTGTGGGTGGGTGGGTGTAGAGAGAGTGTGTGGTGGGTGGCTGTAGAGAGAGACCCTTTCACCCCGAACTCCTTTAGCTTAAAATGATTTTGTGGTTAATATTTTAAATGTAGCGAAGCATATGCGTCCATTATATCATCTAAAATCAACACAAAGCCTCAAAACAAAATCATAACTGCCAGAGCTTAGGCATCTCCAAAAAAAAAACTTAAATGTGTGTGTGTGTTTCTTTCAGCTAGTTTTATCACAAAGGAAGAGTATGCAAATGCCGCTCACAAAAGCGAGTAAATATTATACGTGTAATGGCAACCATGTCTAGTCTACACAAAAGAAGGGAATTGCGATGGGGAGTAGTTAACACAAATACTTCCACCAGGACCAGTGCGCGTCTACTTAAAAAGCACATTTATTGATTCCCTGTTGATATTTTAAGTACCCAGGCTCTTCATGCGAACAATGACAGGACAGTTGACGGTAGAGTAAGAGAAAAAGAACAAGGCCCATAAAAAATTGTGAAGCGTATGCCCTTTTTCCCATTTAAGTACTTGTTTTTGATATGGCACTACTATGATAGTGGTGCCAACTTTCATGATTACATACTTATGTTCGTTATATTTTTGGCAAATATGCAACAATTGGCCTTCTTCATTTACATTTTGAGCAGTCAGCTAGACACAGAGAAAGAATTTCGAAGCATTTTCATTTAACAAAATTGTGAAAATCTCAAAATATAAAAAATGGTAAAAATTTACCAAATTCTGGACACAAAATTTAAAGAATTTCTAAGTCACTACACGGATTAACTTAATTTTGTAGTAGTGGAGAAAAGAAACACTGCAAATTATGCCTGCAAAATTTTTTACTGATACTAAAAATATCTTCTATAATTAATGCGATATAAAGCTAAAAAATTTTAAAAATCAAAAAGAGACAAAGCAATCGTCTTCATTTTTCGAATTTAAATTTGAAACTCTATAACTCGTTTTTCATCAAGGTGTTAGCTTCATGCCTGAACTGCTCTACAGATGCAGTATTTCTATGTGCACTTTTTGAAAAAATTAAGCTCAAATTACGTCAGAGGTTTAAAACCGACACTATTTTCTCCATTACTAGAACATAACGCTGCAGTGTACATTTTTAAAATGCAAGAACTTGTTAACAAAAAATACCTCCACAACATTACACCTTTTCTATTCACATGTTCCCTTTTTCCATAGTATGTGCCTGCGAATTCCTACCTTACCAGAGTTGCCATCATCGCCACCACTTCTACATCCATTCAGTTTTTTATACCCGTCTAGCAAAATTTGACAAATAAAATATTTTGTTGTGTGTGTTGTTTCTAACAAAATATTTACATATTTCTGTCACAAATTGTATGCATTTAAAATTTTTATTTAAAGAATTTTGTCGTTCGCAATTTTCCCATAAAACAATAAAAAAAAAATTTGCGATTCTACATTTATAATATTTTGTCAGGTTGTTGTTGTTGTTGTTGTTGTTATCCATAGACCTAACATTTTTATTATCAATTTGTAGCAGAAAATGAGCACGCGTTGACATGTGTCGATTTTTTGTTGCTGTTGTTGTTTTCGGTTTAAACTTTATTTATAAAACATTTCAAATATTATTACCAGGAAATACACGTAATAAAATAGAATAATTTGCATATTTTTAGGCGTCACTTTATAGCATAAATGTTCGAAATAAATATGTGTACATTTTATATATTATATATTTTCCCCCTTTATGACAAGAACCAATAACCTTTAAATTTTTCTGTTACTCTCAATTATGATTAAATATTATGTGATTTTGCTAATTTCATTTATTTATTTTGTTATTTTTTTTCATTTTTGGTTGCAGGATTTACAATCAGAAATTGAAACTCACCGTGTAGTTTACGATCGTCTCGATGGGACTGGCCGTAAACTTTTAGGTTCACTCACCTCACAAGAGGATGCGGTGATGCTGCAGCGACGTTTGGATGAAATGAATCAACGTTGGAATAACTTGAAATCGAAAAGTATTGCAATCAGGTGAGTTGGGGGAAAAATTTAAGAAAACTGAAAATTGAAAAATTAAAAAACCTATCGTACTTGGAATTTCCACATACATAAGAAAATCATGTTTTGCTTGATGGAGTAAAAAGAAATATGCAAAGTGGAAACTCTGTGTAATTTAAATATAAATAGTTAATACTTTTGGAAAAATTACTTTTAATCGCACTCAAAACTTACTTTCTGTAGTCTGGTTGAGTCGAAAATTCTGACTAGTACAAATTTCAGAAAACTAAATTCTGCTTTTCCAAAATACTGTTTTTTTTTAGAAATTGGTTTTTTTAAATTCTGCTTATAAAATATGTTGATAGTATGTTGACATTCTTCTCTCTATACGTCCAATAATGTTCTACAGTGGCGTAGTGGTAATGAGTTGGACTGCGACACAGAGTGTCTGGGGTTCGAATCTCGGCACAGGCAAAATCAAAAAGCAGAAAATATAATTTTTCTACACGGCACCACCTCTTGGCAGACAATGGCAAACCTACAAGAGTAAAAATTGCTATGAAAAGCTTTTCACTTCGCCGTTCGGATTCGGCATTAAACTGTAGGTCCCTTCCATTCATGTACAAATATAATACGTACAACATGAGTGGATGCGAAAAGCTCGGCCTAGGCCCTCCATGGGCTGTTGTGCCATTAAAAGTAAGTAAGTAATGTTCTACAGTAACAACGGAAAAATTATTTAGAATTCTTTCCAGAGATAAAGAAATGGTTTTGTTTGGGAGAACTTACAATTTAATAAGCAAAATAATAGTGAACTTCTTGAGTCACAACGTGCGAAACATGCCAAAGAATGTGTCTTTCCGCTCATTATTTCTCGATTCCTCAGTCATCTTCTGATCGTAAGGCGAAAAGCGCTTTCTTCCACTTCACGTTGATTGAATTTGGCTCTCTGGTAAACTTTTTTCGTGACCAACCATTCTGCACTTTCCCTTATTAGCAACATTAATGCTAGCAGTCGTTCAATTTTAGCTGCCAAGAAACCAAATAATATTGTACCAATATAGAGAAATTATTGTCCCACAGCCGCGTGTTCTGCATAATCACTAGGCCATTTCAACTGTGAACATAGAATGAGGAAGTACTGAGTGTAAGGTAGATTTAGCTTTTTCTAACTTCAATAACTTCAATAGTTACCAGATGTACAAGAATGAAACCGCCATATTTTTTAAAATACTCGTTTATTTAAGAAAAATGGTTATGCATTCAATATTCAAAGTAATAGCCATTGCTAGCTTCACATTTTTCCCATCTTCCTGGCAATTTGTGAATGCCTGCCAAAAAAACTGTTCGTTTATAGAGTCAAACCAGTCATCGAGCCTTTTTTCACATTTTCGTACTATTCGCAGAGCTGCTCAGCAAGTGCGTGTCCCATTGATGAAAAGAAGTGGTAGTCAGATGGAGCCAAGTCTGGTGAATAAGCCGCATGGGGGAGGGCTTCCCAGCTGTACGAATCTACCAATTCTCGAGTCTGTTTTGTTCTTGTTCGATGTGATGGTGCGTTGTCATCAAGAAAAATCACTTTGTGTTGCGTAGCTTAATATTCTGGACATTTTTGGCGTAAAGCACGGCTCAAATCGGCCAATTGTTGTTGGTAGCATTGACCTGTAACTGTTTTACCTGGTTTCAGAAGGTCAAACAAGATAAGATCACGCTGATCCCAGAAATCACAGAGCATTGTCTTCTTTCCGAAGCGATTTGACTTTGCTGTCGATTTGGCCGGTGTATCGGGCTTAACATATGATCGTTTACGTTTGGGAATAGATATTCTCGAAATAGATCCATTTTTCATCGCCAATAACAATTCGATGAAGATATGAGATTCGTTTGTACCTGGCAAGCAAGATTTCACAGGTGGTTTTTCGATTTTCTTGCTGTCTTTCAGTCAATACATGCGACATCCGTCTTCCCATCTTCCCACCTTCAAAATCAATTCCATGGTTTTTAAACGTTGAGAAATGCACTGTTGGGTCACATTTAATTGTTTTGCAAGTTGTTCTTGCGTTTGACCATCATCCTCATCGAGTAAAGCTTGCAATTCGGCATCTTCAAACTTTTTCGGTGGTCTTCCACTTTCTTCGTTTCTCATATCAAATCGCCACTTTTAAACTTATTGAACCACTCGTTGCACTGTGTTTTGCCTAGAACGTGCTGGCCGTAAGCTTCCACTAGCATTCGTTGAGATTCCAAAGCAGATTTCTTCAATTGAAAAAAGAAAATCAATGAGGTCCGCTAATCGTAGTTTGAAGGCACAAAGAATTCGACATTTTTACGAGCGAAAAAAATATGTTGTTGTATGAAACTTGATTGTTTATGAACTGAATATTGTTGATAGAACAAAGTGCGAAGAAATGGCGCCAATGATTTGGTTTGGCAGAACGCATAGTTTTACCTAGCGACACAGAGATTTCATTACCGGTTTCATAATTTTACACCTGGTATACTCAGATAGCCTTGTTCATGTTTTATAATCCATTCTTCACATTGATCAAAATCTGATATCACCGCTGTTCCATTGATCACATCATCCAATACCGTGCTTGATGGAATTTGCGATCATCCTGATAGATTACGAATTGTTCCCATTGACTTTTAGTCCAACTTTTGGTCCAACTTTTGCTAATTCGCCGGATAAATAAGTTAGCTTAGACTGCCCAGTACTTTAGGAAGGTACTTTACTGACAAGAAGCAGATGTCGTCGAGTAATCGCGATCCTTTTAGCTGTTCTGCGAAGTTTCAAGTAATGCCTCAGTTCTTCCAATGTATTCCTCAATGTTCTTCCTCAGTGTTGTGCAAAAACTGATCAAGTACCAGGAGGAAAATGATCAACGACATTAAACAGCCTTGGCGGACTCCGGATATCGGGCTGAACCTTTTTGATAAACTACCATTGTGCAACACCCTGCATGCACAGTGAAATATCAATTTTTTTTTTTATGAATATCTCACATGTTGAAAGGTTTGGAAACACTAAAATAAATAATGAGAATCCATGTTCTTGAACATCCACAGATGTAAAGAGATCATGCAATGTGAAATACACAAATGTCCTTGAACATGAAGGAATGTACACAGTTTTTCAATGTGCATCTTACAATGTCTTCAAGTGTTCAAAGACACACGTATTATGTAAAAATATTTAACATAAAAACCTTTTTGTAGAAGCAAATTATGATCCAAATCAAAAACGCGTAAAAGCATAAGCGATAATTCAACATTTCATCAATAAATGTCGCTTATACGATTTTTCATTTATTATAAATAGATGAAAATGGTGGAGTTGGGAGGTGATGAATTACAGAATTTTATGCATTACAAGATACAGAATTCATGTGCAGCATGTGCACGTACACAAAATGTTTCAATTTTAACAACAATGCAGCAGCAACATTTTTATACGTTCGATGATGTTGCCAACATTTACGATTAACACTTACAATTTTACAACAAATAATAAAAAGGAAAATGCACGCATGGAAAGCATTCATTGTATATAAACGTAATGATGCTGATGTACGAGTACGTGTGTGTGTCATTGTGATTGAATGTGGTCGAACAATGAAATAAATTGCCATTACCAGCATGTTCTCCACCAGAGGGATAGAGCAATGGAGTAGTGAGACCAGAACAGCAGAACAACCAACAGAGCAACCAACAAATTTATGTAATTTCCAATAATACATTTTCAGCGAACGTGTGCGTGTTGCATGCTACAATAATAAAGTAATCAATAGAAAATCTGAAAGGCGTCAAAAGCATCGTAAGAGCGACTAGTTACTACCGTAACAACATCAAAGCTTATGTACATATAGAGCATGAAATGAAACTATGGCAGTAGGAACACATACAATGAATGATGACATGATGATTAAATAGTAAAATGATGCAAAATATGTTACGTAGTGCCTCACCTAGGAAGCGGCGCAGAAAATGAATGATCTGCAAAAACAACAGCATAATGAATATATATGGCAATTATTATATTTGCTGTGGTTGTTTTAGCTATGCGTATTATTGCCACCACATAAAAAAAAAATTTAATTTAACCCAATGACTAAGCCGTTTTCACTTCCAATGCATATATTTTCCAGAACACCGAAAAGTAGGCTATAATTTTTATATGCGATTGATTATAGGAAAACATCAAGTATAATCCAACATTTATATTATTGTTGTTGTTGCTGTTGTTGCTGTTGAATGACCCCTCCACTATGTGGCAGTCCACCTCTTCCCCTTCTATTTCTATCTCCTTTTTACTTCCGATCGTTTTTCCTGATTTATCTGTGGTAAATCATTATTTTCTTTGCCACTGCCCACACACACATACACGCACAAATCCCCACCAACACCCCACACCAATTTCACTCATCAGTCATTACACTTTTATTTATTTTTGGTTTTTTCCTCGGTTTTTGCTTTGTTGGTTTTTAGCCATTGACAAATGACATCTCAAATATTGAAGCTGCAGTTACCAGCTGCTAGCCATCATCGGAATGGTAGAAAGTGGAAGAAGTAACCACTTGAGCCATGGCTAGAATGTTTGAAGATGAGTAGCAACTTACTTATTGCGAATGTTGGATGTCATAATGATGGCGTCTCTAAATAATGAAGAAGAAAATGATGACGAAGACTCTGACGCTGCCAATGACAATAATTTCTGCTTTATTTTTGTTTTCCTTTTGTTCGTTTATTTATTTTTACTACTGATTTATTTCGTTCTACAATATTTGTTATTTTTATTTTCCTTGCCACTTGTATTTATTCGCCATTTCCGGTAACACTTGTGTAATGTTGTGCTTTTCTTTCGTGGTTTCATTATTTTTATTGTTATCAGCAAATTCCACAAATTGTTTTGATTTTCATGTTGGATTTCAAGAAAATTTTTGATTACAGAAGGGAAATTTCTAGAGATGAATCTCATTGCAATCTCATTTGTTGTTGCTTTGAGTAAAGGAGACGTGAAAGAAGAGTGAAAGTGAGACGGAATCAAAACTTACATTTCAAACTGCAGATTAAGGAAATTTTCGAAAAAGTTTGACTAAATATTGCCCGAATATTGATAAAATTTTAACAAATATTGACTTTTTGGATAAAAATTGTTACCAATTTTTGCACGAATATTAAAAATATTTTTACCAAATATATTTCAAAATTTTGGTTAAATTTTGAACAATTTATAAATACGTTTTGACCACATTTGATCAAATCTTTACCAGGCTTTTTCCAAATTTTGACCTAATTTTTACCCAGTTCTGAGCACATTCTGGATTGAGACCATCATACTACCAACAACGCCACGGCAAACCATTTTAATGGCCAGCCCTTATTATAGTTTAGGCTATAATAGTATTTGAGAGGATTAGGTATGAGATCTCATCGACCTCATTCAGGCTTGATGCCTTTTACCACTACCAATGTTATACCTTTCTTGCGATTATTTCCCTTTGCTGTGGTACAAGTGGAGAATTCATACTATTTTCGATTTGCGGATTCTTAGAGGTGAGATTCATAACTGAAGATTAAAGTAGAACATGCCGTCGAATGTGGGTTAAGCTGCAACGTGAGAAACTTTTGTCTACAAAATTATTATAGACATTTTTTTGTCTTTTTTGGGGCGCTCTACCCTTGTCAATGGAGGAAGGAAACTCCTGGCCAATGTCTAGTGTCAATTGAAGTCTTTAATTTGTCTCTCAATATTCCTGTTACCTAAGACTAATACAAAACCATGCTCAGTCTGAAACCTGAGCGGTTTCATCCACATTGTGTAAATGTTGTTAGCTATTTTTCTTAGAGTATCCCACACCGCAGTACACTACAGCCCACATAAAAAGTCAATTAATTACCTACTTTCTCCAGGATTTCATTTTGAAAAATAATCTTTTGAATTAGTGAAGCACTTTCTTAAATTGATTTTAGTCAAACTTTTCAGTTTAAGTGTTTGAAAAAGGTAAAAACGCCCAAACGAGGAAAAGTAATATCACTAAAAACTTTGATGCTCGTAATAATATTAATGTAAATAGTTACTGACATATGACAAGGGTTGAATTCAATGCTCGCAATTTACATACATTAAGCTGAGAACAGAAATTTATAACTTCTTGTCTGTTTTTTTTTTTTTTTTTTTTTTTTTGACAAGTGTAATACTTTTTAGTATATATTTTAATTTACATAACTTAAGTGCAAATAAAAGTTTCCAAAACCAAACAAACAACCAGAATTCTTAGGGCGCAACA
This sequence comes from Palloptera scutellata, assembly GCA_958295655.1. Lineage (NCBI taxonomy): Eukaryota > Metazoa > Arthropoda > Insecta > Diptera > Pallopteridae > Palloptera > Palloptera scutellata. Next base: position 92,095,820 of record OY282450.1, read on the forward strand.
TTAAATTCTAACGATTTACATAAACGAAAATTTTTCCACACATTTTAATTTTCATTAAAATCTCATTTCTTATCATCTTATCTCGTTGTTGCTGTCGTTGTCTACTGCCACTTAATTGCAATGACATACCAAAACAAGAACATATTTCAGCTGCTTACAGAAGAAAAGAAAAACTCGGGAATAGAAGTAGCACCGAGGAAAAAAGGAATTCCACAAAAATATTTTCTCAAGCCAAACAAACAAAAGAAACGCAATATCCTTTTGTGTTTGAATGTGGTTTCGTACTTTTTCTGTGTTTCCTTCCGGCTTGCCATGACATTGTCGCTGTAAGTCTAAACGAAATACCAAAATTTCCTTTGCTTTCCTTTTTTCTATTCGTTGCTTTTCTTGGCGGCGTTTTCCTTCCTTTCCCACGAGAGATTTCCATAAACGATTTGGTGAACTTCAAAAATGTTTAGGGCAAAAAACAAATTTAAAAAAAATCATACAAACGCTCACACAATTATGCTCGCTATTTGCAATTATGGTGGTGTCTAAAGGCACAATTTCAATATGATTATTGTCAAATATACAGACAGCACGCACACACAAACACACACTAGCCCACTTGTAGTCATGCACTTGTAGTAGTGTAAGGAGTTGTCATTGGTTGGTAATAGCTTTAATGGAAGGCAAGAGAGAGAAAGAGAGAGAGAGAAAGAGAAACTATAAAATGATAAAAGAATTAAAAAAACATGCACAGTATGGAGCAAATCGGTAAAAAAAATGGACAAAAGTGCTCAGTTACTAAACCACTGAATTCAATTTTATGAGCTCAAAGCTTTTATCAGACATTTCCATTTGACTTTGTTTTGTCTAGTTGTTTTTACGAGTTGCCAAGTTGTCCTTTTGGCTGAAGCTTCTTCAAAAATGGAGCATATTCACGTGCTTTATGAGCGCCCAGATGGGCGCTCACGCCATTCTCGTGAACCTTATGTCATATCAATCCACCTCCTTTTCGTCTCTTAATCTGAGTTGTTATTGGTTTGTTGCTTACCGCATTCTAGAGATGATCATTTCTAACCTAACCTAACTGATTTTGAAGAGAAAATCTTCGAATATTTCAATTTTACCACTGGATATCCCGGTAATCTGGTGGCTTTTATTCAATTTTATTAAAATTTCCGAATATTTATTTATCTGTTGCTATCCAACAGTTTGGAAGTAACTACATATATGCAATTTTGAATGTCTTTCTTGATCAAAATACTTTAAAAATGGGGATAACCGTATAGTTTCAAAACTACTGCACTGATTTAAAATAATTAATCAACAAGTGCGCAGAGAAATGTTCAGAGTTTAAGTCTAGAAGCTAATGCGGTAGAACCATGGACCTTTGAGTCTATGTGAGGTCGCTGTGGTCGCTGAAGCGTAGCGGTAGTGCGTTGAACTGTTACGCAGAGTGTCAGGGGTTATAATCTCGGCACAGTCAAAATAAAAAATAAATAAAAACAAATAAAAAAAAAGCAACAACAACAAAATGAACGGCACCACCTCTTGGCAGACAATATCATAGCTACAAGAGTAAAAATTCCCTATGAAAAGCTATTCACTTTGCCGTTCGGACTCGGCATAAAACTGAGACCTCTACTCATGTGCAAATATAATACGCACAACATCAGTGGATGCAAAAAGCTTGGCCTTTGGCGCTACATGTGGTCATAGTCGACACTGATAAACTGAAGTTCATTGTGGTAAAGGCATAACACTTGCCACAATGGCTGCCTATCTCTTTATCGGTGTCCTGTGTGATCACATTCACTCTCTCATTCTCCCTCCTTCTTCCTCTCACCTATCAATCTTCCTTCCATTCAACACAATGCTCTGCATTCATAGGGGTACACCCTGTGTGTTGAATGTATAAATAAAAAAAAGGTTTTATTACATCGTGCAGGACCTTATCTAACCTTAACCTAGAATCATGAAGATATTTTAAGTTTTTCTATTTTAAGTTGAACATTTTTACGAATCAGTTTTCCATTTCGAAGTACTACAATACTCAATAACTAGAAATGCTGAAAAAAATCTATCCAAATCGCTTAATCAATTTAGAAGCTATAGCATTTTGGTCGCTGTGGTGTAGTGGTAGTGCCTTAGACTGCTACGCAGAGTGTCCGGGGTTCGAATCTAGGCACAGGCAAAATCAAAAAGTAGAAAAATTAATTTTTCTACACGGCACCACCTCTTGGCAGGCAATGGCAAACCTACAAGAGTAAAAATTGCCTATGAAAAGCTTTTCACTTCGCCGTTCGGATTCGGCATTAAACTGTAGGTCCCTTCCATTCATGTACAAATATATCACGCACAACATGAGTGGATGCGAAAAGCTCGGCCTAGGCCCTCCATGGGCTGTTGTGCCATTAAAAGTAAGTAAGTAAGCATTTTACCTATTTTTTGTGCACTTTTTTCCCACAGTACATTGGTAAGGAATTTGTTGGTGGGTCACTAAAATCACATCATTTTATTAAGTGCAAATTAAATTTGTTGTTATGCTCGGAGCAAATACCTTTTTCCCCTTCTTTCCTGAGTACTTAATATTTTACCATTTTATACATTTGGAGTAATAGGAAAAATATATACTCGTATAATGTTTCAACGGTTACCATCAAAATCCAAGAATGTGAATCTTTTCTGCTATTAAATCTTGAATGACAGGAGTAAAGAAAGAGTGAACTTTTAAACATTGTAGGGGATTCTGATATTATAGTTTCTGGTGTTTTGGTTTGAGAATTAAAAATGTTTGTTATTTGGTTCAAAAATTTTAGCCACAAAAAAAAAATTATATTATCACTTTTTATGATCAACTTTCTTCTTATAATTATTTTTTTTTTCGTTCATTCTTTTCTTAACAGAAATCGCTTAGAATCCAATTCAGAACATTGGAATTCTTTACTTTTATCGTTACGTGAATTAACCGAATGGGTTATACGCAAGGATACGGAACAATCATCCTTAAGTGTGGGTCCACTGCTTGGCGATGCGGCCAGCTTACAAAAGCAATTGGTAAGTTATATTTGATGATGGCATAAGGAAATATGGAATATTAAGACATAAGTTCAGAGTAAAGTAAAATACCTACCTCCTTCATAGCTTGTTCCCTTTACTTTTTTCTCCCGTCCTTTTTACCTTCTTTCTTTCTTTTTCTTCCTTTCATCCTCCATTACCTTACATTTACTATGATTACTCTTACTATTTCAAATTGACATTTCACCCTTTTTGCACACAAATACACTCACACACACACACACACACACACACACACACACACCCACACACGATCACGCACTTTCGGTGAAAGAAAGGAAAGCAAAATGTTTTAAGTAAAAGATTTTGATGGCATTCTTGTGTTTTGAAATGGTGTTGTAAATTTTGTGTTGGATAATTTTTCGTACTCACAGCATTCGTTTTCATACTCATCATCGTACATTCTTGCACTGATTTCCTTGATTGTGAATGTGTGAGTGCTTGTGTGCATGTAATTGTGTGGAAAAGAAACTCAAATATAATTTATAACTTTCCCTCTCCACAGAATCATGATGTTTTCTCTTTTTTGTTTTTATTGTTGTTATTTTTTATTTCTTCTGTACTATTGCCTCCTTGCGCAGTTACTTTTTTGTTCAGTTTTATTGTACTTAGCTCTGTGTGTGTGCTGTGGTCGTTATTTTATTGTGGAGGTACATATATGCAAGAGTTGAGATTTAATGGGGTATGATGAAGTAGGTTCATTTTTGAGGTTAAGACATTTTCTTTGAAAATTCCGAATCGCTCAAAATGCGAAGGTACAAAAAGGGTCAGAATTGAAACATTTTGTTGTGCGAAATTTATGCTTACTTTTGTAGCAGGTTTTTAGGAGTCATTTAAAGATTTAGACTTTGTGTTTCTTTTGAATTATTAGTATTGGTTCAGTGAGATGCGCCACAGGAATGCAGAACCATCACCCCTGACTATAAAATAGTTTGATGAACATCGACTATACCGGATTGAGGAAAGAGTGTAGTGATTTTTGACTCCCCAGTCTAGATCCGTAGTGTATTGCAAATGATTTTTAGTGCACAATAAAAGTCCTGGTAATTCCAGCTATAATGCACCATGCTGGGAACTGCTTAACCACTTGGAAGTTTATAACTTACCTAAAGCCTAATCTTCAATTTTATCACGTTTATATTTTTCTCCTCTCAAATGTTTCAAGAAAAACTTATACTATCCTTCTACTTTTAAACCGGCAAGTGAAACATGGGACAGTGAATTATCCGTTAGATATTGTTGTAAACATGGAAATAGGGTTCAAGTGTCCTCTGTAAAAGTGCTTGAAGAAGATAATTTAGAGCCTGAGACTTCTTTTCAAATAAAAAAAATCAAATAAAGAAAGTTTACAGTTAGGTTTAAACAAAATCTTTGAAACCTCAAGCTTATCAAAAATGCATTTTTCTCCCTCCAAATGTCTCAAGGACTTTTGACTCAGAAGTTTCAAGCTACTGCAGAATATTTATGTACAGCTTATAGTTTAATTTCTACTAAATCGACAAGTGAAACATTTTACAGTGAATTATCCGATAGATGGCGTTGTAAATTTAAGAAACATATTATTCTGACCGATATTTTCCATTCCGGGAAAGAGATTTTCAGAAATTGTTCACTGTCACTTACCTGCTTAATAGATTGGTTGTTTTCTCCTAAGCTTGTTTTCTCCTGAGCTTGTTTTCTCCTGAGCTTGTTTTCTCCTAAGTTTGTTTTCTCCTAAGCTTGTTTTCCCCCCGAACAAAGTACTTCATTGGAATTATTTCACCCTCATTCCAAAAGTTCAATCATACATATAGTCTAGAAAAACTTAAGTTTAGAGTTTTACTTAATCCAAAATGTTTAAACCACGCTATCCGAAACTTTAATCAATTATAAATGCACGACGCTACATGTTTTTGCTAAGTTGCATTTTTCTCCATTTTTCTTTTAAAAGCAAACATTTTACTCCCACATACTATGTTCACCTTAAACATGTTAGCTAATTTAAAATTCCCAAAAATTATGCTGAGTTTTTACTCTTGGAATTTTTTTAATTTTTTCAGCAAATTCGAAATGTTTTTTTTTTTGAGATTTTTTTCATTGCTTCATATACTTACTTTCTTCGTATGTGTGTTTTCGTCTCTGTTCGAGTACGTGCGCCTCAAACTTCCATACTTACTACATTACAATGTAGTAGAATGTAATGTATTTTCGTAAGTAATTGTTTAATGACCCTTGCCCAACTTTCAGCATACACACATACAATACATACATACACATTTGGAGAAACATTAGCATTTTCACTCTGTCTTTCTCTTTTTCTCTGAAACGCTCTATGTCCGTTTTGGGTAAATTTACCACAGCCAACTCATTGAAACCAACCAAAATCATTCGGCAGCAATGCCACAAAAGAAAATCACTTAAGGGTTGCCAAAGTGCAGCCACTTTATTCTATCATACTTTAGAAATATATACTACAAATACATAGAAACACATACGTGCGCACATACATATATATAAGTACTTGTATACTTACTTATATGTTGGTATGTATGGTATGACTCTGTGCATTGTATTTTGTATACTTGAAATACTGCAGGCGTTCGTTTGCAGGAGGCCCACAAAGTTTTGGTCTGCCGGGCATTTACATTTGAATTGAGATGTGTGTGTGTGCGCGCGCGCGACCGTGAGAAGGCTCTGGCTAACGTTAGACGAAAGCGTCCAAGTGTATGGCAAGCAAGTGTGTGTGGGTTGTATGGAGAGATCGTGTGTAGTTGAAAGGCAGGCAATGCTAAAATGTTGTATAGTTGTCTGTTTTATGTACAATTTTTTTGAAAATAGCCACAAGAATGACAAAACTCCTCTTCACACAAAATAATGAAGCATAGTTTTTGGGGAGCAGAGCAAATGCTAGTGTAAAATACATGAATGCATGCATACATTGTAGAGTAGAAAATTGCTAGCGTGTATATACATATGTATGTATGTAGAGGCTGTAGGCAGCAGTGTTTGTATGTGTACATGTGTTTCACTCACAATGTGATGATGGCATTTCCATGGCATTAAAGTGATTTTTGCTGTTGGCAACACTAACTATTGCCTATTTGGTTGTATGTTGTTGAAGTGTCTGGTCTTGGCTGGGCGGGCTGAGCTGGGCGGTCCGGGCTTTGCTTGGATTTGCTTGGCTGCCTTTGAATGTTTGGTCGTGTACTGATTTCTTCGGTATTTTTGTGATGCAATCGTTTGTTTCTCAATGTGTGTGCTCTTATCCTTTATGAATGCATTAAATACAAATTTATTTGTTATATCCTGCCTTCGTATTGGAATAACAAATGAGAACTGACTTTTTGTGTTTTTTTTTTTTTTTTTTTTTGTATATACTGTTGGACTTACATTCACACTTACAGGTATACTTTAATAGCTACATACATTTAATGAGCACGTTTTCTTTGCTACTTTTGCCATCGTCTCTTGTTTTTGTTAGTTTTTACTACCTACTACATTTTTTCTTCGGTTTTTGTGTCCTATGCGCTGGGGTCGTAAATTGTTGTCATTTCGCATATGAATAAAAATAAAATAAAAACAACAAAAAAGAGACAAGATCGTTAACATTTTCGGCAGAAAACATGTTCGAGCTACCATTAAAAATAGTGGTAGGTAGTGTGAAGGTACTTGTTTATTTTTTCCTGCTCTTGCTTTTTGTCTTTTGTAGATGCCAACATACAAATTTATTGCCACTTGACTTTAAAATATTTTCTTTATCTCTAGAACTTACATATATAAATATTTTATTCATTTTTTCACATTATTTCATGTATATTTTACTTTACTTTTCTTTTCTCTTTTTCTCTTTTTCATCATTTCAGGATGACCATAAAGCTTTTCGCCGTCAATTGGAGGATAAACGTCCAATTGTCGAAAGTAATTTACTGAATGGACGTCAATATATTTCAAGTGAGCAACCTGTTTCGGACACCAGTGATACGGAAGGTAAGCATAGCTATATACTCATACACACATTTATACAAATATTTACCACTATCATACCATACATACAAAGAGTGTTGCAGAACAAAAATGTGCTCAAGTGCACATTTATACTTATATGTAAGAACGTGTATCTTTACAAGTGTACGAGTGTATACAACCCAGTAAAACAAATAAGTTTTTACTCGAAAGTTTCTTAGAGATTTCACTAGCTTTTGTTTCAATTTTATATTGCTTACTTTTCGTTAGTAGCAGCAATTGTGCATACACTTTCTTGCTGGGCAAATACAAACAAATATTTCCTCAATATATCTACTGGTATTTATGTATGTATATGTATGCTGCTATGCTGCTCTTTTCACGCTCTCATGCATACATTCATAAAAACGTGATGTCTGACTTTGTGCTCATACACACAGCCAAAAAATATGCAACAGCAAAAACTAAAACAAGCAATAGTTCGTCTTCCAACGTGTTGGTTGTTTTGTACCTACCTCGCTTGAATGCCATTGGCAAAAATAGCATAGGAATTGATTTCGTAATGACATACAAATTTGGCAATTCGTTTTTAGTGTCGGCCAGTTGCTTCTAGTTTCGTGCTAGTAGCCTTTCTACTTCTCTGTGCTTGTTTCTTTTTTGCGCTTCTGATCCCCTAACTCTTTGTTTTGTTTTTGTTTTGTGGAACATTTACGATAATGTTAATGGCTTTCCATATTGTACTTATGGTATGTATGTACATATGTATGTATGTAGTAGCACAAAATTTATTTTGACTTTTTTATGGTTTTTTTTTTTTGGTAATAGTTTCTGGTGTATGTGCTAAAGAAATTTCTTTTTCGGTTCCGTTTAGCAGCTAGAAAAAAATCAGAACGGCAACCAAGAGAAAAAGTGTTAGTGGTAATTGTTAATGCCCCCACAAAGTAATTGTTGGTAATTAATGTTAATAGTTATAGATTGCTGTTGTGTTTTTTGCTTGGTCAGTGTGTAGATATTTAATGAATTTAAATAGAAGCTCGGAGCAAAGGAGTATGAGTACTTCTAAATTAGTTATAATTTGTATGCAACAGATATTAAGTTTATATTGAATAAAATCTAATTATTATGCATTACTGAAGGTTGAAGAAGATGGAGAAATACAAAAATCTTCAGGAATTTGGGTAAAGGTAAAAGATTGTAGGATGTGTTTGTTAAAACAAGATAAATTTATTAGTAGACCTGAGATTTACATAACTAGGCACACAAACGTGCCACAAAAACTAGCAGACTGTAGAAATATATTGTATGCAATTGAAACTTTCATGGTTTAGGGGGTATAAAAAAACATCAACAGAAAGTTTTGTAATTTTGGTGTGAAATTGTCTGGCCTAGACTTGTCTATACAATCGTTGACTGGCGGGTTATAAATAGTGACACAATACTTCCAAGCAAACCTTGCCCCAGAGAATTAGAACATATTGCAATATCGAGGGTCAATAAATGCCTGCGTAATCGTTTGCTTTCTCGGTATCCCAATTCTTCTATCTTTTAACTTGAAAAACATAAATGTCAGTGAAGTTTTAAGAAATAACTTCTTTCTTAACTATTGACAGTTATCCCTGAAAGTATACTACAACTATTTGCCAACGATATTGAACATATTGAAGATTAATATATTAGTTGACATTTTAAAGCATTTTTTAATAAGAATTTTAATTGTATTCTTAGGTGATTCCAACGGGGGAGAACAGGAGCGCTATTTCTTAGATAAATATCTCCTGAATTAGAAACACTTTCTGTTTTTGAAAGGCATGAAAAGACCTGAGCTCCCTCCCTCCCTTTCTCCACCGTATATGTTTGAGTTTTACCAATATTTCTACCCCACCTGCACAAAGCAATTCCCAAACAAAATTCAAAGATATTTATTCATTCATATTTTGTTCACCGAAATCAAATTGAAATCAAAAACAAAGGGAAATACTAGAACAGAAATAATATCATAAATTGCTGTATAATTTGGAAAGACATTTCACATTTCTATACTATTCATTCATTACATTCATATTCAAGACTCATACTCTGCGGTAAACAGGGTGATTAAGACTGAATGGTCAGTTGATAACAAAAATTATTAGTGAAGTCAAGACAAGTAAAAGCTTTTTTAACAATAGCCAGAATTTAAAAATAAATTGATGTTTAAATGAGTTTGCTAAAAGTACAATGGTCAAAAAAACTGGTCACTCCTGCCCACCTGTAAATCTAATCCGAAATAAGTTTGGAGAATTTTTGAAGGCTTTTTACTCTCCATGCTTGTATATAAGGCAGGGAATCACCCTGTATACATATTTATTTGCATTCCAATATACTTACTTGTCTTCTGATAGTTATCTATATCAACGATTCGTTCCTCTTTCCCTCTCTCTCTCTCTGTCTCTTTCTCTCTTCAACTGCCATTTGGTCTCTTTCTGTCTATAAGCGCACTTTATTCACTTAACCTTTTTATGAAATTAAATTGAGATTTGCTTCAAAAGCAGCCAGCAATGTTGCAACATTGCCGAAATATATTATATTCTTTAGAATTTTTCATGACCCTTCAAATTTTGCGTTGGCATTTTTATTTCATTTTTTTCAATGTTTCTTTTGTGTCTTTTTTGTGTTTTGACAGTTTTGCACGTTCTTCTTCTTCTTTTTTTTTCTTATACTTGCTTGTTTATCGAATTATTTAGTAGTTCGTTCTTATTCCGTTTTTATCCTACTTATATTTTTATATAAGTCTATAAAATTTAATAAACTAAGTGTACTCGTATGTACATAAAGAGACTCTTTGCAAATATATGTTCTGATTGTATGGCAAATGTTTTTAGTTTTTTTTTTTTGCAATTATATTGTATACTTTTAGAAGCAGTTAGTTTTTATTCTATGTTTTCAAGTTATATTTGTGAAAATGTTTTCAGAAATGACAAGATCTCGTCATTTTGACAAGAAAATGTTATACATTTTTAAAATATTAAATAATTTTCTCAATGTTTATGAAGCATACTTTTAGGGAAAACTGTTTTTTAGAGTTATTTATATGTGCACTAATTCAAATGTCATGTGTTCTTTATTGCAGTGGAGTAAAATTGCATTTTAATTATTTTCAATTGCTCTATCTGAAAAAGAATAATTCGTTTTTCGTTTGAACTACTGACTTTAGCTTCCATGTTTGTCTCGTAATTTTAGAGAACGTTATTAAGAAAACATTTCTCTATCTTTTCTCTTTGAAATTTGTGTTTATTCTCTTTGGTTCTCGAACATCCCACCATTTAAACTTTCAATTACCGAAACTCAGTCTTCAAATTCAAAGCAAACTAAAGAGCGAAAAAACAAAACTGACTGCAATCAATGTAATTCAAATATTCGACATCGCTATGACAGCTTCCTGTTCTGTGAGTACGAGTACGCTGTATGTATGTATGCGTAGTTAGCTGGATATAAAGACAGATATCTAGCAATTTGCTACAGCAAGTTACCTTCATTACTTATTCATGAAATTCTAACATGTTATTTTCAATTTTTTCCATCTCTTCACACACACAAACACACGCGCGCATTCTCAAAATATAACAAATGCACACCAGCACACGATACGGATTCACGTTACTTGTCCGCCGAGGAGCAAAGTCGCGAATTGACACGCAGCATACTGCGTGAAGTTGGCAAACTTTCCGAGCAATGGAATAATCTAATCGATAGATCTGACAATTGGAAACATCGCTTGGATGAGTACATGACGGTAAGTCAGAGTCATATTATAATAATTCCTTGATGCGATACACGACTAGGTACATACCTATGTGTCCGCCATCCTCGCTACTGACTTTACTAAAAGGAGGGCGTTACTTTATTTTTATTGTTTGTTCCGTGTGTCTGTTTGGCGTATGGTCGTGTCACTTCTTGACACCAAGCAGCAATAGACAAGAGCAACAAAATATTAACAACCTCCACATTTTGATTGTTGTCTGTAATGTGAAAAAATCACGCAGGTGGATAAATGTTTTGAATTATTAATTTTTTTATGAGGATAAAATTTCCGTTTGTATGTCTTAACGTTTAAGCTATTGGTCGGCGGCCGTCTTCGTTTCTTTAACTACATTAAAATTTTTGCTAATTTTCTTTTTGTCACGAATTTGTCATAAGTTATTTTTTACATCACTTAGCAAACAACATATTTTTAAAAATTTTTTTTTTTTAAATATGAAAGAAATGAAAGTAAAAGTAGCTGAGCTGAAAACTGTAAGCAGCAGCTGAGATATAAAGGAAATGTCTAACAAGATGACGCAAATGGTAATAATAAATTCTAAATTCTTTTAGACATTTGACTAATGCTACTGAGATGCTAAATCTTGCTAGCATAAAGAACTGACAGAAAATCGTGAAGGCCTTTAGTAATTACATAATTTTAGGTGTTGCATAATAAAAAATAAAAAATTAAAACGTTGCTATACTTTGAATGAACCAAACTATTGAAATAGTAAAATTTAAATTGTTTCAGAAAATGTTGTATACTTTTAAGTGCTGTTAATAGTTTATACCATAGCTTCGAATAATAACTTCAATTGTTTGAATAAAAGTAAATATGGTACCTACTAGAGAAAATATTCAAATATCGAAATATTTAATTTTATACTATATTTTTGGATAAATTAGAGAGACTTTGGTTTTCTAAAGAAGAGTAGTATACTTTTAGGTTGACTTTGGTAATTGAACAAATCAATGGCAAAAAATAATGAAATCTTATTCCAATTTAGTATAAAAAACTAAAACAAATATAATTTTTCTAGAGACATTGCTGCATACTTTTAGGTTCTGTTAAAAATAGTAGCTTAAGTATATGAAGACTCAGCAACTAATATTCTAATGTTAGAACTTAAAGTTTTGTTACTTGTTACTATATATGAGCTACAGAGCATTGAATAGGTTTGAAAGAAGGTTGCCAAGTTTTAGACGGATTATTTCATTTTGCAAAATATTGTTATACTGACGAATTATGAAAATTTTAAAGTTTAAGGTTTTTAATTAAAGTTTTTTAATCTATTTTTATTGATAAACAAATAAAAAAAATTGAAATATACTGCTTTGATATATGTAGTAGTATAGTGTATGGTCTCCGTGGCGTAGTTGGTAGTTGGCCGCTATGCAGAATTTCCAAGGTTCAAATCTCGGAAAAAACCCAAAATCAAAAAGTTGATAAAACAATTTTCTACATGGCATCACCTCTTGCCAGGCAATGGCAAGCCTTACAAGAATAAAAATTGCCTAAGAAAAGCTTTTCACTTCTCCTTTCGGATTCAGTATAAAACTAGGTCTCTTCCATTTATGTACAAAAATTGGGCTCGGCCTAGTCCGAAGTCTTAAAATTTTACTTTCCTTTTACCGATAAAAATTAGAAAAATACTAAACATTTGCCATTTCCATTATTGCAAACTTTTAGGTGCTCCGCATTAATAAAATTGTTCCACATTAATTAAATCGTAACATTTCCTTCTATTCTGCTGGGTAAAACGAAAAAATATTTAATAATAATTACAAATAATTGTGCAAAATAACCACTTCAGTTTTTATTACTTAATATAGGAAAAATTAATAAAGAGATTTGGTAATATTTGATAACATTTACTTTACTTACTTTTAATGGCACAGCGGCCCATGGAGCTTTTCGCATCCACTCATGTTGTGCGTGTTACAATTGTACATGAATCGTAACATTGGTAACATCAAAATAGAAATTATAATTCGATTTGAAAAAATCCGTAAGAATAGCATACTTTTAGGTACTAATTAAAAGTTTTACGAAACAAAATGATCTCGTCTGGATTAAAGTTACTAGTTTTTGCATAAGCGTTAATCAACATTTAAAACATTCAATAGCACTAAAACCAAATCCAGTGGAAAATAAAAATAATAAGGAATAAAAATTAACAACAAGATTAAAACAACTTCGAAAATCGCACAAAATGCCAGCGAGCAATTGAGTAGAAATAAGCCACACACAGCACACAACTAAGTAGTAGTGACAACAACACCAACATTATCAGACCATACCAAAATGCTCATGTAGAGGATAATAAGGTGATGAAGGAAAATAAGTTAAACTGAGAGAAGGGAGAGGGAAGAACCTGTGGAATAGAAGTAGCTTCAGGAAAGAGGAAATGATAATGATAATTGAAAACTAAAATGAAAATGTGTACATGCACTGAACTAAACTTAACTAAACTAAACCAAACTACTACAATGCAAGAATTGCAAAAATAGTTGAAAATGTAGATAAAAATCTAAATGTTAACATGAATGTGTGTGCGTGTAAAAGTTTCAAGCGCACAAAAATATGCAAAAGTTTTTAATAATATTAAATTTAATTCACTGAAAATACTGTTAAAAGAATAGAAATAGAGTAGAATAGTGTGTGAGGCTGTGTTGTGTGCGTGTTTCTGTGAGTATGCACGTTGATGATGAACAATAAAATAATCGCAAAACCAAGAGGGAGAAATAAAAAGGAAAACGAACAAAGGCAACAATAGCTACCATGAATGAGAGTGAAAGGGAGGAAAAGTGAACAGGAGGCAGAGAGAGTTTAGTGTGCCTGTGTGAGCAATGAAATGTACAGACATTGGAGGCGACTACGAACGCCAACGATTCAAAACAATTTTCAACAAATTAATAAACATTTGTGAGAAAAACTTTTGTGCTTAGCCCAAAATAACAATACAAAAAGCACTAAGAGAAGAAAAAGGTCAAAAATTAGTGTAAACTTAAACTTAAAGCAATGAAAGCAAAGCCAAAAAAATAAAAATAAAAAATTAAAGTTTTCTTATTTTTCGGGTTTGTATTTTGTAGCGTTGAGCGTTTAGCTTTCAGTGAATAATTGAAAATTGTGAAAAGAGAGAGAGAGAGAGAGAGAGGGCGAGAGATCTAAAAGTAAAAATAAATGTTTCTATTTGTGCAGGGAAATTAAAACGCCAAAATGTAGTTTAAGTCTAGAAGAATTTAATGCCCTTAAAGACCGACGTACATCGAAGCCACAACAACTACTATCAGCGAATTTCTAGCTACTTGCTGGCGGTATTAAAGTTTCGCCGAACTTTTTCGCCGCTCAGTTTTTCTCTTTTGCATGTTTTTTCATAGCATCGCGTACATTTTGATTATACTAATTAAAGCGGAGCAAGAAAAATTGAATTTCAATTTCAATTTACTTCTCCAGTTTCTCTACTAACAACCATTGAAACTCGTAGCCAGCCTCTCGCTTCTCTCTCAATCTCTCCCGCCTCGTGAAAAAAAAACTTTTTTAATAGAATTTATGTTGTATAAAGTTATACACCTAAAATTATTATAGATGCTACCACGGTATTCTACTTTTAAATTTTATCCTTTTTTTTCGTTTTCCCCCCCAAAAGCAATCAGTCCATTAAGTTTGCTTCCCCATAAAGTACGGGCACTTACATACCAACTCTCGCGAAAAGTTCCTTGTGCGTAATGTATGAAGCTTCAGTTTCACTTACATTCTACAGCTTTGGCTCAGGTTTTTCTTTTTCTAAAGCACAAATAAAAGCGATTAAAATGCATAAAGCTAAAGCTGCCACTGTCATGCTTTGTGGCAAGTAGCAGCAGCTACAGCCGCTTGTGGTGCACAGGTGAAGTAAGCAACGCTTTAAAGCTACCGCTCACTCTACTGTACACATTTATATGGTTGGTTTTTGTTATTGGATTTGGATCTTTTACTGCCAGTCGCTGCCTATTTAATATTAAAATGTTGGCGGGCAGGTTGCAGTAGCAGTAGCATTAGCGGTGGCTGCGCTGATGCTGTCGGTGTGTGGGTAATGTGGTTGTGAATATGAAACTTCACTCACTTTTATGCTTCAAACAAAAATAAATATATTAAAATTTTTTTGTTTTGTGTGTTTTGTACAACTTTTGTAACTGACAGGATAAAGTTTTCTCTTCTTCTATATTTTATGTTCATTCATCTTTTTTGATTCTTGATTACCTGAGCGATAATAGCGATAATGCCATAATACATAAGTATTAATATTATTAAAATGAAAGCTTTAGAAGAAGTGACAGGGAGAGAGAGGCGCAAAGAGAGATAAAGAGATATATGTGGCTCTACCGAGCGCGAGATTGTTTGATATGAGATACTTGAAATCTGTGAGAATGACGAGATTAACATAAGTTTCCATATGGGTATTTAAATATAAATGCATTTACAACTCACTAGACAGACATGACAGTGACACCTTGATATTTTCATAATTTTGGTCTTCGAGCTTGATTACGTATTATAAAACAAATTTTAAAAATTTGGAAGGTATAAACCAAAAACTTGAATGTTTTATCCCCGCAGCCTCAACCTGCCCCACGATTCGCTACTGGAACGAAGGAAAATATTCTAGAGTGATTCATTTCTCAACATTTTTCCAACGAAATCGTAGTCTTCTAAAGTATAATTTTAGGCAAAGGTAAAAAGTGCCATTGTTAGATATTTAAATTTGTGCAGGAATGATTCCAAATGTGAAGAAGATTACTGTGTATAGTTGAAATGCTTAACTACAAGCGGTTGTACAGTTGTACTAAAGCAGAAATCACTAAAATCTTTGATTTGCTGTGTTCTGAAAAATCTGTTTAGTGTAAGTTGATTGTCCTCTGCTAGTGGGAAACACTGCAAGGGAATGTTCCTAGGCAAGTAATAGTTGACAAATTTTGTTAATCACCTCCTTTCTCCTTAACGTAGGATGAAATGTGTTCAGAAAAATTAGCTAAGCATGTGTTCAAACGTTAAGTCCTCATAGCAATCAAATTTTCGACTGGATCTTCTTGTACTATAAATACAAATAAGATTTTATGGGTTTCGTTCCCATAACGAACGAATGATATTAGTCTTACCATAAAATAGTAATGAGTTTTTTCTCAACATTTATCTAACAAAGTCTAATTTTATTGTATACTTTTAGTCATAGCTGATTATGCCTTCCTCATCCTTTTTATCCGTTGTCAGATATTAGGATATTAGGCATGAAAAATATATGATAAGCTTCTGCAACTCTTTTTTCTTAGAAAGAATAGAAGATCTTTTTCCAGTACACTTCAGCCATAATTGTTAATTGATAGCAAATTTCTCAAGTTTTCTTTTAAGTGGTCGGTGTGGCATGGCGGTAGTGCGTTAGACTGTTATGCAGAGTGTCCAGGTTCGAAGCTCAGCACAGGCAAAATCAAAAAGTAGAAAAAACACTTTTTCTACACAGCACAAACTTTTGGCAGGCAAACGGCAAAGCTTTTCACATCGCCGTTCGGAATCGGCATAAAAATGTAGTTTTTTTTCCATTCATGCACAACATGAGTGGATGCGAGAAGCTCGGCCTATGGCTCTCCTCGGCCTATTGTACCATTAAAAGAAAAAATACTTTTAGTTGTTAATTGGCTTTATTCGTTGAATAAACATAAATAGATTATAAAGAGATAACTGTTTTGATAAGGACTCGTATGGAGATAAAGTATTGTTACTTTCAGAAGATTCATTATGTATGTACATAAATCAAAGGTTATTTAAGTTATTTAAAATATACTTATTAAACAAAATTTTTTAAAAAAATTTACTTCACTATGGTGGTAATGCTCAGTTATTTCTAAGCTCCCCCAAAAAGTTTTCTTCCAAATTTTGAAAATTCCAATAAGCTTCTACTGTGTGGTCGCTGTGGCGTAGTGGTAGTGCGTTGGACTGCTACGCAGAGTGTCAGGGTTCGAATCTCGGCACAGACAAAATCAAAAAATAGAAAAAAAAATTTTTCTACACCTCTTGGCAGGCAATAGCAAACCTACAAGAGTAAAAATTGCTATGAAAAGCTTTTCACTTCGCCGTTCGGATTCGGCATTAAACTGTAGGTCCCTTCCATTCATGTACAAATATAACACGCACAACATGAGTGGATGCGAAAAGCTCGGCCTAGGCCCTCCATGGGCTGTTGTGCCATTAAAAGTAAAGTAAGTAATAAGCTTCTACAGTCCTGACTTCATAATAGGTCTCCACTGTACCACAAATTACAAAAATTGGTTTAGTGTTTAAAAAGTCTGTCTGTATACAACATGGGAGAGTAATTTATGTTAATTAACAAACATATTTTCTTCATTTAGTTTCTGCTGTTGCCAAAAAAAAAGTATTGGTGACACTTCAAACCACTACTGAAACCTCAAAATCCTATATTACATGTTTGCATTACAAAATAAAACCTAAAATTTCTAAACATAAAACAAATCCTATATATTTCAACAATATTGGCCTCAAGAAAGGATTTTCGTTTTTTTATGTTTGTTTCGTCTTTATTGCTCCTTTAATAGTTGAACATACCCTATATATGTGTTAAACATAAAATAGAAAAGCACTTTTCACATAAACAATACCGCAAAAATGAAATAAAATAAAAAGTACAGAAACGAAATGGAAAGCAACAAAGTAAGTAATATGTAATACAAACAGTAGCGAATATGAATATAAAGAAAAAGAAAATATGAGAAAAAAGGAGTAAAATACAAGTGCAAGTGTGTATTTTATGATACTTAACAAACAAACAAAAAATAAATAGACATTTTTCAACATAAAACTGCGCTATTTTGCCATTTGTCGTATGTACTTGGATCAAAAATAGTTCGCAGTCCAAGTTTATCATAAAATTGTCATAATACACGCATACATAAATGTTTGTATATGAATGTGTATGTATGTATGTACTATACATAAGAACATAGATATGTATGTGTGTATATTATGTACATATGAATGTTTATAACCTCTACAATAACACATATTATGTATTATTTTTGTATATTTTCTTTAAGAAACACGGTGGTAAAGTTTATGGGAAATAAAAGAGCAACAGGAAGTTTCGCTATAAATTACATTGCCATAAAATTCGTTTATAGGTTTTTGCAAACTATTTGTGTTGTAAGGACCCAAACATGAAAAAGTAACAAATATTTGAAATCTATAAAGTATATAATATTTGTTTCTTTCCTTTTCTCTGGTAGTGAGTACCAACTAAAGTAATTATGAGAATACAATGTTGTATAAGAAATATGAAATCGTTAAATAAATGATAATGTAAGGAAAATGTCATTGTGTACAATAAAAAATTTAAAGCGACTATCTATTTTTGATACATATTTACTTACATAAATTAAAAAAAAAACTAATACATAAATATGTAACAAAAAATATTTAGTTGCTAACAAATATCTGAATAAATTACCAAAAAAATGTGTTAAATATGATTTTTTATAAATTTATGTAGTATACTTCCAGGCCGTTTTTATAATTGGTTGTCAATTAAAAAATCCCAGCCAACATTAAGGTTCTAAAATGAGATTCCCATTTAGTGGTGCAGGGATTCCTAAATAACCTCTTAAAATATTATGTGAAAGATTCCTAAATCGTATGGTTTTGTGACTGCTATGTGTCCCTTGCATGTAAATTCCAATGAAATTCTATTTGAATTAACAAAATCAAAACAAAAAGAAAATTTAAAAAAGAAAAATCTGAAAAAAAATAATAGTATTTTAATGAAATTATATAGGCATAACATTACCTATCTGTAGAAACCCTGTTAGAAGCGTTCGAGTACCCCGTATCTCCCTATCAAAGTGCCAGTTAAGTAAGTAAGTAAGTAATATGTTGAAAGGCCCTAACTAAACAAATTCGAATGGATCGTGCTCCGATTAAAAAACAATTTAGTAAGGGGCCTTTCTATATTAACTGTAGTACATTCTATGAACAAAAAATTGTCTCGAATTACATGCCTTTGCTGGAATACAACTTCATTTACGCATCTTTTCCAATTACTGTATTTTATTAACAATTTGTTGATTCAATAAAATGAATACCATAATTAACTCAAGTTAACCACAAAGCATAGCACAACCATCTATGTTACTAGATTCATACTCGTACATATGTGGCACGAGCCTTTCAACTGTGAATGTTCGGGTTTATTTCTTTTTTTTTTTTTGTCTTTTGCTTCTCAGAATATTGAACAGAACACCAGAAACCGCCGCCAAACAGTAACAGCACACTTCATTTAAAAAGAGCAACACCAACCGCAGCAACAAACAGTAAATTCTGCCACCATTATTGCTTACCACACACATCTATTTATACACATACTCGTATGCATATGACCACGCACACACACACACAAACACTCGCGCACTTTGTTACACAATGACGTACATTTTCTTTTGCTTTTATATTTTGCATGGTGACGGTGGCGGTAAATGGCAGGCAATTGAATTGAAAATCGTTTTTCAACTGATTTCTTCCGTCGACCAAAAAAAAGAAAATTATTTCCGAAAATGAAATGTACACAATCATACATATTTACATATATTATACGGTTCGTTTACTTACACTTTTCAGCTTGGCGTCTACACTTTTTTCGATGGATTCGTACACTGTTTCTCTCTTTCGGTTTCTTCTTCGTAATTTCATTTGCCCTTTCTTTCTTATTTGCAAGTAAACATTGTTCAGTATGTGGATATATTGTATATTGTGCTTGTGTTTTATGTATGTATATTCACTATTAATACGCGTACATCAAAGTAAGTGGTAGTTGAAGAGGTTCTGTAATAACTTTTAAACCCAGTGGAGGAGAGGGAGACTTGCTATGAAAATGAGAAAAATTTGTGAAAATGATTTCTAAACCACTGCCGCTATTCCAATCGAATATTTTTGAATAAAATTAATAAAGAAATATTCGTAGAACTAGGGTGTAAAGAAATAATGCTGGTCGCGTTTATAATTAATGAGTTATAGTGGCGGGAATTCGAAATATTTCGGAAAATCGACTCAATAGTTTCTAAAAGTTTTCTTAAAATTTATAGTAAAATCATTCCAAATTGAAAACCTGAAGTTTTTTTATAGTAAGCAAATGTATTGGTTGTCGGAGTCTGCAAACTTACTACAACAATCTGACAAGAAATTATGTAGTCAGGATTTGTGCCTGAAAATTTGTTCATATAATTAGCAGGTTATGATAATTTAAAAGTCCGAACAAAAATCAATACAATGCACAATATTTATCCAAAATACTAAATTACTTACTTACTTTTAATGGCCCAACAACCCATGAAGGGCCTAGGCCGAGCTTTTCGCATCCACTCATGTTGTGCGTGTTACATTTGTACCTGAATGGAAAAATGCTAAATCACTATTTATAATTTCAATGTGAATTGGGCGAGAAAAATTTTTAATAACTAAAGATTTGATATATTTTTAAAATAGTTCCTGCTGTCAAGAGAAGCCAATTTTCTTACTGGGCAATAGGAGAGAAGTACAGGCAGAAAAGTACATGCATTTATATATGCATAAAGTTGCATATGCATATAAATTTGTGGTTATAGAATAGTTCTTTGTAAGATTTAACATATAAAAGCAGCAGCTACTGCTCCTACTACGTGCTTACTGCTCAGCACTAAAGCGGAAAACCACACTTTGACTGACTGACTCACTCATGTCTTTTAGCTCCCACTACAAATGCAGCAACATACAATATATAAAGAAGGCTATTACAACATCGTCATAATGCATAAGAGAGACTGACTAAACGACCGACCACCCGCAAGGCATTATCGTAGTATCGAATCATGGTACAGAAATAAATATGTAACCAAAACAGCAACCACAACACAAAATAATGAAAGAATGAATTTCAACAACAACACAGCGTGCTCGCTGGACTTTACGGTCATTCAGATGTAGGCTTGCCTGTGTGCCTGCTTGCTTCATGTCTGCTCTTGCCTGAAGCATGCAAAAGCAATTTAATCGGCTATGATGAAGAAAAAAAAAACAAAATGCAAGACGAAAGGGAAAAGAAAAGTAACTCAACTCTGACCTAACCACACACAAACATACACACACACACACACACACACACACACACACACACACACACACACACACACACACATACACACACACACACACGCACAGTAAACTTAGCTCTATTCAATAGCTACAAGCAACGAAAATAAGAATAACTACTTTTGCTTACTTCTTCTATGTACTTGCACATATATATATATGTACCATACATATGTAACTCTGTATATGTATGTACATTTAAGCATATGAATATGTACTCGAACCACCAACACTCTAAAAGTGGATAAGAATTATGAGCTTGAAAGTACGAGTCTCATACTTTATGTGCACTTTAAGTTAGAAGTGTCTCGAAGTAGCTTAAGTAGAAACACATATAACACAGATAAAAGATAAATGCATATGTTTGTGTGTATATATATAAAAAATAATAAGTTTAAGTTTAAAAATCAATTGAGTTTAAGTCAATTGATAAAGTATCAAAATATAAAAAAAAAATTAAAAAAATATATGTCTAATAAATTACATAAGTATATCATGCTATAAAAAATAGTGCACTGAAATAAAAAATAAATTGAATTTCGCTTTAATGAAAAATTTATTTCTTTTACATTCGTTTACATTCACACACATACCCAAACATTTTTATGCACTTTGCTATTACTTTTATATTTATTTAGAGGGCACAAATCAAAAAATTTTGTAGCTTATGCTCTTTCCATCCTTTAACACCAAAACAGTATAAAATTGCAATAAAATTAAAGTTAGTGGCCAAAATAATAACAATAAAGCATCCACTTGCATGCATTGAAAAATGAAAAGTGCTTCCTAAAAGTATGCTACATATAAATATTTAAGTCAAGAAATACCCAAATACATATGCACATACACACAAGGAAGCAATGCATTATTTAGCAATCATGCAAACCGCTCTTTTACACTCTTTGCACTCGTATATGTTATTGTCACATTGCCAAAATACGAGTACGAGTATGAACTCGAGCGCTTTCTTGAACACTTCTAATAGAAATAGCTTTCTTTTCTTGTACTTGTACTTAGGTATTTATGTATTGTTAAAGATCTTTATTTATGTTTTGTTTTGTTTCTTTTCTTTCTTTTTTTTTTAAAATTTTCGTTCTCATTCTTTTTGAACCGACACAAAAGTATATCTTGATATTTCCGCTGCAACGATAATACTCGTCGCTCTATTGTATTGTGTAGCCTAAGAAAAGCATTTCCAAAAAAAAAAGCAATTTCAAAAACCAGCAAAATGGAAAATAAATAAATATAAAATGGCGTGTACAAATGGCGTTCTAAACGGAAATATAAACTGTTTTTGTTGTTGTTGTTGTTGTTGCTGCTGCTACTGTTAATACTGTTGCTATTGTACAAAAATAGATACTTTAGCTCTTGTGTTGACTATTTGGTAAATTATATTTCATTCCGAATTTTTTTTTGTGCCGTACAATTTCTTTTCACTTTTCTTTTCTTACACTCTTGGGTACTTAAATTTATTGTTTTCTAAAGAGTTTTTACACTCTTTCTTTTTTTGTAGAGAAAAAAAAATTAAGTATTATTGCAATTGTTAAGACATTATTTTGATTGGAAACTGTGTAACTACTTATGTATTTCAAAAATGACTTCAGCTTTAGAATCAATTGTGTGGAAATTAAATTTAAGATTTAACTTTTTTAGTAATTGATACATTCAATACACAGGGTGTACCCCTATGAATGCAGAGCATTGTGTTGATTGGAAGGAAGATTAATTGATGGGAGGAAGAAGGAGGGAGAATGATAGAGGATTACCAGGACATCGATAATGAGATTGAGATGAGCCATTGTGGCAAGTGCTATGCCTTTACCACAATGAATTTAAGTTTTTCTCAATGTCGACTACGACCGCATGTAGCGCCAAAGGCCGAGCTTTTCGCACAAAAACTTTCTCATTTCAACTTGGCTATGCTGAATTAATTTTGACTATGCTCAATTCAAATAGACGCATTCTGAATGCAATTTAAATTTTCTAAATTCAACTTGGCTATGCTATATTCATTTTGACTATGCTGAATTCACGTTAACGCTTTCTGAATTCAAATTAGCACTTCCTGAATTCAATTTGATACTTTTTGTATTAAATTTAATACTTTCTGAATTAAACTTGACTATGCTGAATTCATATTGATTGTGCAGAAGATATCAGTTTGTTTCTTCTGAACCAAAATACTTTATGAACTCCATCAGAGCCATTATAAATCTCGCCTAGTCTAACTCGTCTAAAATTATAGTAGTACAGTAGTATATACTTACTTCTTGCTCACTATCCATAAAACAAATACTTTAAATTCAGAAATAGTTGCAAAAAAGAAAATGCCATTACAATTAATTCATGACTTTGCTAAAAATATTTCGTTTACAAAATATCTGTAAACAGAGAAAATACCACACAATTTATTACAAATACAAAAGCCGAGCAAATATGTAGGTAAATAAATGTGTATGTAGCTTAAATGGTGCAACATATTGTCATAGTTACACAAAGTTCCACAGATGTGAAAGAGTACGAATATTACAAATGCTAGAGTAATAGCATGTGATGAAACGCATGGGATTTAACCGCATACGAAACCCAAGCGAATCAAGCAATAGCAATCGACCCCTAAAAGTACATATATAAACGCACACATATAGACTCAGTGTTTGTCAATGTGTGTTTGTGTGTGTTATGCGACAATCATATGATTTCCCAAGTGCTGTAATACAATTTTTGTTGTTGTTGTTGTTGTTGTTATTGCAAATATTTTTTAATCAATGTATGTAGAGTGTGGATAACCAAAAATAAAATAGAAGAAAAGTATGCAGCAGATACATACATAGCATCGTATAGATGCACATTGCCAACACCAATACTCATACCATACATACGAGTATATATGCACACATGTGTTTGTAAATATACAGTATGACTACAATGACAAATTATTCCAATAAATTATTATAAATCATGTTATTGACATATTGTTGTTGGCTATTTAACAATAACAGGCAACAGCAATAACGACAACGACGACAATAACAAGCAACACCAAAAACAACAGCATCGGAAACAACAGCAGCAACAATAAGTAAGGCCCTGTTGTTGGTGAGAATTATTGTTAGCAATTTATATTTTAAAACATTCACGTTCATACCTTCTCGTATAAGTATACATATGTATAAAGGTATGTACAACTGTGTTGCACATGTATGTATGTGTGTATGTATATGTAACACTCTTTGCAATTTGGGTTTTTGTCGTGTGTGAATGTGTAAAATTTTAATGGACTTTTTGCCTGTTGTGGTCAATTTCAATTTATTATGGGTTTCCTTCTTTTCTTCAATGTTCTTTATTGTTTAAAAAAAAAAAATTATTTCGGGTATTACTTTCATTTCTTTATTATTTTTAGTATTTATTTCTTTGTTTATTGGCATTCATGGTTGAAATTGAGAAAGAAAAGGGCAAAGGTGCACAACAGTTTTGTAAATATCCAGAAGGCTTTTTTAGTTTTTGTTTTTAATGTGTAATGTAATGTATGTAATTTAATTACAAGAAACTGTTTACTGGCTGTTTTAAATCACCACCTCGGTTTGGATTTCTGTATGTGCATAAACCAACAAAATCTATATATATAAAAATGAAGATATGTTATGTGTGTGATGAATGATCTCGGAAACGGTTCGTTTTTTTTCAAAAATTCAACTTTTATGTTAAAGTACATGCTTTTCTGACGGACATAGGCTATTTACCCGCCCATAATGCCTACAACTTTTGAACCCCTTAACGCATTCACTTAAGCGAGCTGCATTCAATTATGATTCGACGATTGATTACACTTTACATCGAACTGTAGTTATTGGTGCTATGGATGACGTATATAATCATTGCAAAGCGTACAAATTAAAAAATGAGCCACCAGGTTTTTGTTGTGCTAATGGAAAAGTCAAATTACCGGCATTGGGGCCACCTGCAGAACCATTATCTCTTCGATGCAGCACAGTATCTCGAGAATGAAATTCATCACCAACTATTACTAAGTATTGCAACTTCATCCATTGTTGGCATGTTCACCGCATGGTACTTTCGCGGCCTTTATTACAATTTTGTGATTAGCAGTAGGCATTTGGTCGAGAGCAGTACGGAAAAGTCGAACCAATTCATTATTCTCTTGGATATCTCGCTTCAAATTTGAACTAATTAAACATCGACGATCAACTTGCTGATCAGAATTACCAAGGAAATAAATTTGTAAAAACTTATCATCTGTATCAGAAAAGGGCAATAAAGAACCCAAGCTGTGATATATTTGTCCTTGGATATAGGAAAAAAAAACAATCAGAAGCGGGAAAAACGTTGTTGTGAACATCATTTTTAAAATTGTCAAATTCATTTTCATTTCGAGACCAATAGTATTTTTCCATGTTGTTCATGCAAATTACCTTGAATGCGGTCACAAAATTGTCACGAATAATATTCGCTGCACCGAATGAAATCATTTGGAAACATGAATTGTAAAATTGAATGTTTGCCAAAAAATGCTTTGATTCAGGTGCACCACCTAAAACCACTGAACGTAATGGTTCTGTAGGTGGCTCCAATGCCGGTAATTTGACTTAAACTTTAAATTTAAACTGCTTTGAATTACTTTTTTAGTTATGCACAGTGAAACGTGTATGGGGTCCGCTAGTTACTTTATATTTACAAATATAGTATGCTCAGAGGGAAAGTATTCTCGCTATTGTTGGTATTGTTTGAGTAAGAGTCAGAGAGTTAGAGAGTCAGTCTTCTTGTAATGAACTCATTGGAAATTAATCGTAAAACATGAGTTCATTTTTAGAAAGCATTTTTCGATATACATACTAGCATTATATTTGTCACCATTTTGGCCATTTTGTGCCTAGAAAGAGAGCTTTTCGCATCCATTTATGTTGTGCAAGTTATATTTGTAAGTGGGCGCTGTGGCGTAGTTGGTAGTGTGTTGGCCTGCTACGCAGAGTGTCCGCGGTTCAAGTCTCAGCACAATCAAAATCAAAAAGGTAGAAAAAATAATTTTTCTACACGGCACCACCTATTGGCAAACCTACAAGAGTATAAATTGCGTATGAAAAGCTTTTCACTACGGCATAAAACTGTAGGCCCCTTCCATTCATGTACTAATATAATACGAACAACATGGGTGGATGCTAAATGCTCGGCCTAGGCCCTCCATGGGCTGTAAAAGAAGAAGAAGACTTTATATTTGTATATAAATGGCATACAATTGTAGGTCGGTCATAATTTGTGCCGAATTCGATCAAGCATTAACAACATTTTCTTTTCTGATAAAGAATTGATATCTCTGCTACAAAAATTAATATGATTTTACTCTCACACAATGAACACAAACATTTTTGTTTGGTTAGTGGTTTTACTCTCCCTCATTGCAAAATCAACGATTCTGATTGGTCAATGCTAGTGTGAGATATTTGCTCTCAGAGCATTATTGTACCTAAATATTAATCGTAGTTGCAAATAAACTATATTTTTTAACACTGTTTGCTAAACAGCAGATGCAATTTTTTCGTTACCAAATCGCTATTTCTGATTTTCTCATTTTTTCATGAATTTTCAATGAATTGAAGTTCAATTTCACTTAAATATAAAATACAGAACATGGCCGAAGAAGTTGAGTACTTACTATTAAATATATGATATAGAATAGATTTAAGCCACTCTTTTATCCACTGAGTGAATCTGTATCTGGTTTGTTTTACACTAGCCAATATTCCTTTTAAGAGTAACATAAATAATTACATGTAAATATGTATGCGTGTAGTAATACAATAACAGAATGATTTTCAACATTCAAAATATAGCATAACTTTCAAACACAATTTAATTTCCTGTATAAATACAATCAAAACAAATGCATACAATGCACACACACACACACTTACATACTAACTGAGTATGAGTAAATTTGTATTTGTAAACAACCCACTCATGATAAAAATATTGCAATTGTACAAGTATGTATGTAAGCAGTAGAAAAACATCATGTTAGTATGTACGAGTAGGTATGTACATATGTGTGTTTGACTACATGTGTGTGTATGTGTAAATAAATTGTTTTTCTTATAAAAAACTTTGATGGTGCTGGTGTTGTTCCCTGTTGTTTTTTGTATGCACTTCAAGCAAATGCTATTTCGGACACTTTGCACTTGAGAGCTACCAAAAGAAAAACAAAACTTTTCTACATATTCACACACTATGTACATACAGTAAACTACAAAATAAAATACCATCTAACCAAGGGATAGCATAAACTTCAAAACAATTGCACATACACACTCAGCTGCAGTCTGAGCAAGAAAACTACAAAGAAACAAATGAAAATTCAAAAAGTTTTCTGGTGTTTCTTTAAAACAAATATCATAATAATAAAAGGCAACAATATAGAAAAATCTTAAAATCTATAGATTTTTTGGCATTTTGTTTTGTATGTACGAGTATAGTTTTTGGCATAGTTTTTGGGTTACTAGTTTTTTCGAGAAGGATTTTGTATCAGTTTTTTCTTGTATTTCATATTCTTTTTTATCTTTATTTTCCCTTTTTATATATATTTTATTTTTTTCACGCTTTATCTTTTGAGAAAAAAATTATCTTTTCACCCTTTCTTTATAATATTTGTTCTCCTTACTTTAAAGTCGTCTCTTAATTGTGCGTTGAAGTATTGAGAAGACGAAGAAGCAGATACACCTTCTTTTTCATTCTGTATCTTTAATATATTGGTGACAAAAAGGAATAACAACTTAATTGCAGTTTTCTGTCAACAGAATTTGATAGCTTTAAAGTGAAATATTCAAAAAATCATAGTAGTATTTTTGAACGCTTAAAGTTACACTGGGAACAATTTTTGAAAACATCTTAACATTATGTATATGTAAGTAACTAAGAAAATTATTTGTAAAGAAGTTTTCGATCGTATACCAGGTTTTATTTTGTTTTACATTCCTATACTAGTATAACACTTTTGTCTGCCACTGTTAATTAGTTGCTGTCTTCGCTATAGCTAAGTTAATACATTTGTAGCCAATACAGAAACCACAGTAGCAAGCTGCCAATGATACGAATACCCAATGTTATCAACATGTTGCTAGACGACTGATTTGCCTTCAATGAATAAAATAATGAATGAACGGAACGTTCGTCAATCCAAAAAACCAAAATGTTTAAACGTAAGCAGAAACCAAATCCGAATTGCCACAGGCAGGGAAATACGCAGGAGCCGGAGAATGTGGAAATTAACCTTGCCTAAGAACTAACAATCATACAAAAATTGTTAGGTACTAATTAAATTATAATAAGCTCGATAAATTTAAAAAAAAAACTGTTATAATTGCCCCTTTCCAATTCACCTCTAGGCTGAGGCAAAGTATCGTCACTACTAAGCAATATTCTATGTATGGTACCTATAGTTTTCTTGTATCTATTCTTGGCATAGTCTAAAGCAGTGGTTCATATCCTATGATACTTTACAGGTCTTCAGAGGACCTGGCTTTTATTCGACACCCAGTTATATCATATACTTATACAGGGTGTTCCATAGTGACCGTTGAAGAATGAAGGGGTCGATTCCTTGCAAAATTCTAAGATAATTTACCTATATTGTCATTTTTTTAAACTCAATATTAGCAAAGTTAATCGCGATTGAAGATAGCCAATCAGAGCACGCTTTCAACGTTCGATCTCCCGCAATGTAATTCATTGTGACTGTTTGTTCGACGCGTCGTTTTTCCTTTTTTACAGTTTTTATTGTTGTTCCAGTCGGTTTTTTAAGTTGTTAACAATCTATTTTATAACTATATGTTATATTTTTTTTTTATAAAAATATGTTTACTTAGCTCAGGTCGAAAGCAATAGCAAAGCAATATAGATTTACGAAAAAATTTCAATTGAACAAATTTCTGACAATTTCGCAAGGAATCGATCGGTCACTCTGAGACACCCTGTATATATATTTCTTCTATTCAGTGATGTATAGTAATATTTCATGAGCAAGATTTTTCTAACACATATTAACCATCTGAGCCACTTTTTAGGTCTTTTTAGGCTTTTCTTCTTAAAAATTCACAAAAGTTAACAAATAAATTAAAATCAAAGGTAAATATGTTTTAGAAATACATTCCTCTTCAAAATTTCACATTTATGTACTATAAATAAAAATGATTTCTGAAGTAGCAAAACATCAGCTATTAATTTCAAATTAAATATTGACACGCTGCAATCGTTACACTTCCACAAAAATCACTTTACATACTTCAAAACATATGAAACTTGAAATATTTTTGCATAGTTTTTCATATTGATGAATTCCATGTGCATGTGGTATTTTTAATTTAAAATATTAAAACTAACAACAAAAAAATATGTAAATTTCAAATATATCTGATATGAAATGGTTTTACCTAATGCAATAATTCAATTTATTAATATTCAATTTCTCTGCCAGATTTTCTATATACGGACAGACTGACAGTCAGCCAGCAGTAAACGCCTACCTCAGTTAACCTTTGCGCGAATATTTCATAGTCATGCTATTTTTTGACTGCCTTAAAAATTTTGCAAAGTTTTTTGTTTCTGTTTTATCTTATTTATTATTTTTTTTGGACTGTGTATGACCATGACAACAAATTGCAATCAACTTTGGCACATGTTGCATGAATGAATGCAAAATTTCCTGTTAAAAATAGAATTTTAAGCATCGTAAAAACCGGAGGCCATTTATTTTTATATTAATTTTTTTTTTTTTTTTTTTTGTTAAAAATACCTACTTGTACACAATCGAGATGAATAGACTGATACCAAGTAGCAGGCAGGAAGAAGGAATGGCATAGTTAATAAATTTATTATGATATTGAATTATTTTTATATTAGTGATTTTCTTTCTTTCTTTTAAGCATTAAATTTCGATGGCTGACATTAATTATTTCCATTTTCGTGTGAGTTTAGTGTGTAGGATGAAACGTTTGCTTAAAGGAAAAGTAAGATTTCATGTACTTATACTTAGCTAAACGCTGAGTTAAGTATTATACTATAGAAAGTAGAGATGACACTTGAAAAAAATTAATTCAAAATTCGCAGATATTTTTGAACAATTTTTGTGACTGCAATCAAAACTCGAAGTATTTACTACTTTGACTTATGTACTAATGATTCGAGGCAACTCTTTTTTCCTAACTCTAAGTACCTATAATGGAACAAGTATCGTTTAGCTTATTATTGCCACACATGCTCATCATTGTCAGTTGTAAGTTGCGTTGTAAGTGCCTCTCCAACTTTGGTGTTCGTTCATGTCTTGTTCTATCTTGTGGGAAATAAAAAATCAAAATCAAATGCATCTACCACACAAAAATAAAAAATAATAATAAAAGAAAAATTATGTTCAATGTGCAATGACATTGTTGTTGTTATGGTCGTCATTGCAATTGTAATTATTATTGTTGTTGTATTATTGCGAAAGTAGTTTAACTTTTAAAAAAAAAGTATTAACGCGGCACATTTTTATTTTTATTTTTGCTGTTACATTTTGTCATACTTAGACTACGCTCTTTGAAAGCCAGATCAAATTTCTTAAAAATGAACGATTTAATGCATTAAAAATAATAGTATTTCGTTTTTAATATTCTTTGAAAAGGCTTGAAACTAGTGGGATCTGCATTAGTTCATTTCATTTTCATACAAAATGGTTGAATCCATTCAAAATTTTAGCAGCAATGGGTCGGTACTGAATATTGTGGTACTGATAAAGGCTAAATCCGGAATGAAAAAAATACGGCGAAAATTAGAAGAATCGCCGTCTGTTCAAGCAAAATGATAATGATAATGCAATAATATTTGAACAATTGACGAAATCTGCTTTGGAATCTCATCGAATTTTTGTGGAAGCTTTCGGCCAGCACGCTCTAGGCAAAACACAGCGCAACGATTGGTTCAATAAGTTTAAAAGTGACGATTTTGATGTGAGAAACGAAGAACGTGGAAGACCACCCAAAAAGTTTGAAGATGCATAATTGTAAGCTTTACTCGATGAAGATGATGGTCAAACGCAAGAACAACTTGCAGAACAATTAAATGTGAGTCAACAATGCATTTCTTAATGTTAAAATGCCATGGGATTTTATTTAAAGGTGGGAAGATGGGTGTCGCATGAATTGACTGAAAGATTGCAAGAAAATCAAAAACCACTTGTGAAATGCTGCTCGCCAGATACAAAAGAAAGTCATATCTTAATCGAATTGTTACTGGCAATGAAAAATGGATCTATTTCGAGAATCCCAACCGTAAACGATCATATGTTAAACCCGGTACACCGGCCAAATTGACAGCAAAGCCAAATGGCTTCGGGAAGAAGACAATGCTCTGTGTTTTCTGGGATCAGCGAGATGTTATCTGGTTTGACCTTCTGAAACCAGGTTACAGGTCATCGCTACCAACAACAATTTGTCGATTTGAACCGTGCTTTGCGCCAAAAACATCCAGAATATCATGCTTAGCAACACAAACTGATTTTTTTGATGACAATGCACCATCACATCGAACAAGAACAAAACAGACTCGGGAATTGGTAGATTCGTACAGCTGGGAATCCCTCCCCCATGCGGCTTATTCACCAAACTTGGCTCCATCTGACTACCACTTATTTTCATCATTGGCGCACGAACTTGCTGAGCAGCACTTCGATTCGTGCGAAAATGTGAAAAAATGGCTCGATGACTGGTTTGACTCCAAAAACAAACAGTTTTTTTGGCGAGGCATTCACAAATTGCCAGGGAGATAGGAAAAATGTGTTACTAGCAATGACCATTACTTTGAAGATTAGATTTTCTGAAATAAATGGTTATTTTCTTAAAAAAATTACCGGTTTCATACTTACATATACACCTGATACAAATAAAATTTTTCGTAATTGTGTGGGATTGTTTCTCTTACTGTGGAAATACTGCTGAAAGTTATGATACCTTAAGTTAAAGAAGAAATGCAGCTGCTGTGGGTCTTCCAGCAAGACAATAGGCCTAAGCATACAAGTAGAAAAGCTGAAGAGTCTTTTAGTGGCCTACACAGCCTGCATTCAATTGAGAACCTAATATAGCACAAACACGAACTCGTAATGTAGCCCTTTGGGCAGCAGTTCAAAATTACTAGAGCAAATTTCCAGTCAAAAGATGCCGGAATATGGTTGACTCTATGACAAGGCGACCGTTATTTCAATAAGGGACATGCAACAAAATATGAATTTTTATTAAAAATCTTGTTGTTCAAAATGCATAAATTATGCATTTCTTTTTTTTTAACTTTCTTTTTTAAGTTATTTATTTATCGGACATATTAGGAATTTGTTAAAATTAATTGATTTGGAATTTTTCTTGCTTCTAGATCGCTAGTTATCATAGTGCTATTTTCTTTACCGCAGCTGTATACTTAAGTATATTTCTGAGATTAAAGAACATTGTAACTCAGAAAGTACATAGTTACATTTCGTTTCTTTTTGAATTGCTTTATACATTTGTACCTCTTCGTAATTTTCTTCAACGAAAATTTTGTGCTTACAATTTCTTTAGTAGGCGTATACAAAACTCGTCTCTATTTATACTGCTTACATGCATTTTCTTTGATTCTCTGTTTCGTTGTCAGTTGGCGTGACAATTTTTTTTATATAAAATAGTTACATTTGTTAAACAGGATTTATCACGAAGTTATTATAATAAAAACAATATTATTCTTTTACTTTTTTCCGAAATTAAAGTATGTTTAATGTATTGAAAATATGGTTTTTTTTGAGTTATACTCTTTCAGAAAAAATACTAATAACGTATACATATATTACATGTACTTAGTTCTTTTTAAGTGATTTGATGTTAACAATCCATTATAAAGATGTAAAATATCTCTCGCTATGTTTCACGTACTTAACCAATCACAATCATTAATATGCATTAAGTGAGAGTAAAATTCTCTCTATATTAGCTTGAGAATTATCAACATAAGTATCACAATCAGCAGCGGTAACAGAAATGAACTCACTTCAAATATTTAATTTTTAAAAGGAAACGAATAGAGGGTTAGTTTTTCCCTGCACTCATCCCCATTTACACTTTTGGGGTGCTTATTTCCACAATTACATAGAAGTTTTAGTTACTTACTCTTTTTTATATTTCCAATCTGGGTAATTGCTGCTGGTTAGCCTGCAACATGCGTGGGAAGAAACTCACAACTTTATTCTTGGAATTGAGAAGAGGCTAATATTTACATTGTATTTCCCATTGTGACTAACAGATTTAAGTATTATTTTTTTGGGGCCATCTTTCAATGAAACTATTTTCAGAACCTTCTTATTGGAAACATTATTTATAGATGAGTTAGACTCGGACTTGAATATTCTTCTGATATATAAAATCAAGCAATGATATAGCCATGAAAGATCTATTGTTGCAAGGCTTGTGTGACACGGCGCTCCATCCTGTTGAAACCAAATGTTGGCTAAGTCGATATCTTCTAAAATATGCCACAAATAATCAGTTATCATTGTGCGGTAGTTCACATCATTCACTGTAACGCATCTTCCTTCCTCGGAGCAACAGCAGACATTTATCTGTTGTTTATCCAAATATTTAGTTGTTTTATCCAATAAAGATCCGGTTTCACAATTGATCCACAAATTCCGTGGAAGACGCTTTTTTTCCTATACTTTCGGTAGAATATTCACCAACAAAAATTTTTTGTATTTCCCAACGTTGTTCAAGCGACCCTTTAGTTAACCACATATATAAAATTAATTTTCCGTCATAATACGAATGGCAAAAGAGTTGCCACACTCAAAATAACTAGTAATTAAAATTCCAAATGTTAAAGGGACCACCCTTTATATTTTCTGAGATAATTGTGAAGCTTGAATTCTTTATTTCAAGTGGGCATGGTAACTACCATTCAACTACAATTGTTTTTTAGGTACTTATATCTCCAAAAATATTTACAATACAGTACTGATATTTGTTAGAAGAATATTGGATAACAAAAGTGGGAAGGATTGCTAAAGGGGGTCCGAGATTTTCGTCGAAAATATAGAAAAAGAAATGCAAAGGAAGCAGACTGGCTGATGACCTCAGTATGGAGTTTAGTTCAATGGTCATGATGTCACAACTATCTGTGTTTGAGTGATTCCAACGTTTCGTTTTCTTCATGACCAAAGCAACAGAGACTTACTGTCATGCCCTGCCCTGCCCTATGCCTAGATTATTCATGTATCCCCCCATTTTGTAATGTCGTGACAGGAAACCTTAGCTTAAAACAAAGAACAGATCTTTTGAAGTTAAAGTCCTCAATTAATATTAATTAATAATAAGCTTTTACAGGTAAATTAATTTTACCTGTAAAAGCTTAGGTATTTGAATCCAGTAGGCTGTTCTCTTCTTAGTGTATATTTAATAGAGTTAGCCTCTATATCTAGAGAAGCTTCAGAGCCAATGTACATAATTCTTGACTACTGCTGCCTCCCTTACCAAACGGTTTTTTTGTTTCCATATATTTTTGTATGTCCAGGAATATCAGCACCTTGTTTTCAGGCTACCTATGGCTTCTACATTTTCGTTCTAGGTTGAATTATGCACACAGCTTTGGGGCATGAATCTCTGCTTTAAAAATGCTAGGTGTTTGCCTCATAGACTCGAAGTGTTTGGTCCATACACTCCTGTGCTTTTCGTTACTTTTTAATAATGTTGTGTATGAATTTCTCAAAACTATAATAAATAAGTCCGTGCTGCTTTGCTTATAAATATAATAAAAATTCTGAGGATTGAAATGTTTATTTGTAGGGTGTCTCTTTTTTGGCATAATAATCATAATAATTCGAAGAAAATACATTTTCATATTAAAGAATATATTCTGAAGTGTATTCCGGTAAAGAATATCACTACGCAGAACTTTTGTTTTGATATTTTGTTGCACTGTTTAATTTTCAATGCAACAAAATTAAATCAATAATTTAAAATATTCAAGAATATTTACGCTCTTATTGAAACTCATTACACGAAACGAAAATAGCTGCATTTCTTTAAAAACTTTCAAAAAGCACTCTAATTTCGAGTTCGTTTCTTCTTCGAAATACTCAAGAATCTCTCCAATGGCAAAAGTAAGTAAACTTGAGAAACTACTCCAAAATTATGTTACAAAATGAAAAATACTCAGAGAGCACGAACAAGTAATGAGAATAACAACAAATATAAAAAAGCAACAATCAAAATATTACTAAAGGAAAAGAAAAACCAAAAAGAATGAAAGCAATAACATAAACAACAACAAAAACAATGAAAACAAAATAATCAAACGAAATATGAAAAAAACAAAAACAAGAAGAACAACAAAAACGCAACAAGTTCTGCAGCGGGGCTGTTCAGTCATTGACGTTCTATCTCTCTCTTTGTGATATGCTTAAAGTAGAACTGGAGAGAGTGAGTTCTCCAGAATGTGTAAATTTACGAGTGCTAAAGCGCTTAAGAGCATATGTTGATAGAGGGTAGGGTGAATGTTGCGTGCGTCTGCTGTGCCGTTTCTTTACTAATTTTACTGCGCTGCTTTGTTGGTGCGACTGCTGCTGTTGCTGCTGCCACTGACTGCAGAATTTAGAGGCGCTAGCGCTAGTTGTGCTAGCTGTATGCTTACTTGGTTGCTTGTTTGGTTTTTGGTTGCTTTTCTGCTACTTTTGGTCAGTGCCAGTCACTCACATTCCAGCGTTAAGCATTTAGTATACGAAACATTGGCGCGTGAATTGGATGCGTTTTTATTTTGTGCTTTTGCTTGAGCGGTAAATGAATACATAAGGTTGAAGTGTTCGTCGTATGCGATTTGAGGACCGGCATAATTTTGTAGTGGTTGTCATTCTCAGGCGTACACAGTCACGCACATGCATTGAAAAAGTGAATTTAATATGTAGCAGTTTAATGAAAAGTTAATAAACAAATAAACAAAGGATTGTGTGAAGTGAAAGATACAAAAGTAGCTAAACGATACTGAAAGGGATAAATTCTCAGAGATACACTAAAGAACAGTAACCTCAAGTGCTGAGTTCAATATTTGAGTGTTTGTTTGTTTGGACTTTATTGTTTTTGGAGAAGTGAAGGAAGAAAAAGTAACTGAAAGATACAAAAGTATCTGTAAGCTATAAAAATCGAAAGGACTGCAACGACAAGTTAAGAATTCACAAGTGGTTTTTATATAGAATTTACATTCTTTCCTAAGTGAAATATACAGAAGTATCTAAAAAAAGATACAAAAAAAAATAGAGCAATAACCAATCATTGCGTATCGTATGAAAATATTAAGATTAAAATTTTTAGGCTAAAATTGCATTGGTTTTTTTATATAAAAATATACTTCATGGTGATTGAGAATTAAGATATCTGAAAGATACAACAACAAAAATGTATCGCTTAGTTAAAAACGTTAAAAGATTTAATTTTAAGTTGAAATTTCATTTATGAATCGAAAATTGCATAGACTTTTAATTGGAGTATAAAATATAAAAGTATCGGTAAGATTATCTAAATAAAAAAAATGTTAAACTCAAGTGAAATATTTTCAACTTTGGGTTAAAATTTCGTAAGGACTTTATTTCCCCTGAGAAGCCAGACACATTAAATTACCTAGATACAAAAATAACTGAACATTTAAAAAATCACGGTGTATTCCATGAAAATGTCAAAGTATCAAAAAGTGCTAAATAAATAAAGTACACTAAAAAATAATTTCAAGTTAAAATATAATTGGTTTTTGGTAGGACTTCAAGATCCCAGAGAACGATTTGAAAGTATCAAAAAGACGAAACACCATCAAAAAGTATTTTCTAATTTGAAAATACTCAAACAAGTAATTTCAAATTGAAGATACAAAAGTATCTAAAAGATACAAAAGTATCTGAAACAAACAAAAATAAACGATACCAGAAAAGTCACACTGGATTCTATTAAAAAAATTAAACGACTAACTGTTAAGTGAAAAGTTTATTCTTTTTTGGACTTTAAGCTCAGAAACACACGAAAGTTATTAAAAAATACAACTAACAAAACTTTTAATTAAAAAACATGTTGACATATTCCAGTCATAGTGAAACATGCAATATGGTATCCGAAAGACATTGCCAAATTATTACATAAGAAAAATAATACCACGTTTTATTTTTTGCATGAATTTCAAGTTCCAAGGACAGTGATTCATGTATAAAATGCATAACGAAGTAATATGAGCACACATGGAACAACTATCTACAGGATACGAGATACGAGATACTATATATACATATGTATGTATGTATAAATGCAAGACTCCGTATCTACAAGCTGCCATCGCATTGCTAATGTGTTAAATTGAATTCTGAATCAATTCCAAAAGCTGAACTATGAAACGTTAAGCTATAAAAAGGTTAAATTGTCAGTGCTTAACTCAAGTATTTCTCTTGTGTGTTTGAGTGTGTACCCTTTTGAGCTTTGAATGAAATTCCAAACAGCTTCAAGTGACTTGACTTGACTGTGTCTCTTACGCCTTATGATCTTCACACACACACACACACACACACACACAGACCGACTCAAAGAATCATTAACAATTGAAGTGCACATTTTTGACACATCATCAAACAATAACAACAAACAAAAATCAATTGTTATTATTAACTATTGAAGTGTTTATTATTATGTATGTTGATAATTTTGCGAGTGGATTTATGTACTGTGTGTGTACATACTTAAATACTCATTCTGCAGTGCAATCAAGTTCATTGTTGTTATGTTTACTTTTGATAGCTTTAAAAAAATTTACCTCTATAAAAAAAAATTTTTAAATAAAGGCCAACTATTTAATTTTGCATTTGCTGCAGAAAAGCTGTTTAAAAATATTTTAAAAATCTTTAAAATAACAACTGCAAAACAAAAAACAGAAACAGAAAAGTATTAAAAAACTCATGGCGTTTAACAAAAAACAGTGTTTTTACGCTGAATGTGCATTTTATTTAATTTACTTCGTATATTTTTTTTTTACTATATCTTTTTTTTGACAATACATATTTTCTTGGTTTTTTATAAATTTCATAAATGTTCTTTTTAATAATATGCGAATTTTATATTGTTTGCATATTTTTTTGTAAATTTTTGTTGTTCTTTTTCGTTGGTCTCGTCATTTTTATTTTGTCTGTTTTCTGTGGGAGCTGCTGCTCATGCAAAAATCACTTGCATTGTTTACATAATTTATTTATATATATACATATGTGCTTATATTTTTATACCTACATAGCTGGTTTTATCTCTGCTTTTGTTTGTATTTACATACTCGTATATAAATTGTTGCTGTGTTTGTGCATTTTTTCCGTTTTCAAGCCAGTCATTATATTTGTTCCTTTCTGAGCGATATTCCGTTCCCTGTTTCTGTATAGTAGACTACTCTAAAATGCGCTTACCTCATCATCACACAATCCCGAAGGTCATTAATTAATGGTGATTTTTTTAGTTCGTATACATACTAAGTATTCATATGTAGGGGGACTAACGAAAGTTAGTAGCAATTTGAGATTAAGTAATACGAGTATTTTTGATCTTTATATGGTTTTTACGTATATTTTTTCCACTACAATATCAAACACGTTCACTTTCTGAAAATATTTCCCATATTGAAACTCTCTAATAAATCTTCGTATTGACACGCTGGCCTCAAAGCTTCTCAAAATCTGTCTCGTTTTTTAGAAGCACCCTGAAGATAAATAAATATGCGCTCTTTCGTTTGCTTTCTTAATCATTCAGCAGTCTTGGAAGTTATCGAGCTAAATATTTCTTTGTCTGTGAACTTTTGACAAAGCAACTTGTCTCCATCTTCGAGATTTAATCTGTTCTTTTTAATTCAACGTTTTAGCTTCTCTCAACTCTATATACTTATCTTATTCTTTTAGTTTAAGAACTGTAGCTTCAATCAAAAATACTAGAAATTTGGAGCTTGTCAAATACAGAACAAAAGAGTTTTTGTCGAAATCCCAAAGAAATATGATATACTATATCTTTATTTTTCGCCTACTGAAGTGTTTAGTCTTGTATTTTTAGCCTATGAGATGCTAACTTTATTATTTAATGGCTTGAGGTTCTAATCTGGTATCATGAGATACCAGAAGGCTTGATCTTCGTTTTACATGTACAATGAAAGAAAGTGCGATTTGGTATTTCAGAAACGTTAAGAGATTAAGAATTTACAGAAAACGTTGAAATTATATCTTTAGATTTTTAAAAATGTCTAACGTTAATATATTCGATCTTCAATTTTCCAATAATTTGAGATACGATTTAGTATCTCCAGTACCTTATGACCTTATCTTCTCAGAATGTCAATTGATTAATGTGCGATATGATATCTACAAAATTGGTACGATCTTCAGATTTTAAATGGTTTGAGGTTAGATTTGGTATTTTGGAAACAATAAGAAATTAAACCTTCAGCTTTTGGAATTCAAGAGTTAATGGCTTTAGAAAGATTTACCTCCTTCGAAACATAAAAACTTTTTTGGTATCTATAGAAAGGCAATAGCTTATGTCTTTAGATTTTCAATGGCTTGAGCTACAATTTCCCATCTTGAGAATTACAAGGTGAACAGTTTCAAGGTTTTCATTCAAGAGATAAGGTTTTCAAATTTTGAATGATTTAAGATACGTTCTGGTAAAAAGTCTATAACTTCCGATTTTCAATGGCTTGGTGTGTCCAGAATGCCAAAATACATCAGTGGCTTTAAGCTTGAAATCCAAGTTGGTATCTCCAAAACTTCAAAAGTGGATTTGTTTAGATTTTGATAAGGTTCAATTTTATTTTTCCCGAACTTCAAGCAATTAAGTTTTTCGTTTTTTATGGCTTCAGGTGCTTTTTGGTAACATCACAACATGAATAAATTCTGCCTTTAGAGTTTCAATACCTTGAGGTCTGATTTTGTACCTCCAGAACATTGAGCTGGCATTATTAACCTAAGTGATCCAAATATCTGTCGAAGATAAGAAAAATCGACAAACGAAATGAATGAGTTTCTCAAAACTGAATTCTTTTACTTAATTGCTTTTAATGGCACAACAGCCCATGGAGGGCCTAGGCCGAGCTTTTCGCATCCACCCATGTTGTGCGTGTTATATTTGTACTGAATTCTTTTAACCTACTCTTAATTTCTATTAGTTTCACACATATGTATGAGCTTACTTATATATAGCTATATTCCCTTAATCTTACTTTACTGAAGTGGGTTCCTCAACACTGCGACGTATTGCTTGTGTCTGTTTTCTTTAGCATGTTTATTATCTTGTTGAGTCTTTTGAGATAATTTTTTTTTTTTTTTTTGTAACACAAAAACTCTCGTGAACTTTCTTTTTGCGATTTTGTAGTTTTTTAATATACATAAGTTCATTTTAGGATTATGTTACTCATTTGTGCGTGCAGCGAATTTATGAATACAGATTACTCATGGTTTTGAGTCTAGCTGATATTTGTTAACAATTCAATTAAATTTTATGTAACTATGCAAAGACTTAGAAATCAAGTTGATTTCATTCGAAATGCAAAAGGAAAACTAAGTTTATATTCAATTTTCAAGTGAAAAGTTGAAGTGGGTTGGATTAAATTGCCAGTAACTTTTATTCAAATTTTATATTGATCTTAGAAACTTTCAATGGTTTCTAGTTATTTAGAATTTATGAAAAGTTATAAAATAATGCAGAAATACTATTAAAAGATAATAAATACAAATGGCTGATATAATATTCTTCTTCTTTCTATTTGTTTTTTATACTCTACTACAAAAGCAGAAAGCAATATGATTCATGCAAAGTTGGTTTGAAGTAATATAATTTAGAGTATCTTTGAAATGGATATGCAAAACCAGTATGCATCTAAATGATACTTACAGATATGCACAAGTTTTACTATCTGAACTTTTGCCACGAGTATTTCACTTACAAAAAAAATCTTTAAATTTGTAAAGTTTTTTTTCACACAGTAAATAAACAATAAACTACAAATACTTAAATATGTGAACATTCAGAACAAAAGTATCTACCATAGCAGTTATAAAAAGAAATTGCTTCTGTTAAAAATGCATTATTTGCATTATTTATTTAAATACTTGAAGCTACTCAAAGTCATTTGTATGATTTATTTTTAAATTTTCTTAGTCAAGTATCTGCAAGATATTTCTTTTAATATGCAAATATTCTTACATTTGCATTCTTACATTTACTAAAAATGCTATTGTTAGAAATTTTTTGGTATTATTTAAATGCATTTTCTTGTTAAAATTATTGTAGGTATAAGATTTCTAGGTAATTTCATTAAAATTTCTAACAAAAAATATGTACACAAAAAACACCGGAGTAAAAAATTATACCTATACAAAAATATCTCATCATACTTTTATTGATAAAATAGTATTTTTTAAGTGAAAACTCAATTCGTAAAACAATTTATAAAATCCAACTCTCCTACCTGATTTTCCTTTTCTTATCTTATTTGTTTTTTTTTCAAATGATTTTATTTATGTGCAAGTATTCGTATGCATGCATCTAAGAGATACTATTCTGTTTATTTAATTGTAACTTTTTTCTTAAATCATATGTTTCCCATATTATATTTCATTTTTATTCAAACTTTTAACACAATTAAGTAAAAATTTCAATGAATCTCAAGTTAATTTGATTACAAATGTTGAAAAGATACAAAAAATCGTTTCACAGAAACAAAAAATACTTAGAAATGGAAAAAAATTGTTTTAAAATTTATTGCAAATTTTAAGAAATACGAAAATTTTATTTCTAAACTTCAAAAAATCTTAAAAATCTCTTATTTAGTTACAAAGTATGTATCTATTACTACAAACTGAGAGTTACCAAAAAGACTCAAGATTCAAAAGTATATCATTGAAGATACAAAACAGGCTCCAAGCCACAGAAGAATCTACCACTAAGTTTGTCAAAGTTCTTAAAATTAAAAATTTATCAATACATAAGATTCACAAACACAAAATTATTTCATAGATACAAAAATAAATTTTTTTAATTCTCCTTTCGTCTTAGAGTTTTTAGATTTACAAACACAAAAATACATATTTCATAGATACAAATATATCTTTTTTTATTCTCTTCACTTATTAAAGTTTTTAGAGCACGCTGTGCCTTCCAGTGTTTTTCTGCACCACTTACTTCTAATAATATCTACAATAAAAAGATAAAAAACTCAAAGACACAAAAATATTTAAAAGATACAAAAGTATCTGTATGTGTTTGTTGCTAAACTAACATGAAATGTTAAAACAAGTCTAAAATTTAACAGAATTCACTTTAGAAATGCAAAGAAAATTGAAAGATAACGAAGTATCTCATAGCTACGAATGTACTTGTTACTAAATTTGCAAGAAATCTTAATATCACAAGAAGATTTCTAAAAATACAATACATATACTTTTCTTTTACTTTTAATGGCACAACAGCACATGGAGGGCCTTGGTCGAGCTTTTCGCATGCACTCATGTTGTGCGTGTTATATTTGTACATGAATGGAAGGGACCTACAGTTTAATGCCGAATTCGAACGGTGAAGTGAAAAGCTTTTCATAGGCAATTTATACTCTTGTAGGTTGGGCCATTGCTTGGCAAGAGGTGGTGCCGTGTAGAAAAGATATTTTTTCTACTTTTTTTGATTTTGCCTGTGCCGAGATTTGAACCCCGGACACTCTGCGTAGCAGTCCAACGCATTACTACTACGCCACAGCGACCACACAATACATATACATATTTATAAAATAAAGAAAAGTTCGCCAATACTAAAGTATCTCATAGATATAAAAGTGTCTTTTGCAGATTTTTTATTTTTCTCGAGTTATTGACTGTGTTTTCAAATACATTATCCGCTTAATTTATGAAAATATATTTGACGGATCAAAGGTGGCATATGTTATGATATGCTTCTCGAGCGGTTGGACCGGTAAGTGCGTTGGTCCGTTGAGATTCATTAACTAAAAAAAGGAATATTTCTAAATAAATATTAACAAAATTTATGAAAGACTTACTTTACTTTTAATGGCACAACAGCCCATGGAGGGCCTAGGCCGAGCTTTTCGAAAGACACATATACATAAAATGCAAAGTAAACTCAAATATACCCAAGTATCTCAAAGATGCATCTTTCCAAGAACGTACTATTTACGTTTCACTGATGGAGATTAATTTCAAATATCTGAAATAAAAGCCAATTTTAAATTATCCCAGTGATACAAAAGTGTCTGTTGATAAATTTTAAAGAAATAATAAAATTTATAGGAAATACTTGGATAATTGTAAACAAAAAATAAACAGATCAAATTATCCCATAGATACAAAAGAATCTTTAGCAAAATTTTCTGCTTCGTATGTATATGAAAATATATCTAAAATACCAACAAAAAAAAAACTCAAATGATAGATTCATTATATAAAAAATCCGCACAAAATTTCCAGAGCGGAATGGGTCATTCAATTTTCCAACTGTCCTTTCCGATAAAGTAACTTCTCCACAGTGTACACCAAATTTTCTGTGAGCCTTCGCCTTTTCGAAGAAATAAAGTAAAACGTAACGAATTTTTTCCGATACTGATGTTAACAGCTGAATGATAAAGGAATGTCAATGGGTAATCATTGTTTGTAATTCTCAGAGATATCAACTACCTTCAGCAACAAAGAGTTGCCAGATCGGATCAGTACATTCAGAGTTATTACACTTTAAACTTAGCTATTTCACTTTACTGAACTTTCTTTTTAGCCTACTTTATGGTATATAAATGAAATTTATGTA
The DNA here is from genome assembly GCA_958295655.1 of Palloptera scutellata. Lineage (NCBI taxonomy): Eukaryota > Metazoa > Arthropoda > Insecta > Diptera > Pallopteridae > Palloptera > Palloptera scutellata. The sequence goes on from OY282450.1 coordinate 92,139,623, forward strand.
AAATACTTAAAACATGCAATGAAACTAAAAACACTTTAGTTTCTCATAGATATAGAAGTATGTATCTTTAGCAACATTTTTCAACTTTTTCGAGTTTTTTTAGAGCACCTTATGCTCCACACTACATATATTTTCTGCTTCATTTATACACCCCGTCCATGCCATAACTCATGCAGATACTGTGTAGGTAGTTGATTTCTTGTAATTTTCTACCAAAAGCAATTAAATACGCAGTGCACAGGAAATATTTGATAACTTGCTATATCTGAGCGTAAAAAAAAGAAGCACAATATTGATAATTTTTATTTTATGGCGGGCGGGAGAAAGTATGGAAGAAGAGTGCGGCAAATTCTACCAAGAAAAGAAGTACTTACATACATTGAAATAATTTTGTATAATTGCGAAGTAAGGAAAAGGGGGAAACAACAACTTTGCTAGCGGGTAAATCAGCACTGCATATTATTAATCAGCGCATATACAATTTCATTCCTTTATTCTGTTGATTAAATTTACGAAGAATTTCAATAGACAATTTGTTTTTTTTTAGAATTTTTTTTTTTTTTTTTTGTATAAATTTCATTTGATATCAATTCGATTCGATTTGACTCAATTCAATTTAATTCAATACATTTGAATCAATGCGGCAGTCAACCAGTGAACGAATAGCAAGTTCTGCTCTAATTTCATGCATTAAACTTTGACCTAAATTTAACAGAGGGGAAACAAAGCAAAAAATTCTTAGAAAAATTTTGTAAAAGTTAGAGGGAAAATTTAGTTTAAAAGCAAACAAAAAAGTAACGTATAAATATTACAAACAATGTCAACAATAGTAATTTATTAATGAGTGTTTGTTTGTAAGTATATGGAGACAAATGTTTGTTTCTGTGTCTGTCTGTATGTAGCACATGTTTTAATGCGTAATTATGCTAGTTTTATAAATATTGACATAAGCAAATACTTTAATCAACCAAAATTTAAACACAAATGCAAATTACAACTCCAATTGGAATTTTTGTAAAATCTTGAAAGAAAGAGAAGCGCTAAAATGTTGTAAACTTTTTAGTTACTCAGTAAGTAGGTTGATTTTTTAATCATATTTGCCGCATTCGACAGAAAATTGCTTAATAATTTTTTTACATGGAGTTAAGATGCTGATAGTGTTTATAGTTTTAGACTTAATATTTGTGTAAATTTGGAAATTATCTTATTTAAAAGTTAATTAAATTGATTAGAAATGACTAACTTAAACGAAAATGATTATAATTTTTAAAGCTGTATAAACTTTAGATCTTAATTTTAAACCTACTTATGCTGTAGGTTATAATTTTTAAGCAACGTTAGATCTAGATCATAATTTTAAAGATACTTAAACTATTGAGAACTTTTGATTATTTTAGTCAGTTTATAGTTGAAAAATTGCTGAGATTGAAAGTATTTTCCATTATCATATTACTTCATAATTTCATTGCTGGACAAATTTCCTAGTGGGCATACAAATTAAAATAAATTATTGTAAACGTAGTTTTTCTATTCATTATCTACATAAGTATTTATATTATATTACCTTTTAAAATATTTATTTTTTTAATTGATGCAAAACTTCAATTACAATTACCTATACAGAATAATTTAAATTTTTATTTTGTTTTATTTTGTTTTGCTTTGTTGTTTAATTTGGAAAATAGTTTTTTCCGAATTAGGCAAGCTCATATTGTGAGAATATGGCATATCTAGTGGATTAATAAACGTTAGGTTTGCCATAGAAAGAATAACAACAAGAAAAAGAATAAAACAATCCTTATATAACTAGAACAGGTTGATCAGACAATCGTTTCGGAACCAACCATGGTCTCTCAGCAGTGATCTTAATGGTAAATCCTTGTGTTTCAATAGTCCATATAACTTACTCATATTCGAAAAGGTAACCGAGATAACCGATAATCATTTTTAGATTAAAGACTTACGAATTATTCTTAAGCAGCTGAATTCTTTCCACTAGCACATGTTTTATTTCAATGTTTATAATTTTCACAATATGAAAAAGAAATCATAATAAAAGTTCATTACCATTTTCTTCTTTTTTTTTTTAATTAAATTTTTATTAAATTAATAAAAGCGTGGAAATATGCAAAAGCTAATAAAAAAATACTTCAATACTTTAAATTACCGTACACATTGTTTTTAGTTGCACATTTAAATTTTATAGCTGCTATATACGAGTACATATTTACTTACATTCTTACATACACTCAATGAAAAATGTTTACTATATACTTATATGGTTTTTGTTATTAATTACTCATAATCGTAAAACATCCATATAGAATTTATACACACCCAATTATTCCTTTTGTTGGGTATACCATATACTCACATGCATATGAGTATTTGTCTCATTACTGCAGACTTATTATTAATTCTTAAGGAATTTTAAAATTTTTTTGTTTTTTTTTTTGCAAAAAAGGCGTGCAAAAATTATTCTTGTTCGTTCTCCGACATAATATTTTCTGTTTGATTGTTATTTGCTCCTTCACGCTAAAGTGAAATGTGAAATACTGTTTTGCTTTGTGACACACCATCACCATCACCACAACGCAACGCTATGCAACCACCACCATCATCATTGCCATTACCACCACCACCGCCACCATCATAAACATTACCATGTGTCTGTCATCGATACAATGTCTCTTTAGTTTTTATGTGTTTTTATACAAAATGTGTACGTATGTGCATTGTTTCTTGTTCTTTATTTTCAAAACCAAATCCATTTATGGGTCTTCAATTCCATATTTATTTATTTATTAATGTAGAATTTCACACTTTACTTTTTGGTAGGGCAAAAAGATTGAAATATTATATACGTGCATATAATATTTGAATAATTTTACACTTTTCATAATTTTTTGTACACTTGGAGGAATTCATATGTAATGGGGTCTCGAATATTAACCTAGTTGATTCGATTAAAGAATCCAAAGGTTATAAAATAAATATACGTTCCTAAAAGTATGCTATAATTCAAATGAGTATCAAATAATTCTGCCGTAGTTCAAAGTAAGAATTGAATTTCGTTTCCTGAATCAATAAAATTGATTGGAATCTGACAATCCGTTTCTTACTTTCTCGTGGATCTATAAAATTTTAGGAAATTCATTGTTTTTCAGTATTGAAAATAAATGTACAATGTTTCTACAAACCACATATAATTTTGGGCATAAAAGATCTAGTAGAATAATTAATAATAATTCTTAATTTTATGTCTAATGCTAGATGAGTTTCCAGCAGCCCTCTGGACTCTTTTGTTCATTTTTTTTTTAAATAATTTCCTTTATACTTCTGTGGGCAAAAGTTAGTAAGACTTTCAAATTTTTTATTCATTCTTCCAAATCTATTTCGTCCCCTTCAAAGTAATCCCCCCGGCCCCAATACACTTGTGCCAACGTTTTTCCCAATTCTCGAAACAGTTGTTAAAGTCAATTTCCGGAATAGCCTTCAATGCGCTTAGCGATTCATGTTTAATGTCTTCAATTGACTCAAAACGGTGTCCACGAAGCGGTTTTTTGAGTTTAGAAAATAGCCAAAAGTCACACGGTGCTAAGTCAGGCGAATAGGGTGGTAGGGTGGTTGCGGAACGATATCAGTCGAATTTTTGGCAAAATGGTCTCGTAAAACCAATGCAGTGATTTGGAACCAATCGTGCATTCACTCCTCTTAGGCCCAAATGATGTTTTAAAATGGTTTTCACTGATCCTTCCGATATTCCAACGATGCCAGTAAGGTCTCTGACTATTAATTGTCGATTCTCGAGCACCAATTCCTTGATTTTATTGACGTGTTGATCATCAGTTGATGTTGATGGCCGCCCTGGACGTGGTTCGTCGTCAACGCGTTCTCGGCCATCTTTGAACAATTTGTACCAAACAAAAACACTTGCTCGCGACATACAATTATCACCGAAGGCCTTTTGCAACATTCTGAACGTTTCGGCACCAGAAATTTGATTCCGCACACAAAATTTAATGGAACTTCTTTGTTGAATAATTGCACTCATTGTGAAAATCGCCGAATGCACTTTTTGTACTTGAGAAAGACAAGCGTATACTAAACACTAATGATTATTTTGCTGTGACATTTGGCACAGATGTCACTGACAGTCGTTGGTCGCTGTGGCGTAGTGGTAATGCGTTGGACTGCTACGCAGAGTGTCCGGGGTTCGAATCTCGGCACAGGCAAAATAAAATAAAATAGAAAGTAGAAAAAAATAATTTTTCTACACGGCACCACCTCTTGGTAGGCAATAGCAAACCTACAAGAGTAAAAATTGCTATGAAAAGCTTTTCACTTCGCCGTTCGGATTCGGCATTAAACTGTAGGTCCCTTCCATTCATGTACAAATATATCACGCACAATATGAGTGGATGCGAAAAGTTCGGCCTAGGCCCTCCATGGGCTGTTGTGCCATTAAAAGTAAAGTAAGTCACTGACAGTCATACCAACCTGAAAAAAATAATATTTTGGTGAATGGGTTTCCGCGCGAAATTTAAATTAAAAAGTCTTACTACTTTTTGCCCACAGTAGTATAATAACTCCTTTTTTCAAATTTGATACAACTTTTGTACAAGTGATAAATAAAGTCCTTATATTTTACAAGAAAAAACTCTACTCCACAAATTTCCTAAAATCTTCCGTATTAATAACACAAAAATATAAAAATTGGATGAGATAAATTCTAGAAAAAATGTATTTACTCAAATGCTTCACACACAGCCACATACACATTCATGTGTATCTCTCTGTGTGTACGTGTAATAAACACATCAGAAAATTAATCAAGCAGTGCGAGTATCTGTTTACATGCATATGAACCCAAAAAAAGAAGAAAAAATACACTTAATATCGCAAAAAATATGGCAGCGTAGAGTAAAAATTAGTTGCTGTAATTCACATTTTATCATTTTATGTGTACACACAGTAAAACGACAATAACAACATAAACTGAAAACAACAACAAAAAAGGATTGAAGAGTAAACCGATTAATATTACATTTTCACAGATACTCTACATACGAGTACACACACACACACATATACATATGTACGTACATATGTAAATAATATATAGCGTAGTTTTTATTACCATGTATGCAGAGTCTTTGTGTAAACATGTGCGCCTGCGCTCTAGTTTACTTACTCTCTCACACTCAGTCCACGACGCTAACTCCACAACATTTCGCTTAATCGCAGAGTTGTTGGATGACTGCCACATACATACATACATATATTATACATACATTCGTCGTACTAAGTATATCATGAAATATAAAACGCGCCAGTTTTATTTCACATTATTTATGTCTGTGATTTGGCTTATCTTTTTTGATTCAATTTCTTTCGATTTTTTTTTTTTCTTTTACTTTTATTTAAGTTTTTAAATTCGTTGGCAATAAATAGACTTAGGATAAATACTCGTACATATATCGTGTGTAGTAAAAAAATAAAAACTCCAGAAACATGCTGGAAAAACTAAGGAATCAGCGAAAAATTTTTGCTTTTCACATCTTTTTTTTGTTTTGTTTTTATGTTGACTACATGTTGTTTAATGAATTATTTTAACGAGTGACGAAAGAAATGCTTAAAAGTTGTTGTTAAAATTTCTGCACACATAATTATTTTTGTTTTTGTTTTATCTTCTTATTGAAGGCAAATTAATTAGAATTGTATATCTAAAATAAGTGAATTTTCTAATCGATCATTGAATTATAAATTTTTTTTTTATTTTCGCTTTAAATTGAGGAAATCTTAGTTTGTTTATATTTAGTAAGTATACCTAAAAAATAAAAGAATCTCAGTTAGGGCACTCACGAGCTATTCCGATTTACAAAAAGTGTTGCAGTGTAGAGAGAAAAAAAGAATATGATAGAGAGAGAAAAATATACTTTTACTTATATGGATTTTTCATTTTGTTATTAACGAGTTAAAAAATAACTCTAACCCTAAAAAAAGTATGGATTTTTTTGTTTAATATTTTGCTGTTAAACTTTCGTATCACCCGGTGAAGTGTAGAGATTGCAGTCGCGAAAGCATGCTGTATTATTATTATTATTATTTTTTATGTAATTTTCTAAAATGAAGCATGCTTTCTTGGTTATTATAGCCAGCTTTTGGGGAGAATATAAAATAATTTTCCATTTCAGCACATATAAAAATTATGCATACCGTCGCAATACATCAAAAATTATTCCAATGTTTTAAACATTTGTGTATATTTGTGGACGCTGTGGCGTAGTGGTAATGCATTGGACTGCTACGAAGAGTGTCCGGGTTTCGAATCTCGGTACAGGTAAAATCAAAGAGTAGAAAAAATTATTTTTCTACACGGCACCACCTCTTGGCAGGCAATGGCAAACCTACAAGAGTAAAAATTGCTATGAAAATCTTTTCACTTCGCCGTTCGAATTCGGCTATAAACTGTAGGTCCCTTCCATTCATGTACAAATATAACACGCACAACATGAGTGCATGCGAAAAGCTCGGCATAGGCCCTCCATGGGCTGTTGTGCCAATAAAAGTAAAGTAAGTATATTTTAGATTTAACTTCATCTCAGCCTGTAGTACAAATATAACACGCACAACATGAGTGCATGCGAAAAGCTCGGCATAGGCCCTCCATGGGCTGTTGTGCCAATAAAAGTAAAGTAAGTATATTTTAGATTTAACTTCATCTCAGCCTGTAGCCTGTTGATTTTATGTAGCCCTCACATGTCCAAAATATGAATGTGTAGTTGATTTAACAGTTTATCGTATTAGGTATTACCTGAGCGGGAAAGGAGCTATTTTAATATTTCCTATGCATGTGATTGGTTCTTGAGGTAAAGTCACTGTTCCCAGTTTCAACTTACTATATTCATCGGAGAAATATTGGCAGCCGTCTTTACATTACATCTTTGGCAGAGTCAGCATCATCAACTTCATTAACTATTACCTAAAAAAACTAACAAATACACGATTGGTTTAATTAAAAAACAATAAGTGGAAGATTTTTCTTCTCAAAATGAAAGGAGACCGAAATTAAGATATTTTACATCTAACTTAGCCAAATCTAATGAATATTATTGATTGCCTAAATGGAAGAGGAGTTGGATTGAGCGATGTTTCATCTCACCTAACCGAATGTTAGAAAAGAACTAATATGATCGTCGAATAAAAAAAAAAAAATCGTGGTAGGGAGATTTATTCTCTCACTTACTGGAGATCGCCGTTTATGATGGGTAAAAATAATTAGAGTGTATGGGTGAGTGGTTATCCTTTTCACTTAATACAAACAAACAAACAAGGAGGGAGAATGAGAGAGGGAACGCAATCACACAACACCGATAAAGAGATAGACAGCCATTGTGGCAAGTGTTATGCCTTTACCCCAATGAACTTCAGTTTATCAATGTCGACATGCAGGGCCAGAGGCCGAGCTTTTCGCATCCACTCATGTTGTGCGTGTTATATTTGTACATGAATGGAAGGGACCTTCAATCTAATTCCGAATCCGAACGGCGAAATGAAAAGCTTTTCGTTGGCAATTTTTACTGTTGACAGTAATTTTCCTTTTTATTTATTATTTTGCCTTTGATGATATTTGAACCGCGGACACTCTGCGTAACAGTTTATCGATTACGGTTGGTCAAACAAAATTAGGAAGAGTGTTTATCCTTCTCACTTAATAGTAACAAACGAATATGATTGGTCAAACCTAAGAAGAGTGTGTCTTAGCAATTTTACCTGCCTCTCACTCAATGGAAACCAACGAATATGATTGGTTAAATAAATGAAAGAAAAGAATTCCATTTTTATTTGTTAGCGCACGATTGTAAAATTGTAAATGAACTAAAAAATTTCACGCAGAGCAGCTATGTATATTTATTTTCATATTCCATAATATTTTACATGTCTGTTGCTAAGTATCACGGAATTGTCATGAAATAAGAGCGTAGATGTAAAGTAGCAACATGTTGCCACCATATACAAATACTTGCTGCTAATTGCAGATACAAGTAAATGTTAAAATTTTAAAAAGAAAACCAAATAATTTCAATTTAAATGTCTTTCTCTTTTTTGTTTGGTGCGTTTTTATGTTTGTTTGTTTGTTTGTCTGTTGGTTTTTTGTAAGACCAAAGTGCACAATTGATATTTATTAGTAAAGCAACAACCACAGCAACAACGAATTGCGTGCATAAAATGCGCAATTATTTCTTAGTTTCTTTTTAATGTTTTTGCATACGCTAAGTATATGCAAAAGTGTGTGTGTGTATGTTTGAGTTTATGTATGCAGAAAACAGCACGCATGCACACACTGTTGTTGCAGTGTCGCCGATTAGAATTTGCTGCTCGTTGCTCTCCGTGAGTGTAATGCATTTAATAGTTGTAGGTCTTTAAATATGGGAATGAAATTGGTTTACTTAGATTCATGAGCTAGCTTTGTGTTTGTTTGGTGCTTTTTATGTGTGCACCGGTGCCATTTTCTTAATAAATTCAAAGTGCAATTTGAAAATCTGAAAATTGAACAAAACAAAAATAAAACATTTGAACACTAGCGACGACAATAGACAACAGGGAACAGTGACGACGACAATATGTCGCCTTCAAAGGAATTTCGTGCACATAAACAATTTTAGCTTTAACGTTAGGTGGCGCTGCAATTTTGCCCGTACTTTGTATGTACTATATTACTTATTACTTATTTTGTGCATGGGAGCAGTCTGCCAGTTCAGTGAATGACTTTATAGAGTTGTTGTTGTTGGTTTCAGACTGCTATGATTATTGTGGCTGTTGTTGTTATTGTATGTATTTCCCTCTTCATTAGTCGTCGCATCTTTGTTGTGTATTTGCTTTGAGGGATTTATTATAACTACTTCATATCGGAGCTTATTCTATGGGAATTATTTATACACATTATTTATACACACGTAGTGTGTGTGTGTGTGTGTGTGTGTGAGTGTACGTTTGAGCGTGTGTGCATAAGATTAGGTGTGTGTGTGTGTGTGTGACTGTGTATTATGGAAATAAAGCATTCATATTTGCAATTAATATGGAGATTTAACTTGTGACATTTATTTTTCCTTGATGTGACATGCAGACATGGATTTTCTATTTGTAATTTATTTTTTTTTTTTTTTTTTGTTATTAGTAGACTTGTATTTATTTGAAAGTGTTATTTTATTCAATACGCGATATGTATTTTAAATAGTAGTTTTGTGTTATTAAAAGTGCTGGCGAAATAATAAATCAAATTATGAATAGGCAAAAACAAAGGATTTATTATTTGAAATTGTACATTTTGCCATCCCGCACGTATAACTCTGGAACGGAGTTGATGATATTTCCTTCAATCAATCCGAGTACCAATGCCCTGGAATCCATAAAATTAAAATTTGATTACTTAGGTCAAGCGTATTGAGTTTATAAAGGTACTCTGTCACTAGTTATGAGGTAGCCTGGAGGGATTTGAGTGTCCCGATATCCGCTTAAAACCATGCTCTGGAACGGAGTTGATGGTGCTTCCTATGCTAGTTTATTATTCCCTTCAATGCCACTACCTTTGCTCAGGAATTCAAAAAACTTAAATTCGATTACTTAGGTCAAGCGTATTGAGTTTATAAAGGTACTCTATCACTAGTTATGAGGTAACCTGGAGGGATTTGAGTGCCCCGATATCCGCTTAAAACCATGCTCTGGCACGGAGTTGATGGTGCTTCCTATGCTAGTTTATTATTCCCTTCATTGCCACTAACTTTGCTCAGGAATTCACAAAACTTAAATTCGATTACTTAGGTCAAACGCATTGAGTTCATAATAGTACTCTGTCGCTAGTTATGAGGTAACCCGGAGGGATTTGAGTGCCCCGATATCCGCTTGTTATCCGCTTCGTTAGGGTCACAATGATTTGATTCTGGTATTTTCACTTGAAATTGCCGTATGCACGCACACCTATTAAGAGCGTCTATTTACCCTAGTCTAGTCGAGTGTAGATTAAATTTTTTTGGAAAAATTTCCCCTGCATTAAAATAAATTCCCAAGCTCCAACGTATATTAGATATCTGAATCCCTACAAGATTTCATAAAAAGTATGCATAAATTTTATAGCAAGCCTTTGAAATCATACAATATTTTATAAAAATTCCAATAGTTAAGTTACTCAGAAATCGATTTTCTTCCCCCTTCATTTTGATTTGAGTTTCGACATTCTCAACATTAATCCTCACAGCTTTAAAAAAATAAAACTCAGACAATATCAAAGGCGAAACACAGAAAAGAAATATACGTAATCATCAAAGTTAATTTGCATAAAAATTTATAGCATAAATTACAAATCAATCAATCAGACAATGAGACAAACAGACAGACACACATTCACAGACAGTCGAACAGAGTCAATCAAGGGAAATTTAAATATACATGATATCGACTATGCTCCATACAAGGAGAGGAATTGTGTATTTACAGAGTCGTGAAATTATTAAAAGTATTGAACCAAAAAAAAAATTATATTAAGTGTTGTTGCCATTTTTAGATGTACACTCTTTCATATATGCAATGTAGCAATAATTTGCAATACATACAAGCAGACATTTGCTACAAATTAAACTTAAAAAAAAAAAACAATAAGAAAAGCCAGAAAAAGAAGAGTAGATTTGCTTCGAAGGCAAAAACGCAACAAATAATTTTTATGATCAACAATAAAACGCAGCAGCAACGAGCAGCAATAGCAAGCCCCAAATCCAATCAAGCATGTGCTTGATAAGTGCCATAAAGTCTCTGCTCTGTTTGTTTGTATGCTGTGCAATGTGCGACTTGCCCTGTGCCGCACCAATCACGCCGGCTTTTCGCATCTCATGCTATGGAATAATGGCGTGGCATAGCATATGGCATGTGTGGTATAAGGAGCACATCAATGACTGTTGTCAATTATATTTGTCGTTGTAGTTGCTGTCGTTCGCCTCGTTGTATGTTTGAATGTATGTTTGCTGTATGCAGACAGTAACAATGTAGCACCAAATGTTGCATATATATATTTGATTGTAGAGGTAGTGGTGGTGGTTTTGGTGGTGTTAGTGTTAGTGGTGGTATAGTAAAATATTGTGGCAAATTAAATTCTAGTATCTACTAAAAGGTACTTGAAGCATGTGCCCGTATTTGTCTCCTCACATACGAGTGTGGACATATTTCAAATTGACTTGACAATTTAATTGAGCTTCAGCTTTAAATTCTTGTGATTAACATAAAAATTTTTGCAGATTTCTTTACATCATAACAAACAATAATTGCATGCATGATAATCTAGTTTGCCAAGGTGGGGAGGGGAATGCTGGTGGGGAGGGGAATGCAAATTGTCTTAAATGATTTTAATTGTTGGCGTTTTAGATTAGCAGTTCACTTCTTTGTTTGCCAATAAATGATTTAAAACACGCACACACACATATACACAGTTATTTTGTTTGACAGGGGCATGCATATACAAATTATTGAAAATTAAGTGTAAGTACATACTTAGTGCTTTCAATTTCAATAATTTCTTTTTATTCTGTACATAGAATGCAGTATAGATAGATAATAAGCGGGTCTATTCTTCTATTCTTAAAGATTTTAGGCGAAAAGTATGTCGACTTGTCTTGACGTTTAAGGTTTTTTGCCTGGGAGAATAGAGAGTAACATGGCTTCTTTCTGAAAGGTTGCTCAAAGAGGGAGAGAAGAGAGATGGAAATAATTTTCCCATTTGAGTCATTTTACGAAAAGAGCGAATACTACTACTTGACGGTATGCTCGAAATTTGTCTAATATATTTTTCTTGACTTCTATTCATTTTTTTTTACGAATTTGTTATTTGCAGCATGGTTTTTATTTTGAGGTATTATGCTCAGGGTCGTGGGTAGAAAATAAGAGCCCGGAGCCGGAAGGAAGGAAGATGTCAAGTTATTGACATGTTAATTTTGAAATGTTCGAGCTTTAAACATTTTAACCCATTGGAAATCTTTTTAAAAATTCGTGAAAAACATAATTATAAGATTTTCTTAAATGTAATTACGGATTAATATTTCTATATGTTCTGACTTTCAAATTATATTTTATTATAAGTATATAAATAATTTAAAATTAATAAGTCTCACTAAAAGGCAAGGTATGATCTGAAACAGACTGTACCTTTTGCAGTTCTGAAAACTAGCAAAAAATAGCAAATTTGATTATTTAAATGTAAAAATTTTGGTATAGAAATTAGAATCTCATACGACCCCATATATTTTTCAGAAACTACAGCTGACTAAACTTTTGGCAAAAAAAAGACATATGGAAAAATACCAAAATTCAACAGAAGTTATTGCTCAAAAAACTCCATATTTTGTTATTTGAGGCCCTGAAGTACGGGTTCCTGTTAAAAACACGAGCCCGGAGGGAAGGAATCTCACGCTCCAGCTTCTCGGTCAGGCCTAATTATGCTCCAAAGAATAGAGACCTAACATTTTTTTTTTCGCTGACAAATAGCTCAGAGGTTCAGAAAGAGAGAAAGCTGGAGAATGAGATAGTATTGGATATTTCATATCAGTTACAGAATTGCAATCTGAAGGCAGATTCAATATAAGAATAAAGTTTTACATTTTACTTCCTTAAACTAGTAAAGTAGTGCTATTGTAAAAAATATGAATAATCCAAAAATTACGCAGAATTCAAGCATTTTTAAAGAAATTATTTTTTTCTTTTTTTGTATTTGTATTTATGTAATATTCTTCCATACTTTCACTTCCCGATTCGTACCTGATTAAAAATAATTTTTGAATATCAATTCCATTAGTATTAAAGCAAGAATTTATAATAAGTTTTTGATCTTTTTTTTATACAACTCAGGTAGCATTCAATTGAATTTTTATTTCAACTCCATCCGAATTTTGCTCAGCTCTTTCTTTCCCCCAGCTTAGATTAATGTCACTTTAATGTTATTTAGCTTCTATTTTAATGACGTTTTGATGATGCGCGCTGGCTGGCGCTCATTCACATTCATTTAGCACTATGTTCTCAGTGTATGTGTGTGCGTGTGTGTGTGTGTGTAGCTCCATGAGCATTTACCTTCTTTTTAATTACATCTTCAACGCCATTTTGCTAGTGGCGGTTTTCTTTTATTATACTTTTATTGCTACTATTTCATCACAATTGTTTCATATTTTTTTTATTTTTCTATCTTCTTTTCCGCTGATGCTGTGATCAGCAGTTGTTAAACATTTTCAGCTATCATCAACTTGTGGATTGTTAGAGAAAGCATAAGAGCTTCCTCCATTCTTCATTTATTTCTTTATATTCACATATGGTACATCCTATTTACATCCATAGATATGTACGTTCTAAGAAATATGCGAAGCTAATATGAATTATTTCTAAGAAATTTCTAATGAAGTGAGTAAATTAAAAATTTGATTTATTATTTTTGGATCGGTATTTCATTTTTACGACATCATTGCTTCTAATTGCCTCTGTGTGGTGGCGGTGGCAGTAACTTCCTCATCTGTGTAGCATTATCGTTCATATGTGTGTCACGGTTTACTTGCCACAAATTGCTGCCACAGTAGCTATTGGTCAACATGTTTTGTTTTATTTTTAGAAAGTTATTGAATTTATTGTTTGATATTTTTGTTTTCTTTTGTATATATATTTTTTTTACCAATCACAATGTCGTGCTTGATTGGAAAAACTCATTTTTCATTCATTTGCACTATCATATATAATTAGGCATTATACTTTTTTATGTCTATAATTTTATATCCAGAGATAATTCATAAATCTTTGATCAAATTTTGAACATTTCTTTCATTTGTGACGAAATACATTGGCATATTTATTTTATATCTGCAGCTTTTTCTGAGTACATGTATAATTTTTAAATTCAAAAACCTGTAAGCTAATCACTCGGGGAAAGTAAATGGCTTTACATTCTCAATAATAATTTCAAAAGAGTAGAACATTAATGGGCAAAGAGAGCATTACATTTTCAACACATTACAATTAAGATGCTCTCAATCTTTTGTAACCGCGTGTAGAGGAATTCCCAGCTGGGAATTCCAGAACGAGATATAAAATTAAAAAATAGCAAATGTTTCCTTGCACCATCAAAGTGCTTTGAGCGTTGTAGGGTAGTCCCTTGCACGCATACATAGCAACTGTTGAGCACTCCATATGAAAGAGAGATCGCTACGCTCCTTGCCTTTCCCTAAGGTAGAGAGATAATGCATTGAGCATAAATCTACATCAAATTGCTTTCTCTTTTGAAGTGCAGAAAGTGAAGTAAAATCAGTAAAATTAATAATAATATAAAAAATAATATTAAATATCAGCTCTTCACTTTTCTTAAGATTTATTACTATTAAGGAATATATTCCTTCGTTTTTCCCTTTCTTCCATTTTGTTACAATTATAAAGAAATGAAAGAACCACACATGTGCTACTTATCTTAATTTCACAAATTTATTTTAAATGTACTTAATATTACAATAACCACGACTTACTTGTTTGCTTGCCAAAAATCAAGAGCAATATGATAGAGAAAAATATGTAGCAGTAAGTATAAAGTTAAGAATTCATAGAGTGAAAGCTTTTAATATTCATATGTATTGTCAGCAAATCAAGCAAATGCATAACAAATGCAATTGAGTGGAAATTAGCTAATTACCGTTACTTATAAGCTAGACTTATGATTAGTGAGTAGCAGTAAATGAATAGCGTTAGAATTATAGCTTTATAACACTAGTAAACATAATATATTTTCCAACATTCTCTCCCCTAAGAACAACTGTTCTTAACCCAGGAAATGGTGAGGAGGGACGGCCTATCGTTGGAAGAATTTTAGTCGAGTCGGCTTCGGACTCCGCTATGCTTCGACTCACAGCGCATTTCTGTTGTAGGCTCCATCCCTGGTTCATTAATTTCCATTGAGCTAGTCATACGAGGATTTTCGGTAACGTCATGAGATGGAGGTTCTTCTATAGGGAGAAAACAGATTTTAGTTATTGGTCGTTTGACAATTTTTTGTTTTATATATATAGAAACCACACGAACTCGCCCATCGGCACCAGGGTGAATTTGTTGAATTCTACCTAAGGGCCATTGACCTGGTGGATACCTTTCATCCACCACAATGACTAAATCACCCACTTTAGCATCTGGTTTTGGTGTAAGCCATTTGGGACGTGTCTGTAAGCGACTGAGATATTCTGCATACCAGCGGTTCCAAAAATGTTGCTTAATTTTCTCTACCGTTTTCCAACGTGTAAGTTTATCGATGTTGCGATCCAACAGACTCTCCTCTTGAATACAGTTTGTAGGTTCACCTATTAGAAAATGTGCGGGAGTTAAAGCATTTACGTCTCTAGGATCAGTGGTTAATGGACAGAGAGGTCTAGAATTGAGACAACTTTCTATCTGGCACAATAATGTAGTGAGTTCTTCAAAGTTCAATAAGCGATCATTCATAATGCGCTTTAGGTGATATTTTACAGATTTCACACCTGCTTCCCATAGTCCTCCAAAATTGGGAGAGGCAGGTGGTATAAAATGCCAGTCGGTGCCAGTAGATGTGAGAGAGTCAAGCAATTCTTTTGGTAAAGATGATTTGCCTTTATCAAAAAGTATTTTTAATTCTTTGGCAGCACCGACAAAGTTAGTGCCACAATCTGAATATATGTCTGTGCAACCCCCTCTTCTGGACACAAAACGACGAAATGCTGCTAAAAATGAGTTGGTGGTCATGTCAGACACAGCCTCTAAGTGTATTGCTTTAGTTACCATACACACGAATAAACAAATATAGCCTTTGCATACAACGGCTGATCTTAGTGTTGCATTTTTTAATAGAATCGGGCCAGCATAATCTACACCACTATGTTTAAATGCCCTGGTAACGTTGAGCCGTACGCTTGGCAGATTACCCATCAGTTGAAGTGCACTTTTCGCGTTTTGCTTAAAACAACGCAAGCATTTACTTATAATGTTCTTCACCAACTGCCGACCAGAAATAATCCAAAAGCGTCGATTAACATAGGACAACGTTAATGTGATACCACCGTGTAACGTTTGCTCGTGCGCATCTAAAATGATGAGTCGTGACAAAGGATTATTTTTTGTTAATAGTATTGGATGTTTAGACTCGATAGGTAAACTTGAATTTTGTAGTCGACCACCTACTCGCAGGATGCTGGTTGCATCTACGAATGGCAATAATTTAAGTATGCTTTTATCTTTTATTGTTTTATGAGATTGTATACATTCAATACTTTTATGAGAGTCAATTTGTTGCACCAGTGTTACAAGCAACAATAGTGTTTTATTGAGCGTTTTTGCTTTGATTATTCCAAAATCGCGCAATTCTCTACTTTGTTTGCAATTATGAGCAAATCGAAAACAAAGCGAACAGATACGTAATAATCTGTTTAGAGTAGAGTATTTAGATAAAATATCTGGGTAGGATACATATGTAAAATTATGCGATACAACCTTTTGTTTTCTTTCCTCTAATGATGTTTGCAGATTAGGTAAACCCTGCGGCCAGGACGACGGAGGCAGCTTTAAAAATGCTGGACCTTCCCACCAAATTAGCTGGTCTTTCAAGTCTTCAGGCATTAAGCCACGTGAGGCACAGTCGGCCGGGTTTAGAGCGGATGGAACATATTTCCACTGCAGTATATCGGTATGCCGTTGAATTTCTCCTACACGGTTGGCAACATAGACACTCCAACGTGAGGGTACTTGACGAATCCAACTTAAAACTGTG
Organism: Palloptera scutellata; assembly: GCA_958295655.1. Classification (NCBI taxonomy): domain Eukaryota; kingdom Metazoa; phylum Arthropoda; class Insecta; order Diptera; family Pallopteridae; genus Palloptera; species Palloptera scutellata. The sequence continues at coordinate 92,156,424 of OY282450.1, forward strand.
GAACTGTCACTCCAATAAGTTACATTAGATATCACCTCCTTATTTATTGTACTAATAACAATTTGCGTGAGCTTGACCAGCAAGGAGGCAGCACAGAGTTCAAGCCTAGGAATGCTTACTGTTTTTATTGGCGCAACTTTTGATTTCGCTTGCAAAATATTAACCAACACTTCATTGTTATTTGAATAAATCCTTGCGTATACTACTGCAGCATATGCTACTTGTGACGCGTCACAGAAACAATGTAGATCAAATGTGTGGTGTGGTCGATAGCCTATCCATCGCGGAATTTTTAAGGTTTGAAAGATTTCAAGTGACGATCTGTACTTTAACCAGTCTGACCGTATTTCAATTGGAACATCATCGTCCCAATCTACTCCTGCTAGCCACAATTTCTGAAAGATGATTTTTGCAACAACAGTTGAAGGAGTTAACCAACCAAGTGGGTCGAATAGACGTGCTGAATCCGATAAGATTGTGCGTTTAGAAATGTTGGACACTTTACTCAGATTTAGCTTAAATGTAAATGCGTCAACAGTGGTATTCCATTGCACCCCTAATGCTTTTACGATATTGTCGTCATTAAAATCAAATGTGAGAGAAGTTTCTCGAAATTCGGACGGAATTTCATTAATTAAATCAGGCGAATTAGAAATCCATTTTCTAAGGTTGAACTGGCCTTCTTTTAACAAATGACATAAGTCTTTATACAAAGATATTGCTTCTGGCAACGTGTCGGCGCCTGAAATGACATCGTCTACATATGAATCAGTGAGTAATGCATTTGCTGCGCTTGGATAGATTGATTGATAGTCGTATGCTAATTGTTTCAAAACTCTGATCGCAAGATATGGAGCAGAGGTAGTACCGTATGTGACGGTATGTAATTGGTAAATTGAAATGTTATCGTTTTGATTATAACGCCACAGAATCTGCTGGAACTTTTGATGCTCCGAAGCAACATGAATTTGACGGAACATCTTTTCGATGTCCGCACTAAATGCAAATTGATGTCTACGCCAGCGTGTAATAATTTGAGGCAAATCATTCTGCAGTGCTGCTCCAGGACATAACTCCTGATTTAGTGAGATTTGACCATTGATCTTACTGCTGCCATCAAATACAACACGTAATTTTGTCGTGGTGCTATCATCTTTAAATACACCGTGATGGGGCAAAGCATATGATGAAGTTTCAATGCCATTGAGGTAATCACCTACTTTAGACATGTGGTTTAATTGTTCGTATTCTTTAATGAAAGATTTGTATGATACCGCAAATGAGGGCCGTTTAAGAAATGAGCACTCTAAACTGTCAAAGCGTTTAAAAGCGTTGTGATAATTATTGCTTAGTGTAGGCATTTTATTATTTGTCACAAGCGATCTAAAAGGCAAGTGTACAATGTAACGCCCAGATGAATCACGGCGAGTTGTATTTTTGAAGTAAGCTTCGCACGCTTCTTCTTCATCAGTGTTTTCCCGTTTGCTTGAAATCTCTTCCTGTTCCCAGAAAGAACGTAGAATGGTTTCTAAATTAAAATTATGAACCACGATGCTATTTGCTACACGATTTTGGGTCGGTCCACATAGTACCCAACCGAAATGTGTATTTTGGAAGAAGAGTTCTTCATGTAAAAATGATTGTGTGGGTATAACAATTTTACAAAAAATATCAGATCCCAGAATCATATCAATTGGATCTGAGTTACTATAATTTGGATCTGCCAAGCAGTCTACACCAACCGAGTGAAGCCAAATGTTAAAAGATGGTGCAGATTTAGGAACATAGGCAGATAAACGCGGTAGTACTAAGGCATTGCATTTTAGTACTGGCTTATTATAAATTGACCACAAGTCAAGTTGAACACTGCTGCGACAGAGCTTAGTATTGGTATCTCCTATACCGGATACATTGCAATAAACTTTTTGTTTACCGAGTTTGAGCAACTGCACAGCATTCTCCGTTATAAGGGTAGCTTGAGAACCCTGATCGAGCAATGCTCTAAAACAGTGCTGACCATTTGGAGAATTAATGACTACCCGTAATGTAGCGAGCAGTACATGTGGATGTGCTTGCGCACTATGTGTTGTAACGTTAGTTAATAACCTATTAGGGAATCCTTGGTCATGATTATGAGTATGGGGATGAACAGTAGAGGTAACATTTGAGTTAATAGTATGTGCATTAAATGATCTCTCGTATGAAGATGCATCATTATCACTATGCAAACTAGTATGATGCAACTTTTTGCAAATTTTGCAACGATATAGAGATTTGCAATCATTGTGATTATGACCTACCGTAAGGCAATTGCGGCATATACGTTTAGTTAAGAGAAAATCATTTTTTAATTTTGAAGATAAAGCTATGAATTTGTAGCATTTGGAAAGCATGTGTGGCTTCTCACAAAATGTACATTGTTGCTGTTGTGATACATGATTAGAGTGGAACTGGTTCCTTTTTCGTCTAGATACGAATTCTTTAGAATGTTTGTTTGTGCTGCTTGAAGGTGAATGTTCCTCCTGAATAGATTCGAGAGTGCGAAATGTTGCCTCAAGAAATGCGAACATGTCGCTGATAGCAGGCACATCAGTCGATGATTTTAAAGATTGTTCCCAATCTTTTCGAGTTTGTAGATCCAATTTTTGAGAAATTAAATGAATTAAAAGCGGATCCCAATTATCAATTTTAATTTCTAAGTTTTTCAGAGATAAGAGACACTCTTGTGTGGTGTCTAGCAGGTACTTTATGCCTTGGAAAGTACCCTCAGATTTAGGAATATTTAACAGCCTTTTCGTTAAGTTGTCTACGATTAACCGTTTATTATGGTATCTACTTGTTAGTATGGACCATGCGGAATCATAATTAGCTTCCGTCACCGAGAGAGTTTTAACCAAATTTGCGGCTTCTCCAACTAGAGATCCCTTTAAGTAGTAGAATTTTTGAATTTTTGAAAGCGTTTTGTTGTTGTGCACAAGCGACATATAAATGTCTTGGAATGGAATCCATTCCATGTAGTCGCCGGAGAATTTAGGCAACGAAATCTTTGGCAAGCCTGAGTCAACGCAATGGCGCAATGAAGTCGAAGGTGGACCACTCGGAGTGGAAAATGTGCTATTGTACACTGCATGATAATCTGGAGTTAAGTCTGGCATAGAGTCCAATACGTCACCTTTGAAGATGAAGTATAAATCAGAAAACTCATAAAAGCAGTCATCGTTTATGTAAGGCACATCGTTAGTATTTATAGAACTTTCGCGAATCACCGTGGAAATTTCCTCGTGGTTTGCTTTAAATTCCACATGTAAGTTGTCAATTTCTTGCAGCACACTAGACAAAAAACCACGTGTTTTTTCGGACACGGTTTTCTTGAGATAGCGATCACGCAATTTCTTAAGATGCTGTACGTAATCACGCTGATGTTCAATATGCTTATCAATATTATTCATCGCGATCAAGTTAACTGTAATTCTTCTTTTTTTTCTTATTTTATATAAAGTTCAGTTATGTTTTTTTTTTAAAAAAGTTTAGGTAAATTTAACAAAATATAAATTAAATCAAATTTTTAGAATGTAAAAAACTTAGGCAAATTTAAGCAAATATTTTAAATTTAATTACTTGAAAAACTTGCACTTCCCGGGTTTCGGCACCAAAAAATGTTACAATTATAAAGAAATGAAAGAACCACACATGTGCTACTTATCTTAATTTCACAAATTTATTTTAAATGTACTTAATATTACAATAACCACGACTTACTTGTTTGCTTGCCAAAAATCAAGAGCAATATGATAGAGAAAAATATGTAGCAGTAAGTATAAAGTTAAGAATTCATAGAGTGAAAGCTTTTAATATTCATATGTATTGTCAGCAAATCAAGCAAATGCATAACAAATGCAATTGAGTGGAAATTAGCTAATTACCGTTACTTATAAGCTAGACTTATGATTAGTGAGTAGCAGTAAATGAATAGCGTTAGAATTATAGCTTTATAACACTAGTAAACATAATATATTTTCCAACACATTTTATAATATTATTTTTATAAAGGAACTTCTTTACATGCGGTATAGTAAAAATGCTTGCAGCGACGAGAGAGAGCAAAACGAAAAATCTGTCATATCAACATAATAGAAATTGTAGAAGTTAAGTTAAAGAGGAGGGGAATTCCCCTCGGTACTTGATTTGTTGTACTTCAGGACCTCAAAAAGCAAAATTAAGAAAATTTTCTGAAATATCGTCTGATGAAATTTCCCTTATTTTCCTATATGTATTTTTTTTTTTTTTTGTACAAAAGTTTAGCCACCTGTAGTCTGTATTAAATGTATGAGGACCTATGAGTCATAATTTCTTCATCAATTTTTTTAGTTTATCTAGATGAGTTTTCCTATTGTAATGCAAATATTTAATAATTATAAAATAATTTCATAATTTCTTCATCAATTTTTTTAGTTTATCTAGATGAGTTTTCCTATTGTAATGCAAATATTTAAATTTACCTTTTTTTGTTGATTTTCAAAACTACCTTCCAGTTTTGTTTACCTAGCCTTTTAGCAAGGTGAGTCCTTATAGTTATTTAAATTTCATTTGAGATCCAGAATATGTAGAAATATGAAACAGAGATTACTTTTGGAAACAATTTATAAATGTGTTTTTAACTAATTTTCAAAATTGTAGCCCATGAAATCGAACAGATGTCCAAAATGGAATAAAAGTAGATCTTTCTGTACGCATTTAAAAATAAGTGGTTCACAAGTGAGCCATCTTATGTGAGGCTGTTAGTATGCGATGGTGGAACGGAGCAAGTATAGACTCTATACTATATAGAGAGAAGATAGAAAGCATAAATAAAGACGCTTCACTTTGTTAGTAAGTAGCGGCTATACGTGTTTTCTTAAATTTTTTTTAACTTGTTGCTAATTATTTTATTTATTAACTAAATACAAATAGATTAAGCAAAATTTTTTAATTTTTTGTTTTGTTTCATGGTACAACTAACATAAACAAACAAGTGAAAAAACTAAAAAATATATAAACAGAAAACACACACAGAAATTCATTCATACTTCAAGATCAAAAGTTAAAACACCTAGTTTCACACACTCTTCTTCCTCGATGTATTTATACAACATAGTGCACTTGAATTTGATCAGTTTTAAGAAAATATTTTTGTTTATATTTTTACATAAACTTAAAATTTCCGCTGATTTTAGTAATCTGCAAAATGTGTGTGTTTTTTTTTTCTTAGTAGCTATTAATTTTTTCTTGTTTTCTTTGATAAACGAACTTCTCATACACTTTCAAGTACTTAATTTTTACATGATTTCAGGGTCTCTTAAAAATCGTTTGTTTACCACTTCACTTGTTATTAAAATGTGTTAATTTTCTATAATTTTTTTATTTACTGTGAACATATAAATTAATATGTAGTTAAACTTTGTGGTAAATTTAGTTAATTTAAGCCAAATGTTTATAGTGAATAGTCAAATAAAATTGTAGTTTATTGCTAATATATTTGCTTATTTTATTCATATCTGACATAGAATTTCAACCCAGTGAAATATTTTCCCAAGGTCTAGCTAGTTTATTACTAATTTAAGCGTTTCGGAAATTTTCATTGCTTTTCCCCAACTACAAATTTAGTTGTTCATTATTTTATTATATAACCCATTAAAATTGTTATTCTCTGAGCTTGACAATTTGAAGGTGAAGATTGTGGCGTTAGCAATATGACTACATACATGTGTACATACACGATGATAGTCAAATGCTAATAAAATAATTTAAACGAAAATAAAACAGTTAAAAAGCACACTTAAAAGAAATAGAGCAATCATTTATGCAATGATGAACTTTTCCCATAATGATGAAGAGATGATTATAGTAGTGAGTGAATGACCTAATAGTAAAAATTTGCTATAGCATTGATAAATTCAAATGCTATTTTGACATATGTAGCTACTTGACATTCTCATAGACACTAAAAATTACAGTTTTGAATATCAAAATTGTTACAAACTCATTGCTGAGGTTGAATTTTCAGCAATCTTTTTCAAGTACTGTAGAATTTCGATAGGTAAATTCCAAATAACTAAAATCCACTTTTAATCTTCAACATAATGCTGTTATTAAATGAAAATACCTTCACGCAACGGCACGGCAAAACATAACACAAGTGAATATCAATAATCCAATCGTAGAGTATCCTCAAACAAAATGAAAATAAATTCATCTTGAATGCAAATCACATAGGCATGTAATGAGTGACAGGTTTTTGGGGGAGTGGGAGAAAGCCCACACTGATAGTAGTAAAAAAAAACTGCCTATATAATATGTTATACAATATTTAAGACAAACATTAGCAACAACAGCACAACAGCAATCAATACAAAAAGTTCCACTACAGAATTTACAATTGATTGGAAAACTAACAGATGCAAAACAATAGACACAATAAAATATGTACATAAAATCAATAGCAATTATTTGTAATTTAAGCAGACCGAACAGAAAACAAATGTTAAAATAAATAAAACGAATAAGAACAGAATAACAAAAGAATAAACAAATAAATAAAACAACAACAATCACGAAAAAAAAAACAAGCGGAAAGCTTAACTTTACCGGCTGACTGAGTAAAATGTTTGCTGGGTTGAGAGCGACAGCGAGCAGCGGAAGGAACAACATCAACAACATCATTGAAAACAGAGCCAAAAGTAAATAGAGAGTGCTGATATGAGCGCGAGAGAGGGTGAGGCTAAAACAACAGTATTGCCAGTGCAAAAAAAGTGTTAATAATTAAGGGTGTGCGCCCGTTCATTTGATGATGACTTGCCGCCCGCTTAGTTTAACACAAAAACCTAGCAATAGTTTATGTTGTTTCTGATGTTGATGTTGCCGGTGTTCATGATGTGGTTGTTGATGATGATGATGATGTTCGTTCTAGTTGCGGTTGATTGATTTTTTCTGCTATGCACTCGTGCTTTTCTTTTTTTTTTTTTTTCTTTTGTTATTGGTTTTCTGTTGAACTTTTGTTTTTGTTTCAAGTTTCGCGTTGGTTCGCGTTCTTCTCTTTTTTGTGTTTTAGTGTTCCATTTATTTGGTGAGTAAAGTGAATGCGAAACTGATGTAGAAAAGAGAGGCAAGGGCACACGGGATGCGATGCGTTTCCATTCAATAAGGTTTCAAATGACTGACTATTGTGGTCATGGTATAGAGGCAATTCCGACAAAAGCAGTGGTGCTAACGGTGGTGGTCGCATTCATATAGAAAATTTATAAAAACAAATAAACATATTATTATTATTCTTTTTTAAATGTAACAAAATATTTATGTAGCAATTGTAAAATGTAAGCAATTAACTGAACGACAAAATAATGGGGAAAAGTGACAGTTAATAGAAATATTTCAAGCTCATGACCGACCACTTATTCATGCTCTAATACAAGTATTATGCAATGTATTAACTATAAAACTACAAACGTACAATAAAAATTGCTGTACACAAATAAATTAAAAATTGGAAAAATTGCAAATATCATTTACTTATGTTTGCTCTTAAAAAAAGTTGTAGAGCATAGTGTGAACCAACCGAATATTAAAGTACGAGAGAGAGGGGAGAGTCTATATTCAGCACAACCGACACTCCAGCGACTGCGACACCCAGTGGTCCAATTTTTATAACATATGGCACTTTTGCGCTAAGTTATTTCTATTTCCTTGATTTTCAATTACTCGTTTATCTCCTACGCCATAAATTAATTGAAATCGAAAACGTACGAAAATTGAACGATTGAACAGAAACTGTTCAGCTAATTTATTGCTGGAAATTTATTGATTATCTTACATCAAACAAACATATGTACATACGAGTATGAATATATTTGAAATTTAAGCGCGAGCAAGCGTGCTACTGACATGTGGTTGGTTGTTTGGTTTGTTGGTTAGTTAATTTTTACCCGCCACTGATACTGCTGCTGTTGTATGCTTACTTTTTCTCTAGTGGTCTGGTATTAAATTTTCCATCAAAGACAAATACAACAAACTAAATGATGATCAATAGCAGTGAGAGTAGGTGGAGCAGTGGTGCCCGTATATAAGTATATGGTTGGCGTCTAGGGGGCACCATGTGTACGCATACATTTAGGTTTTACTCTTCGTCCATCGCTTGTCTCTATTTCAATGCAGTGCTATTTGCAGTGTAGTTAATCTGATGATGTCAATGTGTCATTGGGTTAATGCTGTTAAAATGTTGAATAAAGTGAATATTGATTTGGATAGAAATAGAAAATTTCCGTATAATGAAACAAAACGAAAGAGAGCGGAGCAGAAGGTGAGACAGCTAAGAATTCAAACGAATAAGTTAAAATTTGTTGAAGAAAAGAATTGTTAAGAACGAAGACATCGTAACTGGTTTTAATCGATTTAGTTGCGTAGGGCTTCAGTTTATGGTAACTTCTTCGAAATATATTCCATCAAATAATTTTGATTACGGATCTAGTTAAGAACTCACTTAAACTGATGTGCGTTCTTTTCGTATCTGTATCTCTTTTTTTTTTTAACATATACCATTTCCGTATTTTAATTTACTTTAATGGTAAGGTTAGGAACTGAGTAATTTTCCGAAATTTTAAATTTTTTTGAAAAGTTCAAAATCCATTCAATAGAAAATTATTCACCCTTTAAATTTTCATAACGGCAGCATGTGATTGCAATCCGTTACAAATTATAGTTTAACTCTCTTTCTCTCTCAATTAAAATATACATCCATACACACTTATTTATCACGTAAAGATTGTTCACCCGCCCACCCCATCTCCCGACCAACCTATCTCCCGCCCCGTTACTAATTTTACTAAGTACTTTCTAAAGTAGTTAGTCCGGATTCATACACGCCGACATTATTATGACAATATTTTTATGCTCTTATTTGTCCCTCTTCAGTGTGGCCTAGGCAGAACCTTCCCCCTTTCGTCTTGCCTCTTTTACCGACAAACATAATATCGCCATGAAAAGCTCGACGTGTGTAATTCCACATTAATTGCAGAAGTGTTTTCATTTGCATATATTTATCAGTGAATATTTTTCATTAAATAAATTATGTTTGTATTTTATAAAGGTATTCTTTATTATCTTATCCATTTTGCAATTGTAAAAGAACATATTTGAAGTAATTTTTTTACTATACCATTTTATGCACATTCTCACTTTCCATCGTATTATTATTATGTACTTTACTTCTTTGCTCCACACACATACAGCACAGCTATTAATAATGATAACAATAATATTTTAATGAGTTATAAAAAGTGAGAGTTTGCTAAAAGAAATTCCACATTTTGGAGTTAGCATTCGCTCTTAAAAATATTTACACACATTAGAGAAAAAATTCTTTTCTTACTTTTTCTTGCTCTTCTCTCTCTCATTTTTACTTACCAACTGAAGGTAGTGTTGCCACTGTCTAAAAAAATGTATCATACCGGAAAGCAAAAATGTATCAAGGCAAATGTGTATACCCATCGTAATTTTAAGTGCTTTGCAAACATTATGCCACTCAACCATTTGAATGTACATATATATACCATACATATATATATATATCAATGTATTTTTATCTCCACAGCAGAGCTGTGGCAAATTTAAGACATCAAAAACAATAGTGACACTTCGTTGTAAAATGGCTCATTTCCGCAAATTTCCTCAGCAGAAGAAAATTAAAGCACGCAACAAAGACGAGTAAAGACCAGTTCAGTGGGAATATAGTAATGCCAATAGTAAAAAAGCTAAAAATGAAATACTCTTAAAAACTAATATCTCGCGGAAGCAATGTTGCCAATTATCTAGAGTTAAAAAGCAAAGTTGATACAAATGTATCAAAGTACAGCCGAAAATATGGGAGGAAAATGTATATCTTCTGATACATTTGCATCAAAATGGTAACACTGAGTACCTTCCTTCATAATTTCATACATACTCATCTGTTTTACTCCTTTACGCTTACTCATATCCGCTCTCAATTATTTGAATGAGTATGTATGTATTTGCATTTGGAAAATTTTGGGTTAAGTGCTTTCGCGGTTTATTGAGCAAATTCGCGAAGGTGTTTACTGCTTGAGGGATTTTTTGGCGTTGATGTTAGCTGGTTTAGTTGGTTGCTTGCTTGCTGGTGTATGCTGTATGGTGGATGGTTTGATGTGAGCTGTTGTTGGTGTAGTAGCTGCTGCTATAGCTTAAGATGATGGTTACGCTATTAAACACTTATGAAATTAGCATTTATTTGTGCGGATGAATGAGTTTTATGAGCAAGCAAGAAAATATTGTTGAGTGCAGAAAAAATTTGGCGCAAGCAAAGCTCCAGCTAATTTGTCTCTCCAGCTTTACGCTTAATGAGTTTCGTAAATTTTCTTATATTATTTAATTTTCATTTTATAGATTTTTTAATTAATTTCAATTATCGAAGATGATTGAAAATTGAGAGAAGAGATTTCGGATTATTAATCTTTATTAGGAAATTATTTATCGCAACGAAGAAATTCATAGAAGCAAAGATATGATAAACCAAAAGCTTTCTATTTTAGTAGAATAATATTTGTACTTTGATAACTTTTCCATACAGTTGATCACATTTTCATTCATCCACAACTCCTGTGATAATTTATTTTTGTTTTCTATGCCTCTATCTTTATATCAATCTATGCCAGAAAACTTTGTTAGCCCATACTTTTTGAGTAACATTTTATCTACCATAAACATGAGTTCATCAAAATAATTTAAACAAGTGAAATGAGAATAAACGTAAAGCCAAAGATTTCTATTTCATGCTGATATTGAAAATATTATAAATTTTCCAAACTAATTTTCACACAATAAACTTTTACTTTTTTAACTACGAATGCAAAAATCTATTCTTAAGATAAAATAACAATACCAAACCGGTTGAAACTAAAGATAAAACCTGCACTGCATAAATATGCATAAATATAATATTAAAATTGCTAACTTCACGTAGAACAAGCATAAAGCTGCTGCTGCTGCTGCTGCTGCTGCGACATATAAAGGCTATTTAATGGAATTTCTATGATAAACATGCATACCATGAAACACACCCATTTTTATTGCTCCAAGCATACCAAAATTCATTTATGCATATTGACTATTCACGCATTATTTACTACTAGCAAGCACAGCAAATCCTTTGGCAACCCCCTCCCACAAAGAGAAAAAACAAAATGCAGAAAATAAAAACAGAAAAATACAAAACTTTATTGTTTGATTTTTAAATTTTTCATAAATTCTTATATTCAACAATCATGCCTGAGTGTGAGTGCAGTCACACAGTATGTATTTTCCCAGTGGGAAAGGAAGCGCTTCAAAAGCATATCTTTACCTCAACTGGATCGCTCTCCTGTCGTTTCCTCTTTATAGTACACCTCATATACATATGTACTTTTTATATTGCATGTCCTAGGAAGTACATGCTGGCATAAAGTTTCTCGCAAGCGCTGAAAGAGCGTTCCTGAAGAGTGCATAGAGAACATGGCTGTTAGGAGCACAGAAAGGAAACTCTCATTTGACTCATAGGTTAATAAAACTCATAAAACTCAAAGCGCATTTTTGGGAAGCGCTCCCGCTGGTTTTCAACACTAACAGTTTCTCCAGTTTAAGCTCAATTTATACATATTTTAGTGTAGAACGGAAGAATCCACCGTCTGTGTAAAATATGAAAGCAATAGCCTGCAAGAGAGAGACAAAGAGATTGATGTTAATCAATGATGCATACTTCCGGTGTAAAACACACATCATTTGCTTTTTGAATTTTGAGCATTTTTGAAATTATGTCCATTTCGGAATTTCCTTAATTTCCTTAGTTTTGAATCTAATTTTTTTGTAGTTTTGCGCATTTGCCCTATTCAAACGACCAAATTTTTTTTGGTGGAAATTATTTTTTTTGATTCAAATTACAAAAATTTATGTTTATAATAAAAATTTTAGATTCCATTAATTTTAGCTCGATGTGACCACCTTTTGCCTTGGCTATGGCCTTCAAACGGTTACAAAATAATTTGCATGCTGCACGAATATGATCTTGCGGTATTTTGGCCCATTCCCGTACAATAGCTTTCTTCAGCGCATCCATACTGGCATATTTAATAGTTCTCACTTTGCTCTGCAAAATGGTCCATCGGATTTGCATCTGGCAAATTCGAAAACCACCGTGTGGACGAAATGAAAGGTGGAACATGGTTTTTTAACCATTCTTGGTTCACAAGAACTTAATGAGATAGTCCCGAGTCTTGTTGGAACGTTCATGGTGTACGACCGAATTATTTAAGGCAGCTTCCAAAACATTTTCCCAATAATAACTAGCATTGACACCAGGCTCGATGAAAACGATTGGACATCCATCGGCGGTCACAGCTGCCCATACCATTATTTGAGATGGAAAATTACTTCGGGTGACCATTCGTAGGCTCAAATTTTCGTAAGTGCGTTCAGTTAAGTAAACACGATCATATTGAGAGTTTAAGAACTGCTCAATAGGGAAATTTTTCTCATCAGAGAACACAGTGTTTATTTTTGGTGTTTTTCCCATTTTTGGAATAATGTCATTTTCTGGAATCTTTATTACTTTCTTTTGTGTTTTTTTTCACTAAAGAACGGTTTTAATATTTATCCAATTAAATAGAAACCGTTGAGTTTCTTCACTTCGCCGATTTACCCACTTATGGAATATTTTCGATTTACACTTCCTCCAAAAAATCCCTTCGGGTAGATCTTGTGAGCTGGAGGTCTTATACTCACTGAACAAAACATCTTTCTCTGACTTCTACCAAATTTGTCGGTAACTCTTAATTTATATTTCCATTGCTAAATTTACAGAACTTTACCATATGCATCGCTTCATATTGATATTGGGTGCCCAAAGAGAACTTCACAGACCAACGATTATTATTATTATTATTATTATTATTTTCAACAAAATGGTAACGATTGTAAATATTTCGTTTTCTACTTATTTTTTTTTTTTGTTTTGTTTTTCTTTTTTGATACTATAATTACGCTACGCCCCATTTCTTCAATCGAACAAATAAACACTGGCAGCTCTTGCTGGCAACTATGTACTACATTTGGTTATTCCAGACATACTCAAACATCGACATAGTGCATAGTGGTGGATAAAAAAATGGTGCCAATGGTGTTGCGCTCAAAACTTCTGAAAACACACTATGTATTACCTGAAAGTGTATGTGTGTTCTGAAAAAGCGTATGCTTCCTCATTCCATTAACTTTTGATCATTATTATTACTACTACCTATACATGGTGTACGCTCTTTGCCAGGATCTTCACTTAAGATACGCTAGTTACTAACTCAGGTATAACGACGCTTACACATTTGTACCTTCATTTGCGCTACTAAAATGCTTTTAACATCATTTTACTAGTACTAGGTTCCTGTGCTCTGGGAATATAGCTCATTCATTCACGTACAACTCTTACAAACATATTGGTAAATGTTCATGGATTTTTTGTTTTATTTTTTTGATTTTTCTTTTAGTGCTAGCATTTTGAAAGCTTTCATTTACGTTTCCCTTTTCTGCGTTGCTCCTTCTGCTGCTGCTGCTGCTGCTGCTGCTGCTGCTTCACTCACTTTTCCTCTTACTTACACAGCGTGAATTTGTTATGAAAATATGTAGTGATGGGAAAAATAGTTTAGTTTTCAACAAGGATATCAACCAACAACGTTGCGCTGATGCTTCTTTCTCCACATTTTCCAAGAGCCAGATACACTACAGCGGGAAATGTTGTTTATGTTGTTCTTGTTGTTGTTGTTAAGGAATGTTGTCTTGCTAAATATGTTGTTGCTTGCTTTCTTGCTTGGTTGCGCTGTTGTAATTTATAAATGTCTAGAATTCACTGTGAGCGTGCAATACAACGCAACACGCCATAGCATAAAAAACAACACGAAAATATTTGCAAGATGTCGAAGGAGAAAAAAAGTATATTTTCGAATGTTAAAAATGGTAAAAAAAAATTTTTATATAAATCGAATAGCATTTTTTAAATAAATGCAATGCAAATTTTCGTAGTGCTCAGGAGTATTGAAAAATATAAAGAATACTAAACAATAATATGTTGATTTTAGTGAAACAGCTGAGTCGTAACTGAAGGTCTAATCCCTATCAAGTCTAGATATCCTGGATTACAGATGTAATTTTTGACTTCCCCGTCTAGATTCATTGTGTTTTCTAAGAATTAGGATTACTTCGTAAAGACTGCAACTCTTCACTATGCACTAACGTTTCTGGTAAACAAAAGGATAGATTTTCTAGCAAGCTATAATCGTATCAATTTAACCTGCAGCGAACTGTTTGACCCTTAAAAAAAAGGGTAAAAAAATGTAATGTGTTAAAAAAACGACATAATTTCTTCATTAAAATTGTTACTCATAATCAACACGAATTTGAAAATTATGCCCTGTTAGGGAGTAACTGACAAAAAAAAAACCTCCTGAAGGTAAACTATAGAGAGGGGTTTAATGGTTAGTGCTAAAACAAAAACTTTCTATATCAAAAAACTTTGCCATTGTTGTAGGGCAAAAATATTCCTCACAATCAAGCCGAACCTCACAATTATGGTATCCCTTGTTAGGGTGTAACTGAAAGTTTTTTCGATGCATTTGTATCAAACAAAAAAACTTCCTAGAAGAGGGAGATGAAAAGGGTATGGAGTGTTGGAGTTAAAAGAAAATATCTTTAAATTTTCATGACAAACAACTTTAACTCTTTGACGATGAGACATTTTCCTGTGAATCATTTTCAAAATAAGAATGATTTTCGTGGTCAAAATAAGGACTTGGCAAATATATTTTCCTGTCGGTGACTATGCCAAGCTGAATTCAAGTTCGTGATATTGAATTTTTATGATATAACTATTTGCTACAATATTCCCTACTTCCATTCAGGAGCTTACTTTCACCGCCCGTTTAAATGGACCATTATTAAGAAAAATGTTCCGACCAACTTTCTTTGCATTTAGCGGCCAGCTGGAAAAATATATGACGCTCACTAAACTTTTGTAGCCCCAGCTATCTTATATAATTTACCTTAGAACAGAAATTCTGGGTAGTGTTTCTTAAAAAAAAATCATTTAATCATTGTCGCCAGAGATCCTTGTCACTATCACTACTCCCTCAATCTCAGTCTTCATGCGCTACACTCCATCACTTCCTCATGCAATAGAAATTCTTTCTGAAATTTATCTTGTAAAACTTCAGGCTATCAATTTACATATTACATTATACTGCTGCCATATCGAATTCTAGAATTCTCTTCACCTAAACTCAAACTCTCCAAGTCAACTTAAATCTGAGTAAAATAAAAATAAGAATACAAAATGGGGGAAAAAGTTCAAACTGCATTTGGCGGTAAAAACATCAAAAGATGCTCGTCCTTCTACTATGAATCTATTCTTTCCTCAACATGTATGTAGTTAGAAGCTTGTTGTTAAATGTGCGTGTAGATAGATACATATATGAAGATACTTGGCGGATACGATTCGACACAATTCTCTAATACTTTTAACATAAGAGTACATATGTACACATTTATGTAGCTACACATGTCTACTTGAAATAGGTAAAAGTAAGTTCAAATGCATCTAGGATTCCCTTTAAGCTGGCATCTACGGGAACTGCATACTTCTTATAGATATAGTACTTTCAAATAACAAATAGTTATTGAAGAAGTATGACACGCAAGAACAACCAATAAAAAAAGGAAACTTCGAGCTAAGGAATATGCTGCAAAAATCATAAAAAACAAAATACCATATTGTAAATGCTTTCAACTTTTGTTATTGTAATACAAATTTTCATATATCAATTTTCTTCCAGCTGTAAAAGTGAGTAGAGTAGCGTAAAGTGGAAAAGAGTTTGAGCAAAATAGTGTCAGTAAGTATAGCAAAGTAAAATCAATTGTTGAATTTTCTTCACCATGTTTAAAACGTATATGTTTTCTTGCTGAAAGGCAAGCGAACAAATTTTTACAAGATGTTTATCTTCTACATACGAGTGCATACTAACATTACTTTTTTCCATGTGTGTGTAGGTACATACACATACACATATGTGTGTTACCATACTTAAATGTGAATTGATATTTTAATGGAATTTATCAGTTTTACAGATGGTAAAATTTTATGAAATTTAATTGAAAGCTTAACCTAAGCATTTACTTTGTTAAACATTCAAATATTTACAAAAAAATATTAAATTTCGTTCAATTAAATTTAAATTGAGCGCAATCGGATTAAGGTGAATCTTAAGCGGATTCACTTGGTATCAATCACCTGAAAAAAAAAAAAACTTTCCATCTTGGACATCACTCGGGTATTGTGCCATTACAATAGCAGTTGTAACTAGTAATAACTCCTTAGCGAAATTAAGTTGATGAATTCATGATTTGTTGGTTCTTTATTAGAATTACGACGTCTAGTAATTGTACTTGTGATCGTTGTGGAGTAGTGGTTGTGCGTTAGACTGTTAACCAGACTGTCCGGGGCTCGAATCTCGCCACAGGCAAAATCAAAAAGTAGAATAAACTATTTTTATACTCGGCAGTCAATGGAAAACCTACAAGAGTTAAAACTGTACGTCCCTAGTCCCTCCATGGGCTGTTATGTCATTAAAAGAAAATAAGTACTTGTTCTTTACCTCTGCAGTAATCACTTATCTTAAATTAGATTCTATCATGCAATCTATCGCTGCAAACTTTCCTCTTGAAGCTAAGCTGGGCAAGCAAAACTGTGCTATCAATATCTACAATTACTTAGGTCGAACAAATTATTAAAGAACTGATGATTTATATATTCCTTATCAGAATTACGACCACTAGTATTAACTTCTTTATCTCTGAATCAATCAGATAGCGAAAACAATCTTCTTGCATAATTTTCATGACCTTCCATTGGAGAGGACCTGCGCTGAACAAATTAGTGTGAAACACATAGTTTCAATATCTCGTATTAGGTCTCCAGCAAACAGACATTAAAAATTTTAGTTTACTAAGCAAAAGAGCGATTCTACCGAGCTCTACCAAATATTCCACTTGGACCTGAACTGTGCATTGTAATGTATTCGGTTTTTATATCTGGGATTAAGTCTAAAAATTTATTGAATTATCAACTTCTTATACTAGTCTTTAGCCTTTATATGGTAGCAAATAAGACATGGATAAAATTGGCTTCTTCCATCATTTCTATGACCCTCCAAGGGAGAGCAAAATTATACCAAGTTTATCTGTAGCAAATGCTCCAGTTGAACCTAAGTTGGACATGCAATATCTCGGATTAGGTCTATGGACTTATTACTGAAAAATGTATGACTTATAGACTCTCCACCAGATTTCTGACCTGCATCTCAAGTTTTTTGTCTCTGTAGCAGTAAGTTAGCGAAAATAGGCTTAGACACTTTCCTAAATCATGAAAATGTTCTATTAAAAAAATGTTGTCCGAGCTCTTTCGCTTATTTCTACTACCGTTTGCTGAACGCTGAATATCTGAGTATTTTCCAAATGGCGGATTAGTAATTTATGCTAAGTGGTGATCAACGTGTCGTATACATAGAGTGCTAGACTGCCACGTAGTATACCCGGGTTTGAGACTCGGCACATAAATAGAAAATACAAATTTATATATGTACGTGGTATTTATTGGCTGGCAATGGTAAACCTCTACGAAGAAAAACAAGCCAAAAAAAATTTGTCACTTCACCGTTTGGCCTCAGCAATAAACCGTCTATTCGTCTCAGGATCAATTCCCATACGGGGAAGAATTTTCTGAATCAAGTTTGAAAATGCACATAAAATATTGAAATGGGTACACACCCTTTAGTGTGGGTCAGTACCAAGATTAAAGAAATTGACATCCAAATAGGCAAATAAGTTCACAAAAAATATGTACACTAGAGACACTAAGCAGTCTGTAATATTGCATAAGGCTCAGACCTGGCCTTCCATGGGCTGTTGTGCCATTAAAAGAAGAAAACGACGAAGTCTGTAATATTATTATTTTTTTTTTTTGGCTTTATTATTACACACTTCTAAAGGAATTTCTTTAAGTGCATGTAATATGTAACTGAACTATTTCACATATTTACTACTCAATAAATTGTAAATTTAAAATCGACAAGTTTGATTAAACGTGCATCATTCATAAAAACAAAAAACGAAGAAGAAACAATGCATATTACAATACAAATTTACAACCAAGATTTTTTGGAAACCCAACGCTCAATGTATTTCTTTAAAGTAATATGTAAAAGCGTAAACGAAAAGGATATTGGAAGCTGTTGCTATTTTTAGATTTACTTACGATACTCGTATGATGTACCTAGACAAGAAGACAAACTATGTACAATTGCAGCTATCTATAGCTATCCAGAGGTTGTTTGTACCTGAAGAAATAATATGCTCGCAACAAGTACAAAGTACGCAGCACAAAGAAAAGTGAAGGTTTGAGCGTGTGCATGTATGCATTTAGTTTGTGTTTTTTCTATATTCTCTTAGCTTTTTTCTTTGTACTTGTATTTTTTGCGCTTCTTCTTTTTGCTCAATAACTCGAAAACGTGCAAAATTTGTAACAATCGAGATAGGTATTCTGATACAATAAACAACAACAACAACAACAACGAAAGCTAGAATTTCAAAGAAGGTCAGAACGTGAGTAACGTGTAAGAAGATGATGCTTGGGCGTGCGTACGTGCAAGTTGTAGAGGTGAAGATTCTTCTACAAATTCTTTGTAACTAATTTATACGTTTGTAGGCTAGATGGCGATTTTTTCGTATTAACATGCATATATTCTCTTAAAGTAGGTTCTTTTCTTTTCTTCTCTTTTTTTTTTTTTTTTGAAAAATGTAGTTTTACTTTTGTTGTTTTCTCCTTCTTTTATGTACTTTATTATTAAGGACATTAATAAATTGTTGTTCATTATTTTGCGCCCTTAGTTATGGTTGACATCCTTTAATGCATATTTGTACCATATGTACTGTAAGATTATTTATGTCTTTATATGTTCATACATATGTATATACAGACATACCTTAGATACATACATACTTATATACTAAGTATATAGTATTATCATTTGTTTGTTCTTCTGTCGTTATTAAAGTAAATCAGTTCATTATGACAAATTATTGACATCGTTTTGTTGTTGTACGAATAGTTCGTATTTCTTTTATTTTGGATTTTTTTCGAACATATTTTTTATCTTTGTTTTAGTTTACTTATGATTATTATACCCGAACAAAAAATAATAGTGATTGCAGAAACTTTTTGCATAGCTACACTTAAAAAAAAATTTTTTTAAAAGTTCTGAAAAACTCTATAGCAAGTGTATATAAGAAGAATTTGTTGTGTTTTAGAAAAATATATGGAGATAATTTCTTTCAAGTCTGTGAGGTTGCAAGTTCAACTCTCGTCTTGGCCACCACACCTCATTTATAATTGTCTTAAATTTTTATGCAATATGAAGTGAATAAGAATTATAAGGAAGTGTACAAGTACAACTCTTTGTAGGCAATATCAAAACCACCAAGTGATAACAAATTGCGATGCCGCCGTTCGGAACCAGCGTTAAATTGCAGATCCAGACATGTGGTATGGCCGTTGTGGCCTAAGTGTGTTCTATTATAGCCAGAGAGCCACTCTAATTTAATCTACAAACAAAATAATAATTTCCTCCCTCATACATTCTATGTACTTTCCACAATGTACATATGTACTTTGCGCTATGCAGCGTGTATATTGCCCCAATTTTTTAATAATTCCGGGATGAATTATTTAATTGAAACATCCAGCTCGGGGATGAATTATTTAAAATGATATTAAGACACAAGGAAATTGTTTCTAAAAATGTACACAATTTATTTTTTCCATATTTAATTTAATTTACTATGCAGTTTGTTTCTGTATTATTTATTTTTCACAAACTGAATTTTACTTTACACACACGCTATCAATTAACTCACACACTGTGCTCATGTTTTCTCCATACTTTAACTATGCATACATTTTCGTGAATAAAAATACATATTTCATATGTTTTTAAAAAAAAATAAATATATATATAATTTTTATAAGTATTGTACGCCATCTTTTATGTCGGTATGTGAATATTGAATAACTGAGAAAAAAAACCGATTTCCATGTATGAGGTATATTTATTTAATTTGGTGCTTTACAATTTATTTGGACAAATTTTTGAATACAACAAAAATCAAGTGGCCGCAAGTGGCGATTTTTGACCAAAGCAAAATGTACCCTTTTTGCTGCGTTTTCCATCACTTTTTCGCGCATCTCGGGCGGTATAGCGATGATTTTGGCCCGAATGTTTGCTTTGAGCTCTAAGGCCTGGTCCGAAGCTTGCAGACGTACACTTTACTTTTCAAATAACCCCACAAAAAGAAGTCCGCAGGGGTCAAATCTGGAGATCAGTCAATGCCGCCATTTTCTGACACCACACGTTCATGGTCATGCAATGGTGTTTCATGGATCTCGTATGGATTCTCCATTGTGCTTGTTAACGGCGCCAGAGATTGTGAAACGGGCCTCGTCGGTCATCAAAATTTCCTTCCAAAAATCAGGTTTAGTGTCAACTATTCGAGCGACTGTTTCAAAACCAAAATCGGTTGATAAATGTTAAATGTTAGTGGTCATTGTGGCGTAGTGGTAATGAGTTGGACTGCTATGCAGAGTATCCGGGGTTCGAATCTCAGCACAGGCAAAATCAAACACAAAAAAAAGGAGAACAATAATTTTTCTGCACGGCACCAAAAGTAACAGCAAACCTACAAAAGTAACAATTGCTATGAAAAGCTTTTCACTTCGCCATTCGGATTCGGCATTAAACTGTAGGTCCCTTCCATTCATGTACAAATATAACACGCACAACATGAGTGGATGAGAAATGCTCCGCCTAGGCCCTCCATGGGCTGTTGTGCCATTAAAAGTAAAGTAAAGTAAATGTTAAAATTATTCAATATTTACATACCGACATAAAAGATGGTGCACCCTGTATGTATTGAGTATTTTTCTATAACTTATATGGTTATATATATACCATTTTTTACATTTAATAAATATGTATTTTTTACATGAGTACACTCTACGAATTATCACATAAACTGTTTTTTACTATGTACTGGTAGATTTTATACGAGTTTGTATATTTTTCATTATTTCTTCTTCATACATTAATGAATAAAAAATACACATTCATCAGTATGTTTTCATAAAATAAATCTGCAATACTTTTCCATTTACATTTTATGTGTTTTTATTATGTAGTATGTTTAATATTTACTACTTATTTACTAACAGTAAGCATTAAATATTTTCCAGTCTTTACAGTGTACAATTGCACTGACAAAAAACAAATCAAACGTGTCTATTGTTGGCGACTGGAATATGTTCGCATTTATTTATTTATTTGCGTAATAAGATTATCTCATTTAAATTAATAAGATTCACTTATTTATATGCTGGCACAAACTTGGCATTCTTTAGAAGTTTTGATTTGTGTACTAATTACATACATACTTATGCACACAAAACCAAATACAAAATACAAATAAAATTTTTCATTAAAGTTTGTTTAAGAGAGATAAGAACTTGGAAAAAGTTAAAGTTATTTGTGGCTCAATAAATTGTATATCTTTATGTAGAAGTAGATAAATAAACTGAAATTAATTTCGCAAAAAAAAATTTATTATATTTTTAGTATTGTATTCAATTCGATAAACAGTTTGCTTGTGCGTTAAATAACTAGTTGATTTCACAATGAGGTCAAGATTATACAAATTGACAATTGAAATTGTGTAAAAAGCCCATATTGTTTTCTTCTAAAATTTTGTTGATGTTTCGTGATGCAAAATTTGTCACAAGTAATGGATTCTGAATGTTCTAATTTGAAATTTAAAAAAGAAATTTAAATAGTAGGATAATAAATCAGTAGAAATTAGAAAAAGATCATAACAAAAAGTTTTCCCTAGTATAGAGGGTTTATTAATTTTTATAATTTAAGAAGGTCTCCAATTCCTTGAACCTAATTCTATGTACATATTGCTTGGTAATTCAAGTTCAATATGATAAGTTGTACTTGGATAGTTTTTAATTTTTATATTTTTTCTTTTTTTCGACGTATCCCAGCGGACCCTCCTCCCGCCCTATACGACCGTGTTGCGCATCCGTATCGCGCGCGCACGGACCGGTGACCGAAACAGTCACAGTCCGAACTGCGATGCTTTTCACGAATCAGGTGGAAACGTCAATAGCAGCTACAGATTTGGCTTATCAACAGCTGCGTGGAACATTAGTTAGTATTAATTTAAATGAGATAACAACGATTGTTTAAGGGTATTAACGGGGATACAAAAGTCTGTTTGCACCTAAAGATTATTGAAATCATTGCACATACAACGCACAGGATCAAACAGTGCATAATTTGTTTTAGTTTACTTACTTACTTTCAATGGCACAACAGCCCATGGAGGGCCTAGGCCGAACTTTTCGCATTCACTCATGTTGTGCGTGTTATATTTGTACATGAATGGAAGGGACCTACAGTTTTATGCCGAATCCGAACGGCGAAGTGAAAAGCTTTTCATAGCAATTTTTACTCTTGTAGGTTTGCCATTGCCTGCCAAGTTCCAAGAGGTGGTGCCGTGTAGAAAAATTATTTTTTCTACTTTTTGATTTTGCCTGTGCCGAGATTCGAACCCGGAACACTCGGCGCAGCAGTCCAACGCACTACCACCACGCCACAGCGACCACTAATTTGTTTTACAGGGACTTAACTTGATAGGTATGAGGTTTCTAGAAATGCGACTAGGAACACCAATGTACAGCTCAGTGAAATATATAACATTTTAGTAATATAAGGATCGTTAAATTCCTTTGACCATCTCTTAATAAAACCTAAGACACCTTTGACTTTATTTAGACATGTGTTTATATGTAAATCGAAACGAAGTTTATGGTCCATAGTCACCCCAAGTCATCCATAATTATGTACTAAATTCGAAAGAATGAAAAATATGTTGTTTTCTTAAAGGTGTCGTTATACCAAATGCCATAATTAATTGCAGTTGTTGCGATTCTGACATAGCCCATACTATCACAGCATATTAAAAATTATATATCTAAATGTGAATAAAACTTTTGGAATTTAATTTTTAATCAAACCTTATGCACTGCAGTAACTTCTGACAGTAGACATCTCCGAGTACGGAAGCATAAAGCATATGTAAATGCAGATGTCAAACTAAATAAAAAACAAATGCACGAGTTTGTGGACTCTTAAGTACACATATGTACTAAGTGTCTCTAACATTATAAGAGTAGAACCTATGAATAAATCATACATACATATGCAAATATGAATTCAAAAGGTAGTCACAAGACAAGAAATATAATTCGCCAACACTAGTTTTGCATGACACAATTTGTCATGAACTTTGAAACGTTTTTCAACGCTGCATTAAAAAGTAGCAAATAGAAACAGAAATAATTTTTAAAAAAATTTAGCAAATGTGTAAAAAAAAGCTTCAAAATAAGTATAACAAAAACGAGAAACAAAAAATTAAAACCTCAAACAGCAAGAACAGAATTTTAATGATATTTTTGTAAGGCCAACAAGAGGAAGAAGTTTGCAAGTTGCGACTTTTATTTCAAAGTTCTGGGTTTTGCTGATTTTTTGTTCTTTTTTGAACTTTTTTTCTGTGCTGAAAATCAAATAAATAAACAAGTCAAAGTGCAGATACTAAACCGCAAAGGGGAGAGAGGAGTGATGGGAACAAAGAAAAGGAAAACAAAATGGTTGGAAATAGAAAAGTTTATGGCAACACAATTTTGCATTATATGGAAAATTGTATTGAATTGAGAAAAATTGTATTTGGGATTTTGCCCTGAAAAATGGAAATACCAAAAAAAAAAAAAAGGTGAGAAAGGAAGTATATTTGTATGAAAAAGATTTACATTTGTGAAATTTCCTGCTACTCCTTTTTTCATATTTTCATTAACTTAAGCGGATTTGTAAATGGATAACGACTAGATTAGATCAGACTGAAACGGTGGTTGGGCACAAGGCACCAAATAACTGCAGCCTAAAAAGGCCTAATGTGAAGAGCCCATTAAATATCCTAAGATACTGTTCCTAGGCTTCTTCTTTTAATGACACAACAGCCCATGGAGGGTATAGGCCGAGTTTTTTGCATCTACTCATGTTGTGCGTATTATTTTTGTACATGAATGGAAGGGACCTATAATTTTATGGCGAATCCGAACGGTGAAGTGAAAAGTGTTCATAGGCAATTTTTACTCTTGTAGGTTTGCCATTGCTTCCTGTTTTACATTAATAAGTAGGTGGTGTTGTGTAGAAAAATTGTTTTTTTTAAATTTTTTTTTTGGCCTGTGCCGAGATTCGAACCTCGGACACTCTGCGTAACAGTCTAAAGCACTAACACTATGCTTGTAGCATTTAAAAATGGTTAGATACCCCTGGGAGTCATGCTTAGATACCCCTGGGAGTCATATTGCCCATTTCAACCTTAGTTGGGTATGCAATAGTAAAGTGACAAAGTCTAAGCCTTGTAAGCTTTTCACAGTTGCAAAGAATGTGTTCCGCTGTTTCCTCATCTTCGTCACAAAATATACAGAATTCGTTACGGAGTTATTCCCACGTTAGCAAGATGTTTCCTAAGAAATGATGTGACAGCTCGAATTCCGTTTCTTTTTTGTTCTTAACTTTGATACACTTACATGAATGATTTTGCTTCTCTGTTACCTGAGGTGTCGTGCCAGCCAGCCTAGACCTTTCTGTCCAGCAATGTGGTAAGATTGAGCTTTACAAAACTCCACGGTTGGTCGCAGAATGGAATTGGTTCAATCAAGGTCCAAACAAGGTCCAATCTGGCTAGCTCGTCAGCCATTTCATTGCCTTCAATACCACTGTGTCCAGGCACTCAAATTAGGTGGACTCTATTTTGTCATGCTAGTTTGTAGACACCGACTAATAAATTCTCTATTTTTTTTTGAGTAACAGTAATTTCCGCTTTATTGCGAATTCTTTAAATTGATTTTCTCTTTAATTGATTCGCCTGCATAATGGGGTTTATCCACTGTATTGATCTTGAATTTGTGTCATGAAAAATTCCATGCACTAAAAAGTGCAGGCGCGATTCGGCGTAATCCTTAATTCATTCCAAATTCGATTGCAAAAACCTCTTAGTACGAAGAACAAGACTCGCGAGAGGACCCTCTTCAAGTTACAGTAGTTTCTGCTGAATTTCCTCTCGCTGAATTGATTTTACTGCTTAATTGATCCGCTCGCTTAATTTATTTGCTCACTTAATTGATCTTAAATTTCTGATAAGATAAGAGAGCATTAAAAATTATTCATTTTTCTATGCTCAATTAAGTGGAAACTAGTGTATGTAAATTTAAATGCACTCGTAAATTCATATATTCACTATTTATGTGCCTGCCCAGGCAAGACCATTCCTCAAAAATATTAATGAAATCTCGGAAATCGAGAGAAAAAGCTTACTCATTTACCATATTTGAACCTCAGGATCCTGGGAAATGTGTTATTAAAACGGGGCTTTGTACTACTTAATTATGTTTTTCAGCTGAAAATAACCACTCAAACAACAACAATAATAAATTCATATGTTCTGTCTTAAAATCCTCTTAGAATATGGAATAACACTTTTGAATGGATCCTCTTTTGAATAACTGTAATTTCCGCTTAATTTCCACCCCATTTATTGGATCGCCTGCTTAAAGCTACAATTTGTATTATTAAATATTTAATGCATCAATAACTGCCCAATTTTGCAACCTCAACTAGTGTAGGCAGTTCTAGATGCATTTCTAAACTCAGCATTTTGATTTCAAAATCTCTTTAGTAGAAGGCTCTTGATTTTCTTTTAATATCCTAAGGTACCAAAAATTTAATTTTACCGCCCAAGAACTGGAAGACTAACTGGTTGTCAGTTGCATTGTTATGGTATAAGTATCAAACACATGATTGATAGTCAAGCTACCATTTGAATGAGCTTTTCTAATGATTTCTAACTTTCCCCAAAATATAATTAATTAATAATAAATAAGAAATGTTTGAAATCAAAATTTGTAAAATAGACACTCAAATAAGTAAAATAAGTAACATTTTCACCATTTCTTTTTTCACAATATAAGCTTTAACGCTAAGTATGAGAGAGTACGAGTATCTACTTACTTACCTCAGAAATGTAGTTGAAGTAAGTTGAAGTAAACACCTGGTCGAAAATTTCCACATTTTCAAGTTAATTCAAATGAGCTTATATCAATAAATAATACAACAAAAACACAAAGTGTGGCATATGAAAATCACTTAATCACTTAATCAGCAATAAAAAAGAACAACCACCACAATTGTTGCAATTAATTGTTGCACGTTTTATATTTTTTTTTTACTCTTTATCTCCTTTTAAATTTACTAAGTACTACACTATTTTCCATACTTTTCACTTTTTGTGTTTTGTTTGTATTGTTTCCTTCTTTTCGTTCTGCTTGAACATGTAGCTCTACTTCAATTATTATAAATGTAGTCGTAATACCTATAAGATACAAAATGAAATGTAATGAAAAGAAAACGTTAAACAAAAATTGCCTCATTGCTTTAAATAATTCAGATCAAACGTGTTGCGCATGCGTGATAAAATGTTTGATAGCATTCCCGCCACCACTGTCTACCTGCCTGCCACCACCACCACCACCACCACTACTTGCGTTCCACCAGTGTTTGATAGGAAAAAGGTTGACAAAGCATAAAATTCAAACTCGTTTAAATTCACAGCAGGAGGCGCAGGCGCGGTGCAGTTGGCAGTGAAGAACAATGAAGAAAAAATCACGCGCCGCTCAACGGCGCAGTGAATTGTAGAATTGTGTAATATAGTCTACATTCAGAATCTATACGAAATATGTTACCACAATTTCATCTGAGTTGATGCTAAAAAATTAGAATTATTTTCAAAGTAAGTAAAAGAAATTACATTACGCCCGCAGTTAATTCAATCGGTTTTTTTATAACAAATATAGTTATAACATGTTATATCACTTCAGTTTTCTTTGATTTTCTACTCACAATTTTCAATTATCTACGTATTTATCTACGCATATGTGTTAAAAATACAAAAATACTGTTTGTAACTCAGCACCGTTAAGCGGTGATGCCATCAGTGTAAGGCGTGAAAAATGTGGAGCATTTTAAGATGAGATTAAGTGACTGAAGTGGGATTTACTTGCATATATGTACCATATGTATGTACTTATGTACATATTTGTGTGGTACAAATAAAGTTGTCGGAGGAAAATGAGGTTTCAATTTCATGTATGCAGGCTAGAAGAGACAGCGTGTGATATTTTTGGAAATGATAAACACATATACGCATTTGATATAAAATTATGATTTCACTCGAAATTAATGAGGCAATTATGAAAATGAAATTGGATTTACGTTTCTGGACGATTTCACTATCTTTTGAACTTCATCTCCCTC
Source organism: Palloptera scutellata (assembly GCA_958295655.1). Taxonomy (NCBI): domain Eukaryota; kingdom Metazoa; phylum Arthropoda; class Insecta; order Diptera; family Pallopteridae; genus Palloptera; species Palloptera scutellata. The sequence goes on from OY282450.1 coordinate 92,184,023, forward strand.
TCTCTCTCGCTCTCTAGCTTTTACTTTATTAAACGTAGAAACCATCGCCTGTAGACCAGCAGACAAAACATAAGACCATAATTATGTTTGACAAATTTTTAATAAATTGTTTGCATGATTTGTAAAATTTTATGTTGAGATGAAACTATTTGCACTTTTGTGGATTAATATAAATTTAATATTATATTTTTACGGATCAGCCTTTGAGTAATGCTTAAAATCCTCAAAATCAAAATACCTAAATGGCATGTAAATAAGCACTTTTCAATTTTTCCAATTAAACTCATTTTATCTGATTGCTAATAATGGGAAATAGTAGAAAAATTGGTGAAAATAGTGGTAGAAAACAAGTAGAAAAAGTAGTAGTGAAATAGTAAACTCGCCCCTTAATACACGAAAATTATATCAAAATCAAACATCCCAAATTAATATAAAATACAGTTGGAAATAGTAAAAAATAGTATAGGTAGTAAAAATAGAACTAGTAGTAGTGGAATAGTAAATTTGGAACCACCCCCCCCCCCCCCCCTCCCCCCCTAAATTGCTGTGGAACTGTCATTGTCAACAATCGTCCTCATACCAAATCTTAGCATTGTACATTGAAGTCTTCCGGAGATATACCGTAAAAAGCATTAGTATTCTATGGAAGGACCACGCCCACTTTTCCAGGTCTACCCATTTTTTCCAAGGTACGATATTGACAAATTATACTTCCATAAAAAAACTCAGTATTATACCGCAAATGATACCTGAGATATCCCTTAATGGAATTTCATACTGAATGAGAGGTACCACACCTCTTTGTCGAACCCACCTATATTTTTCCTGTAACATAACTCTGTCAATAAACGTCCTTGTACTAAATCTGGATACTGTACAGTAAGAAGTTCTGGACATGTACCCAAAGAAGCATTAGGTTTTCATTGGAAGTGCCATGCCCATTTTATCAAGCCTATCCATATTTTTCCACAGAAAGCTATTGACAAATATTAACTTCTTACCATGTCTTAGGGTCATGCCATAAATGGTTCCTGAAATATCATAGAATGAAAATTAAGGTTATATGGCATGTGCCACACCTCTTTTTTCGGCCCACCCATATTTTCGCTGTCAAATGGCAATATCAACTACCGTCCTTGTAGCAAATCTCAGATCTGTTTTGTTAGTAATTCCCGAGATATATGCAAATAAACATTAAGATTGTATGGGAGGTGCCACGACCAATCGACAAATTCCTCCACATTCAAACCTGATCCGTCATCTAATTATGTATTAATTTCCGAAAGTTGTTACAAAATGTAAAGATTCAAGAAAAATTTGATTTGAAAATTAGAAAAATATGATTTTATGGTTTTACTATAAAACTTATGCGCTAAAATTATCACGTATTTAAACATTACAATTTCAAAAAGTTAATTGAAAACTTAACTAAAATCGCTCAAGACTTATTGCTCTATTCGTTTCGCCACGCTCTTCAGTTTGCTGTTCTCCTTCGTCATCTTCCGCACCCGTGCGTCTATTGTCAAAACAAGGAAAATAAAACCATTTTTGATGTCTACAAAACTGTTCACCATCGCTTAATGTTTCTGGTAGTTTTCTAAAAATACGATAAGATAACTAATATTTAAACCTTCACTAGCCTTGAATTCAAACTTACTGATCCAGCGTTTCGGGCAGCGCTAAACAAAGCACCGCACCCACCAGCATAATCACTCCAATAAATATCGATGGCAAAGGCTTAAAGAATTTACCCAAATAAATAACATAAGCACTTAAGAAGCTGAAAGCATAACCGATCACATGTATATTTGCCACGCCCTGACCACGTACACTAGTCGGTATCATTTCAGCGGCATATTGTGCCTCGGCATCATAGGCGACTATAGCGCCATAGCGACCCAATCCGACCATTAATGCCAGCAGTATTGCATTCTCCTTATGATCGAGAAAAGCGATCATACAGCCAGTGATAATAGTAATAACACCACCAATCAACAGAGAGCTGCAAGCCATGCCCTTACGGCCAATAACGTTCTGAAGTAGAATAATGGTTAAACCACCCGGTATATAAACGATGGATGTCAGAGAGAAGAGCGTAAATGGCGAAGAGCCCAAGCCTTCCATATTGCGACTGAGTACATCAAAAGAGATAGTTATGATCATACTTCAGGGGAGAGAGAGAATTATTTTATGCTGCTATAAAGAGAGTCTGAGGACGAAATGATTTTGTTTGAGAGAACTTACGATTTAATAAGTAAAATAATAGTGAACTTCTTGAGTCTCGGCGTGCGAAACATGCCCAAGAACGTGTCTTTCCGCTCATTATTTTTCGATTCCTCGGTCATCTTCTGTTCGTAATGCGAAACGAATTCATCGAAAACGCTTTCTTCCACTTCACGTTTATTGAATTTGGCAACACGTTTCAAGCATTTTACTGCTCCCTGGTAATCTTTTTTCGTGACCAACCATTGTGCACTTTCGCATATTAGCAACGGATAAACGAGCACCGCTACAGCAGGTATCGATGCCACAAGTAAATATTTACGCCAGGTGCCAACCCATATCGCATACCAGGGTGACATCATCAAGCCGAAACAATAGAAGAATGCAGTAATGATATTCAAGCCGAAGGTTCGTTTCTTAGGATTGAGATATTCAAAAACTACAAAACAGAAGTCCAAATAGCAGTAAAAATAGTAAAAGTTACATATGCAAATATCTGCTTTTTAATCTCAACTATGTACATATGTATATACATACCCATTATATACATCAGATAAAATAATGTATCGATCGATAGACCCGATATAAAACGTCCCGCTGCAAATGCTGCTGGTGTATTCACGAATGATGTTATAAAATCACCAGCTGCTCCGGTTAGTGTGCTCAACATTAATGCTGGCAGTCGTCCAATTTTATCTGCCAAGAAACCAAATAATATTGTACCCAATACTGAGCCAATATAGAGAAATGACTGTCCCACAGCCACTTGGACTGCATCATCACAGAGCCATTTCAACTATGAACATAGAATAAGGAAGTATTCAGTGTAAGGTAGATTTAGCTTTTTCTAACTTCAATAATTTCATCTTACATCTGTAGTTATACTCTCATATCCTTGTTCATGTTTTATAATCCATTCTTCACATTGATCAAAATCTGATATCACCGCTGTTCCATTGATCACGTCATCCAATACCGTGCAATGAGGATTTGGAGTATCCGCATAAATGCTACGTATTTCGAGATAGCTTAAATTTTCTAATTTCTCATGATAGCACCTAGAAGGAACGAAAAAAAAAATATTTGAATGAAAACTGTGAAAGGAAGATTAAATAAAACGGTATTTTACATAGCTTTCAAAGCCTAGATTTTCATCTTTATAACATTATTGCCTTAAGTATTTTCGATCGGAGGATGATTATTCATTTTAAATTAAAGCAGTGACATTGACTATAAATTCTATAAATTAATTTCTCTCACTTTGACTTGAAGTGATCAGTTATGATTTTTTTTTTAATGTGGTCTGTCTATGTTCGATATTCAATGCTGCATACAAAACTCTTTAAATTTGCCTGGAAATAATTAATTGTTATCTTAATGATCTTCAATCATTAATGACTTTCTAACTTTTCACTTAGATCTATATATTTTTGATAATTTCAACCTATGTCAATTAAAAATAATGTAAAACATTTCAAAATAGATCAGTAAGAAAATGGACGAGTTCAAAAAAATGAAAATCTTTATTGACGAATCGAAAAGTCAATGGGTTTTTCAAAAGGCACTGTACTCAGTAGTCTTCAAAACTATCTGAACTAACTGATCTTCACATAAATGAAATCAGAAATCATTATCTACATGCATTTATTATTTGATCAGCATTATCTCTTTTAGAAGAGCTTATTTAAGATTTGTATCAACAAACGTGAACATCATCAACTTCAGATATCTTTGTATGGATATCTGATATTTCTAAAGTTTATACGATCGGGAAATTTAAGTATTTAAAAGTTCTGCAAATGGAATCTGTATTTGATAAAACCTGGATATATACATAGATCTTTATATATGTACAGACTTTAAGCAAATCAGATTAGCGATCTTTATATAGAGTTGATCATTCGAAAGTGTTTGTGATCGAATGATCTGACTCTTAGTTCGTTCACCAAGTTTTTTGAACTACTGATATTCGTAAGATGTGATATTGATAATTGTCTCTCACAATATTTATTTGTCATTATTGATGTGAGACATTACGAAATCATCTGTCTTCGTTATAATTGCAATCTATAATATTAAATCAGAGATCCTCATAATTCAATTGATCCAGATAATTCATTCGAACTAGAACATATGTTATACACTAGTCATGAATTTATTTATTTTTTTTTTTTTCTTTTTTTCATTAATCAGATTTGTGATGCTTAAAATCGAATAGCGAATAGCGAATAGCAAACAATTTATTTTATTTTGTTTTTCTGGTAATCTCCATTAAACAGATCAGGGCCCTTCAAACGAGATATGAATTTTAAAAATCTTTATGAGGAACAAACGGTCCTTTTATATTGATGACCATCATAGATCCTTCCTCTTTATCGTAACCATGATATGTGATTCTCAAGAAATATAACTTTTCTTTTTTTTTCATCGTTCGAATAAATCAGTTCAGTGATCTTTAAACGAAATGTTTTGTTTGAAAGCGTATGTGAGGGATAAACAATATTTTTTTCTTGATGATCCTTGATCTTATAAATCAAACCATTGATCGTACAATAGTTACACATACTGTAAAAACATATACGAACAACTCTCAAACTAGTGAGTAGCATGATAAATAAAATATTTATCAGTTTTTTTGTATCAACTTTTGAAAATTATAATCAGTTTGAATTTAGGATAGTTTCACTTTTCACTTAATTTTTTAACACCGTTGATCGTTTTTCTCCATTACTGTCATTTTAACTCACCAATGCTCTGGTGTAAAAGCGATAATAGTTTGTGCGAAATAATGCATCGATGACATAATATTGGTGTAACCATACAACAACAGCAACACAAATTGATAGCGTCCATAATTACCGCATTTCTCTAAAACTGCATCGAAATCCATAGCGTTCACTAAATGATTACCTATCTATTTTTTTTTTTTTAACGCGCTCGTATCTTCTTTGCTTTGCTCTCTACGTGCTAATTCCCCGACATAAACTAAATGCTATAGCTGCAAAAAATTTTACCTAAAGCCAAACTTACTTTCCAACAACTAATATCATTTGATAAGCTTAAGACCAATTGACAAGCAGCAGCAGCAGCAAAAAATAAAAAGGAAACTATAAAAATTTGCACAAATAACATAACGACAAGCGACACATCGTTATTGCCACCAATAAAAGCAAATATTGAGAGCTTTTTTTTGTTAACTCATTTTTGTTACTTACAAAACTAGTTGTAGAACCTATTTAAAATCGAACATTTCCATTTATACTCACATTATACAAAAACTTAGCTCTAAACTGATAAGGTCAATTGTGTTTGTCTGTTTGTCCCTCAGGGACTGTCTAGTGTTTTTATGCGCTTGAACACACATAATGCATCATCTTCAGGAGGTGATCCGCACCAAGTGATCAGTTCAACTAGTTATAAAGTTATTTATCTACAGAGAGTCCTAGGTCCGTCTTTAGTCTAACGAACCATTCTGCGTCATGGCTTCTTCTCTGCCAAATGATGAAAATTATAAATTAATTATATTAGTAATACATGAATTCCTTATCACCTAATTCGATTTGGCTAGTGATAAGATTTATGACAACATCTATTTATCTGTGACAAGCCACTAGCCAGTGATTCATGATGGGCCTATAATGCATGATAAACTTACATTCTATCATTACATTGTTCAAAAAAAAAACACAAAATATTTATTATTCATTCAAATTTATTGTATCGGCTTCAAAGTAGGCCCTTTTCGAAATAATGCACTTATGCCAACGAATAATCCAATCATCAAAACATTTTTCAAATAATTTTCCGGAATCGACTTCAGTTCTCGCCGCGATTTTTCTTTCATGTCTTCTATCGGCTGCAAACGGTAATTTGAGCTTTGGAAATAAAGGGTGCCGGAGCCAGATCAGGTGGATACGGTGGTTGTTCGATGATAATTGCTGAGTTTTTGGGCAGAAATTCGTTTACAATGATAGGGTGCCTTGTGAGAGGGTGCCTTGACGTGGTGCAAAATCCATGAATTTTCTTTCCACAAATTTCCCTTTTACGACGAATTTGTTTTCTCAAATGTCCAGATAATATTCTTTATTTACCCTCTGACCTTCTGGCAAGAATTCCGAGTGCACAACGCCGCGATAATCAAAGAAAACAGTCAGTTTTGATCGACTTTGGCGTGGTTTTTCCGACTGCCTTTGTACCACTCGTAGGAACACGTTTTTGTTAAAGTCGATTCACTGTATGCCTTCTGCAACATTCTCAGTGATTCGGTACACAAAATTCCATTTGCAATACAAAATTTGAGAAAAATTCCATGTTAGATATTTTTATTCATTGGAAAAATTGTAAAACACACTTGAATTGAACTGATAAAATTGAGCACTGTTAGCAAACTAGATGGCAGATCGTGATGAAACTTTACGCCAGTATAGAGGACAGTGGCGTCAACTTAGCGACAAAAATGATTTTTATAATCTAATTTTTACGGGCTTTTGAAATTAATCATTTCCCGGTACTTTTTTGTATGAATTTCTGCCGGATTGTGCGAATACTTACTCACGTGTTATCATTGTAATAGCCTTTTATGGAACTTCGTTTTCCATAAATTTATTTGATTGTGCAAAATAGACCACTTGGCTTGATACCAAGTTAGATCTCAGAAATTCTTTGTGTTTTTCATATTACGAGCCAATTATCTCTCCAGTAGTGAAACTTCTCCTATAATATTCCATAATTTTACTATGTGACTACATTATGTTTGATATTTTTAGAATTTATGATCATGAAATTTATCCCGAGCATATCCGTTTCAAAACTGCGCAAAATGTTCTACATACATACATACATATGTACATATGTGTATGCAAGACATTATGTTTTCATTTAAATAATAATCAAGTTTCGTGATGAATCCTAAATTCAAATAATTAACATTGACAAGTTATACTGTTAACTCACACAACTACTGACTGTTTGGCAAAAGCTTTAACACCCTGCACACTTATGTAAATATATATTCGCTACAGTTGGTAACTAAACTAACTCTATTGACCGTTTCAGTTAGTAACATTTTTCTGAATCGACTCGCCTTTATTTATAGTACATATAAACTAAATACTTTTTTTTGGTGAAAATCAACTAGAGCGTAAATAATTTCTAATAATATCACAACTGGTCAATTGATTTGATTTTTGCAACGTTTAATATAACGAATTTACGTATGAATCACTGAATTCAGTAGTAAAGGGAAAAATTGTATAGCCGAAAGCGTGCGAATATATTTAAAGTTATTAACACTTCATATTTGATATTTATATTCGTAAATCATCACTGTATTTATTAATTGATCCACGCGTAACTCTTTGTAAATTATGGATATGTACATAATTTACATATTCTAGCAAACTGGTATTCACGTGACTCTAACTTGCTCTCAAATATCATACATAATCGTACTTCTAAAGGTTAATATTATTACTTATCAAAAGTTGGCATATTGGAATTGGAATTGATTTTCAAAATTTTCTTCGCCTTTCATTGTCAAAAACTTTAGTTTATTTATGATGTTAAGTCCTTAAATTCTTCAATATTTATATTAGATTTTTTAAAGCTCTTCCTTATTTCGTAATTAATTTTTCCTTTTATCAGGTAAATATTCTGAAAATTTAACAATTTCATAGTCTAACACATTATATTAATTCGTTATTTTTATACCTGAAGTCTAGGTATTTTACTTCGTAAGATCAACAAGTATGTAAACTTTTATATCTAATGATCAGCTTATGTATGACTTTTTATTCGTATTCAAGATCAGCACATTATTGTTTGTTTACCTCTTATGATAACAAGCCTATATACTTCAATCTTTTATTCATAACTATAGATTAGCCTACATCCATCTTTATGCAGATCAACCCGCGATAATAAGCAATCAAAGATATTGCTTAAGAACAGCACATGAACTTTTATTCACAAGCACAGATTAGCTCATTATCTTTTATTCATATCTTCGGATCAGCTAACTATCTTCGGATAGTTAGTTGGGATCAGCTGCTATATATAAATAATATTTTATATCTAAAGATAACAACAGCCCATGGAGGGCCTAGGCCGAGCTTTTCGCATCCACTCATGTTGTGCGTGTTATATTTGTACATGAATGGAAGGGACCTACAGTTTAATGCCGAATCCGAACGGCGAAGTGAAAAGCTTGTCATAGCAATTTTTACTAGGTAGGTTTGCCATTGCCTGCCAAGTTCCAAGAGTTGGTGCCGTGTAGAAAAATTATTTTTTCTACATTTTGATTTTGCCTGTGCCGAGATTCGAACCCCGGACACTCTGCCACAGCGACCACAATTTTATTATATCATAACTTCAGCTCATCCCGAAGTTTTTGTGTTCATATCTTTAGATCAGCAAAATGATTCTATATTTATTTATATTCTTAAGATCAGTACATGATCTTTTATTAATAACTTCACATCATTTTTTTTTATTCGTGTCTTTAAATCTTTTATATCTTTAGAACAGCAGAAAGATTTTTTATCCACAACTTTTACTACGTTTTCGATATTTTTTATAATGTACTTAAATCAAATCGAATTCTTTTACCTTTTAAATTCATTATATGACCTTTTACGTATTAATTCAGTTCAGCCGCGGTACGTTAATCATGTTCATTTAAATATATTCATATCTTTAAATCATTACAGCGATTTTTTCATATCTGAGATCAGTTTATGATAACTTGTTCAGGTTAGTCAGGACATTTCTGAGGACCAGCGTACGATCTTTTACATCTTAAAATCAATATATGATATTTTATTTTTAAAGATCAGCTCACCTTCTTTTTTTTCTAAAGATCATTTGTTTATAATATCAGAACAGTTTAAATTTTTTTGTATAATATCAGCACCTTATCCTTTATTCATATGTTAAAACTCATGATTTTTTAATCATATCTTAAGATCAGTAAATTGTCTTTTATATGTACCTCAAGATATGGTAAGTGCATGATCTTCAATACCTTAAAATCAGCAAATGATCTTAAAATTAGATCATTCTGATGTCGATCTTCAAAAATCTTATATGATATTTGAACTTATTAAGATTTTGATCACTATAAATGTTCTTGATATTTACATAAAAGCAATGATCTTTGTACTTATAACAGTTATCAATATAAATATTATATAATAAACCATCCGTCATGTGCATTTCATTTGGAATCTTATTTGTTTTACATGTTAATTTTGAAGGTTCAAAAAAGATATCAGTAGTCTTCGTAAGCAATTAATTGATCCTCTTCTGTTTTAAAAACTATCTGCATATTTTATCACAGTGATCTACTTGTGACCTAATCTAACCATATCTAAATCGGCATATAGATCGTTATAAGTAGTTTATATACCATCAATGATCTTTTACGGACCTTCAATAAATATACGTACATATGAAATATAAGCTCTCTAGAAAATGATCTATCTGTAGTATTCTCTATCCAGTAGTATGCTCTTTCTATTAATAGTTACCAAGAGATATCATAGAGTTTAATATATTAATTATGTATCATCGTCTGATTTGATTATGTATAAAATTTATCTGATAAACTTAAGTACCACTGAGATCTTTAATGTAGGACACAATCTATTAATTCCTATTGATCTGTATAGCTTCTTTATATGACGTCATTGAACTGCCGATCCTCATACGATTTTGTGTTTAACTTTTAATGTAGCACAGGTCCTTATTTATTGATGATTTACCAATGATACGAAAGTTTTTTTATTTATTATTTTTAAATTGAGTTCAATGTTTATGCTTCTCACTTTAACCGATTTTATTCTACTGTTTTATAAAATTTCATATACATACATATGTATATTAAATAATGTAAACAATAAGGAACTCATGACACATATTCAGATCAAAATTTTATCATCATCATACGACAATTTGATTATGCTTGCTCAACAGTTTGAAGTATTAAAAGAAATAAACAAAAGTAAGGTTTACTTTGAAGTGCAGTTATGCAGGTGATTGATATTTTTGTTGTATAACAATTTATCAATCAACTGCAGGGTATAACAAATCTAAACAACAACAAAAACAAAAACCAATTTGTCAAACTAATTATTGCAACAAAAAAGGCAGTGAACAATTAAACGAAAAAAAGGCTCACCGATGTGTTGAAACAAATATCAAATAAAAGCAGTTAAGCAAACTTAAAACTTAAACATACATATTCACAAGGAAAAATACCCAATAAAAGCAAACTGCAATACCAATCGACAACCTGGGAAATAGACATCTCGCATAAGATACGATACTCATGCTGATAGAAATACTTTCTTAAACGAAAAAAAAATACTTTTTTTTTATTAATTTTTGCTCAAACTCTACTTTTTATCAATTTCGTTTTTGTCGTTGATGAAGCTGATGATAATGCAAATAAGCGAGATTGTGTTCGGACAAGCGAAACAGAAGATAGTAACAAGTGAAAATGACTAAAGGTGACGTAATTAAACCGATTTTGTTTAGGTGGTGCACGGTATGACACACCTACAAAAATTGAAAATAATTAGAAAGCAAATCTCATGCAAATAAGTTTTAAGAGTGGGAGAGAGAGCCCACAGAATCTTTACTCTGTTCAGAAAAGGAGGGGGAGAAAAAGACAGATCTAATTGATTTGATAATTGCACCCACACAATATCACTCGAAGAGAAGTTTGGTTTTTGAGAAGAAGCCAAATTTCTTGCAAATAAAAGTGGTTTCACTCTCACCAAAACTCTACCTATTTAGGGAGATAATTGTAGAGGGTAAGTGGTATGCACACTCTCTCAACATCAGTTTGATGTCGGGGAGCATACACAAATCACAGTTACTGTCGCTTATTGTTTCTTGGTTTACCTTTATCTTTAGCTCTCTTCTCTGCCACTCATATTTTTTGATGTTGTATAGACTCCAACACTGTCATGTGGCGTGCATAATAATAAACTATAATGAAGCAGTAAAAGAAGTAGACAATGTCGACGAGAAACCAAATCTCTACCTATTTTGGGAGAGAATGGTAGAGGGTAAGTGGTCACATGTCTAAATACTTACTTTTACTTTTAATGGCACAACAGCCCATGGAGGGCCTAGGCCGAGCTTTTCGCATCCACTCATGCTGTGCGTGTTATATTTGTGCATGAATGGAAGGGACCTGCAGTTTAATGCCGAATCCGAACGGCGAAGTGAAAAGCTTTTCATAGCAATTTTTACTCTTGTAGGTTTGCCATTGCCTGGCAAGTGCCAAGAGGTGGTGCCGTGTAGAAAAATTATTGTTCTCCTTTTTTTTGTGTTTGATTTTGCCTGTGCCGAGATTCAAACACCGGACACTGTGCGTAGCAGTCCAACGCACTACCACTACACCACAGCGATCACTGTCTAAATACTTAGTTATATAAAAACAATAGATTTGCATATAAAATCATATGTATTAATTTAATTTATTTAATGCAGCGAGCGCCGCTTTGCAGTTGCGCATGAGCAATAAGCATAATTCTTCTTTTTTGCTCAAAAACAAACTATTCGAAAGCAATAAATAAAGGAGAAGAGAAAAAAGACACAAAATTTCAACAACAAAAAAAAGTCAGACCTTATGAGAAAGAATAATAAACAAAATATAATAGTAGAAACATATTGATAGTTAGGTAAATATGGTAGTAGAGAGAGACGTAAAAGAAGGGGAACAAGAGATACATACCATAAATGTAATACAGTAGAGTGCATTCAACTCCCACATACACGCGCAAACTCCCAAAAATCATATTAACTTTTTATCATTCAACGACAGCCAATTTTTGATATTGTCGTTACAACAATGTCAATTTTTTTTGGGTTTTTTTTTAAGACAAAAGAACGGAAATTCTTTTATTTACATATTTTGATTTTCTTTTGTTTGCAGTTGCGCTCTGTTTACGTTTTGTTGTTGTTTGGCTTTTTATATGCACTGTAAACTTATGCTAATTAAAAACTTACATAACAATAACTTACCTTTGTTGTTATTGGATCATGCACATATGTCAAAAAAAGCAAAATGCATTCATTGAAAGAGTATTCGAATTTGTAGTAGGCGTTTGAGTCATCATTTGTCAAAGCAGTATTATAATTCTTTTTTTTTCATTTTAATTTTACGCTTTCTTCAACTTTTAATTGTTCCCTTTTCTAATGGACAGCTGTAATTATTAGGGTTGCCATATGCACAGAAGCAGCAGCAGTATGCTGAAACGCAAGCTCTTTAGAAACTTTACTGCTAGAGAGACATTCATGTACAAATATAACACGCACAACATGAGTGGATGCGAAAAAGTTCGGCCTAGGCCCTCCATGGGCTGTTGTGCCATCAAAAGTAAAAGTAAGTAAAAGAGAGGGGGAGAGATAGAGATAGATGGAGGTTACACATACAGAAGAGTCACTCATTTCAGTAGTTTCATCTTTTAAGAGCATAACACAAATAGCTATCATTTTCCAAATTTTTTTTTCGGGATAGTGGAAAAGTGTTGACTGTCCAGACTGGAAATCGTAGCTGAAAGCTCGATTTCCCGGCTTTATCTAGGTATACCTGTAAATATTTATATAATTTTCATACCAGTTGTCAAACCCAGTCTGTACTTTTATGCCTTTTCCTAGGCCTAGTTTATTCCTGAAAACTTTGACGTACTTTTTGTATAAGTATCCGTTCTTTTATACATGAATTTTAATATTCTTGTCATATCATAACTCACCTTTTTAATATAATATTTAGATGAATTTTTTATGAAGTTACTCAGATTTACGGTATTAATTTTTGTATATTTTTCAAGACCCTACTGAAAAATGAATATTAAAATAAAGCCAGTATTTTTATGCTATTTCCTAGGCCTTACTTATGAATATAATCGTTAGTGAATTTGATTTACATGAGTGATCTGTCTCTTAAACTTGAATTTTCATATTCCTTTCTTGGCTCTAAATAACATGTGTATTTAAATCTTTTGCGGACTTAAGCTCTATTCAAGTCTACTAAGTAAGTAAGATGCTAGATTTTATCAACTTTCAGTTTTGAAGATAACTTTAACTCCTAATACTGAATTTAGATGTAAAAGATGCAAATGACTCCTAAAGTAATTTTCCATGTCAGTCCTGAACTTAGGTAAACGAGGCTAAATTTTGTATCTGATCTATGTAAATAAAAAAAGTCCAAATTATTTTCGACTTTAAACTCTGAAATTAAATCTCCGTTAAGAAAGCCTTAATTTCTACTTTGAATTGAGATGCCCGTATTGCTCGTTTACTGCAAAACTGTCATAACTCATAAAACATAAATTTTAAGAAAAACTTTAAAATTTTTCAATTTATCTGTCACTATATATAATTGGTATTCACAAACACTCTTCTCATGTAAAGGGTTCATAAGATAAAGATATGATAAAGATAAAGCTCTAAATAAAGGTTATTTCTGTATACTTAACTCGAAATAGTCTTTTCGGCTTTTTTTTGGTGTTGTTTTCGATTTATGACAGTCTTGCAGCAAACGAGCGATATATAAAGGAGCCCTGAATAAAGGTAGCACTTATTTTTTCTACCGGGCCCCTAAATCTAGAAGTATTTACATTACTGAAAAAACTCAGAATATTTTTTAAATTCCATAAATTTCAATTAACGAGAACATGGCAACATTGTCAACATAGAAAAAATTCGAAAACGAAAAAAAAACAGCCAAAACAAAACAAAAAAACAAATTAATAGTTAAAATCTAAAGGGAGTCAACACTAATTAGTAAAGACGCATGTCAAAGAAATGAAATGTGGTAATAAATACCGTTACAATGTTATTAACTTTTCGACACTTTTGTGGAAGTGTGTATGTATGTATGTATGTACGTGTATGTGTTACTTATTTGTTAATATTTCTTGTTTTGTATTAAGTATGTACCTACATACTCGTATTTTTGTTTTATTGTTTACACACAACAGAATTTTAATGACTTTACGAATTTTGTCAACCAAAGTACAAGTAACTTGCGCCATTGCACTCGTTATTTCAACATTTTACAAATTCTACAAAATTTTTCTTTAATTCTTTTCTTTACATAGTACAACTTTTTATTGTTGTCTTAAGTTCTTGTAAAAAAAAAAGAAAAAAACAAAAACACAGCCAGACGAAGGAAAAGCAGATAAAGAAAATAAATATAAACAAAAGATTAAAATTAAATTCTCACTTGAAAAAGAGAAGAAAAAGTGCAACCACCTTTTTCTTTAGCAATTTCTTTTTTAAATCATACACTAATGAGTCTAACAGAGAGTGGTGCTCCACTGTTTCTCTGTAGGTTTGTCTGTCTGTCTGCAAGTCTGTTTGTTTGTTAGTTAAGCCGCGCACTTAATTGTCAAAGCAGTGATGACTTTCATCAGAGTCATCATCATCACCGTCATTATTGTAGCTCGTTGGTAATGTCAACAAAACTACTACTGTATTACCAAAAAGTAAACAACAACATCAAGAAGAAGAACACTTCAACGAAGAACTGCTATAGAAGTTTCAGGAAGATGCGATGCCAAAAGATCATCATTGCTAAAATGAGCTCAACCAAACACAAAATCAACACAGAAGAAAAAGGAAAAAAGAAAACAATTTAAATAATAAAAATAAAGAAGAATAATGATAATTATAATAAATGATAAGTGGATATAAATAAATTTTATGTACTATATAATCAACTAGAACAACAACTACAACAATAATGTTGAAGACTAGGGTAAACAACAATATTTAATTTAATATAAAATATGGATACAAGTATAAACAGGGTAGTGCGTTCCACCAGCACTATGGCTAGGGGGAACAAGGAAATTTGAAACCAAATTAGCAAATGACTAAAAATGGACTAATTTTGAAAACGAAAAAAGAAAGAAATTCAGAAAAGAACAAAATTTCGAAAATGGAAAAAATCTAAAATTAATAAAAATTCTGACAATTCGACTGTTATAAAGAGGGGAAAAATCAGAAAAAAATAAAAATGTACATTATTCTGAATATAACAAAAGTCTCGAAATAAACAAAGTTTTTAAAATGAATAAAATAATGATAATTGTCAAAATTCAGAAAATAGTCGAAATTCTGAGAGTGCAAAGTTAATAAAGTAAAGAAAATGGTCAAATTTCCAGAATATGAAAAATCACTGAAAACTAAAGAGATTCTGAAACTGCTAAAAAGTTATTCTGAAATTATCATAAGTTCTGGAAATGGGCAAAAATTTTGAAAACCATCAAATTCTGATATTGCGAAAATTTCTGGACAATACAAAAAATACTGAAAATTCACAGAATTCTAAAAATCTAGAAATTTTTAAAAACAGAAAGTGGATATTATTCTGAAAATGGACAAAATTCTGAAATGTAATTTTTGAAACAAGCTAAATTATGAAAATGGTCACAATTCTTCAAATACAAAATCAAACAAAGTTCTATAATGGGAAAAATTTCCGAATTGGGCATGTTCTCAAAATATGAACAAAAGATATTTAAAATGGAAAAATATTCTGAAGATTGTAAAAATGGACAAAAATTCGGAAAATTGGAGAAACTTTTAAGAATTGAAATTTCACTGAAAATTTAAAAAATTCTGAAATGCTAAGAATTATAGAAATAAAGATTATACTGCAAATGAACGAATGAATTCTGAAAATTTACAAACCTTTCGAAATTCACAAAATTCTGATAAAATGTTGATGTTGGGAAAAATATTAAAATATTAAAAACGTAGAACATTTGTTCAACTTACTTACTTTTAATGGCACAACAGCCCATGGAGGGCCTAGGCCGAGCTTTTCGCATCCACTCATGTTGTGCGGGTTATATTTGTACATGAATGGAAGGGACCTACAGTTTAATGCCGAATCCGAACGGCGAAGTGAAAAGCTTTTCATAGCAATTTTTACTCTTGTAGGTTTGCCATTGCCTGCCAGGAGGTGGTGCCGTGTAGAAAAATTATTTTTTCTACTTTTTGATTTTGCCTGTGCCGAGATTCGAACCCCGGACACTCTGCGCAGCAGTCTAATGCACTACCACTACGCCACAGCGACCACTAGAACATTTGTTCTAAAATAGGTTAAAATACTGTAAAATCTGAAAATGGAGAAATTCTGAAAATAAACGAGTTTCTTAAAATTTAGAAATTTTTGAAATATTTTTAGACACGAATATTATTCTGAAAATGTTCAAAAGTTCAGAAAATAAACAAATCTCAAAAAATTCGAAAAATTCAGAAAATGCACATTAAATTGGAAATGCACAAATTTTAGAAACAATGTTCTGAAGATGCAATTCTCTAAGTAAATAGAGCAAAATTCTGAATATGGAAAAATTGTAAAAAATTGAGAAACCTCGGAGAATTGGTAAAATTCTGAAAATAAAAACATTCTAAAATGCCCAATGTTTTAAGATTCGAAAATACTCCGAATATGGACCAAATTCTAATTTATTTTAAATTTTGTAAAATTCTGATAATAGAAAATTTTTCATAAATGTATTGAATACTGATTGATCGACAAAAGACAATATTCTAAAAAAGTCAAAAAATTCTGAAAATAAAGAATATAAAGGAGGAAATAAATTCTAAAAATGCAAAAGAATTAAAAAATGGGCTAAATTCTAATAAGAAAATCTTGCCTATGTACTCCGTTTTCAGTTAAAGTTATTTTATAGCACTGTGCATTGTATGCCTCAAGCTCCGAGCTAAGGTAATCGATCAGGAATGGTATCGTTTGGACGTGTGAAATAACTTACACCCAGTATATGAATACCATGCCGACAACTTCATCACTGCACTGAAGTGCCCCATAAGCCAAGAGTAGTCGGAGCGCAGTAACAAACAATAATGTCAACATAGATCTAAAAAAAAAAAAAAAAAAAAATAATAATAAAAATATAAACCTTACCTTGTGTTGCCTTTGTGTGAGTAAACTTTGTCTGTCTGTTTGTCGCTCTTTCTGTGAATAATTTTTTCCAGTAAGAATTTAAGTTTTAACTACTCTATGCATTTGAGTTTTGCTCAACTTTAGTTCGAGGAAATTCCATGCGCTTTGACAAACACTTAGGCTTCAAGTTAATATTATGAAGAAGCAGTGTTGCTAATGATAATGTTTCATGCTAGTGTTGATGTTGATTATGATGATTTGTTCGCCATCTGTTTGCACTCAAGCTAATTAACTTCACTCATAATAATTGCTCATAATATCACTCAGTCAACTTGAATTAGTATAGTTTTTTTTTCTCGTTATGATAATTTTTTTACTATGTATTATTATCCAACATTCTTTTTAAACAATTCATATATTTTTATGCATAACTTTTTCATTTCTGACATAAAGGGTGTTTTTTTGTGTGTGTGGTTTTCAATCTGGCAATACTTTTTGTGGAGTTGGTGTTTTTGACAGCTGTCACTTGATTTATGCTCAGTTTGGTTTGCCATTTCATAATGAATAGACTTACTCCTGGGCAACGTTTGCAAATCGTGCAAATTTATTACCAAAATAATGGTTCGATTTCACAAGAAGCTCACTTTTGGTTGAATGGGTACGTTAATAAGCAACATTGTCGCATTTGGAGTGATCATAATCCACAAGCCATTGTTGAGACGCCGCTACATCCTCAAAAAGTCACTGTTTAGTGTGCTCTATGGGCAGAGGGAATCATTGGTCCATATTTCTTCAAAGATAATGTTACAGTCAATGGGGAACGCTATAGAGCCATGATTAATGACGTTTTCGTGCCTGAATTGTGAATTGGAGGATGTTGATGTGGACGACATTTGGGTCCAACAAGACGCTACAAGGCCCTGCATGCCATACAGCCAACAAAACAATCAATTTATTGAAGGAAACAAACTTTTGGTGAGCGCATTATCTCGCGTCGTGAGCCTGTGACGTGGTCTTCAAGATTGTGTGATTTAACACCGCTGGACTATTTTTTGTGGGGTTATGTGAAGTCGCTTGTCTACGCAGATAAGCCCGAGACGATTGACTCCTTCGAAGAGAATATTCGGCGCGTTATTACTGATATACGGCTCCAATTGCTGCAAAAAGTGGTCGAAAATTGGGCTTCTCGGCTGGAATTTATTCGAACCACTTACTCGAAATCGTTTTTACTATCGCAAATCCTTTTCTTTATAATAAAGCTAAATTCTTGGCCATAACATTAAATTATATGCGTTTCATTTCTTCTTAAAAACCACACTTCTAAAAAAACACCCTCTACATAGTATGTATGTATTTATAGATCAAAGCGTTTTTTTCTTGCACTTAGTTGAGCCACTAATTTATAAAGCCCCCTTTAAATTTTATTGTTTTCTTTTTGAATACTTATGTTGCATAGTATTTTTATTACTTCACACTTTGTTGCTAATGAATGTGTTGCATCTTTGAAATACACTATTTGTGATGTACTTTAGAAAAGAATTTCTCATCTTAATGTAAACAAAATGTTGTCTCTGTGGGTCAAAGAAAGTGTTTGTTGTGACAGGTTTCAGGTTTTTCTGTTGTTCTCATCAAAAGTTAAACTCTTTACGGTTCACTTAATAATTTCAATTGAAGCGTAGAAATGTGAACAATTATTTAAAGGTACATTATATATTTTCAATTCAAGAAGTGTAAACAATAAAAAGTAGGGGAAAAGCGTGTACCTCGGTACCTTATTTTTCATTTTTTCATTTGTTCTTCTTTAGCTATTGCCAACAGCTTCTTATTGAATACTGCATGCATTGCCAACTAAAAACAAAAACAAAAAACAAATTATGAAAGTTGACTAAACATAGGTAATACAATATTTACTTGCTAGATGAACAATAATTTCAATTGTCAAATGAAATGTGAAACACAAACAAACACTGCAAACTAAACCATTTTGCACGTGCTAAAAATACATACACCATATGGTATGTACAAAAAACAATAGTTTCGGATGTATGCAGTACTGATTGCTGTATGACATTTCAGCAACAAGTTTGTCACTTTTCACTTTAGGTTGTGATTGTTTATGCTTTATGTGACTTGACTCAACTGGCACTGAGCTGATTGCTTTTGCTTTTGTTTTTTAGTTGACTTGTTTTGACTTGCTTTAAGTTTGAGTGTCACGTCGTCGTTTACATGATAACTTTCCTTGTAATACAATTTTATTGTTTAAACATTTAAGAAAGAAGTTGGCAATGCTCTGCATAAATATAATATTTACAAGTACAAGTATGTTAGTAGTATTAAATAAATCTTTAGTGGAAATGTTTTGTGTATTTTTTGAGCTTAAAATTTATCTACTGGTTGTTTTCTTCTTCCTTTCTGGTTCTTTTTATTTTGGTATGCAATAAATAAGAGTAAACAGCTTGTGAATTTTAATGATTGAAGCGGAGGTGGGCACATCATCATCTTGATCATCATAAAATAATGAAAGTGATTTGCGTGCGTGAAATATTAAAGAAAAGAGACCAGCAGAAATTTCCAATTTTCAACTGGCAACTTCTCATGTTGCATACACAAAATATTGAGTGGATAAATAATGAGAGCTCACTGCTGCCCACGCAGGTGGAAGTGGGATTTTTATTAACGAAAGGAAGCATTCGCATTACTTATAATGTAACTTTAAAATTTTACTGCATAGAATA
Organism: Palloptera scutellata; assembly: GCA_958295655.1. Lineage (NCBI taxonomy): Eukaryota > Metazoa > Arthropoda > Insecta > Diptera > Pallopteridae > Palloptera > Palloptera scutellata. The sequence continues at coordinate 92,203,913 of OY282450.1, forward strand.
TTTATGAAATTTATAAAACTAAATAAAATTTATATAAATGAGAGCTTATTGTTTTATTGCATAGCAATAAAATAAACTGCACAAAAATTTTGCGTAAATTCGTTAAAGTTTATAAAATTGAATAAATACTTGATATTTGATCTTAGCATATTGAGAGTATATTGCCTCTTTCTTACTGAATGGAAACCACAAACAATGCTTGGTCAATTATTTCAAATGAGTTGGAATTATTTTTATGAAGCATGTTGAGTTGATCTTTCTCACTCTTTATCTCTCTCTGCCATAATATGTGATTAGTCAATTATTGCACATATAAAATATTACCCATCTTCTAAAAATATTGAGAGGATTTTACTCTCTCTGTCTGTCTCTCACTGAATGGGAATCAACTACTGTGATTGATCAATTACTTCAAATGAATTGGAGTTTCTCGGGCTTCGCTCTCTCACGGAATGTTGAATTCATCGAGATGAGTCAAAGACTATCTCTCTGTATGCATGAATGTTCAGTGCTTCTGAAACTAGTTTGACATGTACATAGTTGGATGTGAGAGAATCATTCTATTCTATCTACTATTCCATATAGTTAACCCGAGCTTCCAGTATTTTTTCAGTTAACTTAGTACCATAATTTTAAGTTTGCATAGTGAAGTAAATGTCTATATTATTATTTTTTCTTTATGGAACTAAAGTAAAATGTAAAACATTTAAACCAAAGTGATAACAAAACCAAAATCTGGAATTTCCATAAAAAATAAAAAAAAGTGTTCTAAGAATAACCTGAGAAAAAAGTGTCTAAAAACATGTGATTAGCTGTGAGCAAAGATAGCTACAACAAAAAATACATAGACTTGTAGAGTTAGAATTAAAAAAACCAAAGACAAAGGCAATAAAAAATCAACCGCGCCTAATTAAAGAGCTCGACTGAAAGTACAACGCTGTGTGCCGGTGTGCATGAAGTAAACAGTTTCCAGAACCTTTTTCACATTTAACATATCTAACTACAAAATAATAAAGAACTTGACCAGCACAGCGAAAAAATGCGACTCTTTACAACAACAGCAACGATACCAGCAACATCAGCAGCAACACCAAATGATGCCACACTCGAGCGTGACATCATAGAAAACTCACATATTATAGGTGAAAAAGAAGGCCTCAATGATGGTGGCAGCACCAGCAATACCAGCCGCAGCAGCAGCAGCGACCACAAAGATGATGACATAGCTGCTGTTGGACAACAACATATGCTTAATTTGAAGCTGAAAACGCCCAGCAATAATATAAGTGGAGGAAGGCGTAGCAGCAAAAACAAGAATGGACACAGTAGCAATAATAGCGGCAGCAGCCACAGCAATAAGAGCAACAAGAAACATAAAACACTAAACTCTAATAAAACGACAAAAACAGCGACAGCAACAACAATGAGTATTTTCCAACAACATTACGATGCCACAGTAGCAGCAGCAACTCCAGTAGCACTGATGCCAACAAAATCAAGGTCTCTGGAACGTTATGCTAAACCACCGCACACTTTGCACGCATACATGGATGAAACTTTAACACCAACAACATTTACACAGCGACGTCGTTTCTTTTCACCATTCAAATCGATGAAGCGACGTAGTCGTAGCAGTAGCAGCAGTGGCGGTGGCAGTGGTATCTATAGTCGTGATTGTGATGTTGTAATAATGCAGCAACAACATCAACAACAGCAGCACCAGCTTCACCAGCAACAGCCACAAATACAGCATACACACGAACAGCATCATCAGCATCCTCACTTGCAACACATGCAACAGCATTTGCAATTGACAACAACAACCATCACCGCAACAACAAGCTCACAAAGCGGTGACAGCGGCACTGGTGGCACTGAACTCGAGCAAGATTGTAGTCGCACCTCGGCAGCGGCTAGCAGTCAATTGAGCTTAAGCTATTCACAATTGAGCAGTAGCGATGAGGAGAACAGCAACAGCAACAGTAACAGCTGCAGCAACAATGCCAGTGATAATGATGACGAAGACGATGATGATGTGGATACTCGTAATGTTAATGAAGGAGCAGCTGTTATTATACACAATGTTGCTAAGAACTCAAATGTTTCGCAGCATGTTGATAACGATGACGATACAAATTTCATTGTATCCGTAGAAGATTTAGATGCATCATTTAGTGATACAGCAGCAGCAGAAGCTGAAGCCGTAGATGAGGAATCTGAAGAGGAGCAACGTTTCTACTGTGGTGACATCACTTTAGTCGATGATACATATTCGAATTATGATCCGAAAAATGATGCTGAACGTATGTTTTTGCAAGTGGTTGGCATATTGCGCGATGAAAATGAGGTTTGTTGTTGTAATTTAAATGAATTTACTACTATATTAAATTTTTGTGCAATTGAATAGATCCGAATAGCTGCTATACACATCAGTACATATGAACATATCGCTTTGCATTAATGTAGAAAGTCCCTAACTAGCATTTTCTGATACAATTGAGTACGGTCAATCTGTAAAAAAGAAATAGTTATTGCTGCAAAAAAAAAAATTTTTGGTAGGTCCTTTCTACATTAAGGTAACGATATGCATGTGTGTATTTATAAAGTACTCATTATGTATAATAATCCTCTTAAATAGTGATGAATTTTAATTAATTATACTCTGCGGTTGTCGACGAATGCAGCAAAAATTTTAATGTTTTCATGCTCTCACTGACAAGTTTTATTTGCAAATTTATTTATTTTTTGGAAAATTTCAATATTTTAAGCTATAAACGAAAAGCACTCAAACCCAAAGCACTGTATCCTTTGGTAAAATTCTCAGATCTCTGACAAATCACGAAACTTGATAGAAAACTTGTCAGAAATTGTACAATGCTAAGCGAGATCCTTCATACTTACATCCTTTCGTTCGAACGAGAGTACGTCCTCCTTCTATGAACCACTGTTAAACATTTTTCAAATATTTATTATTTAACTAAAGTATCTTTCATCATCCCTATCTAAAATAATAAGAGTCAAAATAGTTTTCAGCTTCAATGACAAATTCATAAAGTGTAGCTAACAAAAATTATTACAAACTATCAAAAATTACACCCAAAATATTAACATGAATGTGAAAAAGAGAAAAGCATTTAAATTAATTAAAGTAGTATAAATATTTGCATGTGTGCTGATTTACAATAATTTACAATTATCATTTATTTAACGAATTGTTATTGAATTAAACGTTGTTGCTGTTGCTGGTTATTGGTCTCAAAGATACATGCATGAATTTACACAATGCCTGCCAGAAAAACCACACTGCAGCAATAACAGAAATTGAGTGTATGTAAATACTACAATTAATTTGATTGCAAAATGTGCAGAAATTTTTATGTTACTACATGTTGTACCTACTACCGACAACATTTATAAAAAATAAACAAAAACTGAAAATGATAATTACGTGCAAATATTGATATCATCACATATGGTACATACTGTGCATATGAAGAAATGACCGACAAAATTTCTCAAGCACTAAAATAAATAGCTCGGTTGAAACTTCATTGCTCGAAGAAAGTGGGTCTTACAAATGCCATTTGCAAACAATACTGCAAAATATACTCAGTTATTTCAGGATTGAGGAATTTGATTATTAACAAAATTTCTCTCTCGCCTCTGTTCTTTTTGCTCTCTGAAAAGCTGTGATGTGATTTTTGTTTCCAATTGATCTATTTACCTGCTCACTTATTCGGCATCGTATCCTATTAACTCCCTAAATTTATATGCAAAGTTTTACAACATCATAAGGACATTATAGCTTTGCGTACTGTGAATCTGTCGTACTGTCGTCTCCTGTGAGACTTAGGCAACTCATTCATCATTTACGAACCTTTGCGACAGTTCCAATTTACCTGAACGATTTCTCTATAGATTGGATTTTCTTTTCAATCATTTTCTTCCATGACATCTAGGCCGTCCGTTTTTTCTGCTACCTTACGGTTTCCATTCTAATACTTCTCTACATACTTTGTTGGGTTCGTGAAGACTATAGTGATCTCTTAAATATTTTGTCCACAAACATATGAGCAATTCCAATCAGTTTATATCATTCTCCTCTCAAATCTATCTCCTCTTTGTATATTCTACATTTACGCCTCTTATCAAGCAACCTTTCACTTCTACATTCTATTTTTACACACTAGATAGGGGTCATCTTCTCTCTTAACATTTTTTAGTTATAATTCTATCTTCTTCATATTTGCTACCACATTTACTCCCTATCTCAATATTCATTTACTTCAACCTCCTAACTCAAAATTGTCTAACATCTACCTCCTTGTTATTAAATCTATTACATCCTTCTTCTTCTATCTCAATATACTTCTACAAGACCAATGATATAAGTTTTGAGTACACTTCAAAAATGTTGATAAAAATTAACACGTTTAATCCCAATCCATCAAAATTTCGATTTTGGAAAATTTGATGTTAGGGCTTTAGCAAAATAATTCAGCGATATTACTCTCAACATATGATGCTAATCTATTAAACCGCCAATCATATTAGGTTACTTAGTTTTTGAGAGAAGACTAACTGTCACAATTTAATTTCTATATATTTAACGACTAATCAGATTTCTTTCACACCCAGATGTTCATATATTGAACAGCCAATCAGATTAGCATCTAAGAGCAGACTATTCTCACTATTTTATGTACATACATTTAAGCATTCATCAGATTAGATTATCTAACTTTTGAGAGAATATTACGCTCAAAATATAATTTTCATATACATATTTAACCACCAATCAGATTTCTATCAGATATTTGGAGAAATGTGATTGATCAGAAATTTAACAGCAATCAGATTGGTTTCTGAGAGCAAACTACTCTCTCTCAAAATTTCTGCTCATGCAGTAAGTAAGTTTTCTTGTGTTCTGAAAGCAGGTTAATGTCACAAACTGGTTTTCATAACTTTAGTGTCTATTAGGTACTATTAGGTACTTAAAAAAAATGCTCTTGATTCAAAAAAACACAAAAATTATACTTAATTGTATTAAAAGCTTAAAATCTTAAATGCATTGCAAAGGCAAATATTTGAAGAACTTTCAAAATCTTAAGAAACGTGCTGCTATTTTTAACCTTCAAATATTTTCGTAATGGAATCTCGCGATTAGCAAAGAAAAATTTACAAAAAAGAAAAGATTTTTATTTATTTTTTTTATTTTATTTTTACGTAGATAGCAGTAATACATACATAAAAAGTTTTCCGCCACGCCACTTCCCACCCACTAATAAGCACATAAACTGCTCGGTTGCTAGCACAGCAGTATGGTTTTTTCTTTTTTTTTGCAGTTTAACTTAATTATGAAAAATGATTGCATGATGAAACAGAAGCTGAAATCTTTAAAAATACTGCGAACATGCAAAGCAAAAACAGCAGCATAGTCAACTTATTCCGAGCTAGCGATTTTGATTTTGACTGTGATTTTGTTAGTCAGTAGTTATTCCAGTTTAATCATTCATAAGCATACATTCATTATTCATTCTTCTTTCATTTCACATTTACTTCACTTTTAAGCTGAATGTTTATTTTTGATATTTTTGCTTTAGCAAATATGTAACTAAATAAATTGTTATTCCTACGATTGTATAATGCTCACAAATCATTACCAAGTTGAAATTTTTTAGCTGTCTCTTTAATACCACGCCCAGTTGTCTCTGTGATGGTTGTCAAAGCAGCATCGATAATTTCAAATTTCGACGTATTTGAATGAGATTTTCATTTGGTTGATATTATATACATCGCATCGCTCGTGACATTTAGCGAATTGAACAATTCATTTGTCATATGGCACGTGATTGATATTGTTCAAAAACTTAAAATACGAACACGTCACTCCGCCTACATTACAATATAGGTCCGTTATAATGATGGTACCTTTCGTCCGTAGTAGGAGTCATGCGTTCACTAGCACCCTCCATTAAGAGGGCATTTTTGCTTGTGGTGGTTCTTTTGCGTAGCACACGGCATGTGAATATCGCACTTCTCTTGGAATAATCTCCCTGTATATTCTTTAGCCTTCGAATAGCCTTTAATAGATTTTTTGTTGTTGACGTAATAATCATGTAAATCCTGTAAGCATTACTTACTTACTTAGCTGGCACTACAACCGATGATAGGTGAAGCTTCCCAGTCACCTCTGCTATGCGCGCGCTGGCGCCAGTTGATAAGGCCAAGTGCAGTCAGGTTGCCCTGCACCTGGTCTTTCAAACGGAGATTAGGACGTCCCCTTCTGCGTGTTCCTCCACCGTGGTTCGAATAAAACACCCTTCTAGCCATCTTATTCGATGAACGTCGTCCACGCATACTGGACCGTGTAAATCTTACGGAGTATCTTCCTCTCGAACGCTCCTAACATCCTCTCATCATTGATGGTCAATGTCCACGTCTCTGCGGGAAGGATGAGGGACTTATAGAAGGTTTTTTTCGTCGGTCGATAGAGGGCTGTACTTCTCAATTGCCTACTGAGCCCGTAGTAACAACTGTTGGCAAGAGTTAGTCTCCGCTTGATCTCAAGGCTGACATTATTGTTGGCGTTTATGCTATCCTGTAAGCATTGCTTAATACACCAGTATGAGAATGTATAAGTATAGGTAAATGCATAGACTTACCAGTGGATCGCTACCATTCGCATTGAATATTGGTGTATCAAACTCCTTGACACGCCTATCAGTTTTCTCCCGCCTGAATAACATTTATCGAAGTATACGAGCCGACATTTCCATATCTTTCTACGAGCACAGTTTTATTCTTCCAACCCGTTCAATATTGTATCATATCCATCCAAACGCCATGCCTCGTAGCAGCGATAGGTCCTTGAATACCACCATTTTGTACTGGCTTACCGATAATAAGTAATAGCCATTGCATGATTCAAAACCATAGGTTTTCACACTCGTATCGTATATCCAACTCTTTTCACGCTCGAGCGTATTTACATCGGGTGCCCGGCCCAATCACATTATGTCTTAGCAACCACATTTTATAGCGCGGTGTAATTGTTTGCAATTCGTCTACTGTATTTTTTTTTTGGGATCAATGGTGACGCCACCTTTGCCACAGCCAAAGAGTACATTTATACAGCCGCACTTAAATGTCATCAGATAGGTTAATGCCCTAACCTTTTCGGAATCAACATCGGTTCCGAAACGTACACCCCTCTTTAAGGGCAACCGATTTTGAACATGATGCGCCCGATATCCTGTTATAATCTCATATATCTCATTCTCTCGAATTATGGGAAATGTCACTTCCAAACAGGCGGAATACCCTCCACTGTAATACTGAATAGATTCGAATAAATATATTTCCAATCGTATGGGGAAATTGTAAAAGTCGTTAGCACTTAAGTTAGTTATTCTAGCACTCTGCCATTTAATTAGTTACTTTTGATTGATCAAACATTTCTTTAAATCAATGATTAAATTTCCCTTACATTTTAGCTTTCACTTTACCCTTCTCCACATAAACATCTTCTTTTTTTTACGTTTATTAAATCGATCATTTACATTAATTGAATAAATGAAGCTTAAAACTTTTCCACACCAAAAAAAAAAAAACAAATAAAGGAGAAAAACACCGGCAAAAATTTTACATGAAAAATACGTGGACATAATTTTTTTTTTCCAGGCCGCAGGAAAAAAGTTACGGAAGAGTGGATGGGCCGTCCATTCACAGCTGCTGCCAATGCCCGTAGTTGTATTCTTAAATTGAATTTATGTTAAAGTGTAGTTAAATTGAATTGTTATGGCCCTATATTGAAATGTTTTCATTTAAAACAATTTTAAAAATGCTTTTAAATACTTTACAATTTTTGTTGTTATTATATTTTTACATGCGAAAAAGTGATGGTAAAAAGGTAAAGCTTTTGAAGGGCAAAGTTTTTGTAGTGAAATACTACTGTGGGCAAAAAGTAGTAAGACTTTTTAATTTAAATTTCGCGCGGAAACCCATTCATCAAAATATTATTTTTTTAAGGTTGGTATGACTGTCGGTGACATCTGTGCCAAATGTCACATCGAAATAATCATTAGTGTTTAGTATACGCTTATCTTTCTGAAGTACAAAAAGTGCATTCGGCGATTTTCACAATAAGTGAAATTATTCAACAAAGAAGTTCCATTCAATTTTGTGTGCGGAATCAAATTTCTGGTGCCGAAACGTTCAGAATGTTGCAAAAGCCCTTCGGTGATAATTGTATGTCGCGAGCAAGTGTTTTTGATTGGTACAAATTATTCAAAGATGGTCGAGAACGCGTTGACGACGAACCACGTCCAGGACGGCCATCAACATCAACTGATGATCAACACGTCAATAAAATCAAGGAATTGGTGCTCGAGAATCGACGATTAACAGCCAGAGACCTTACTGGCATCGTTGGATCGTTGGAATATCGGAAGGATCAGTGAAAACCATTTTAAAACATCATTTGGGCCTAAGAAGAGTGAATGCACGATTGGTTCCAAAATCACTGCATTGGTTTTACGAGACCATTTTGCCAAAAATTCGACTGATATCGTTCCGCAACCACCCTATTCGCCTGACCGTGTGATTAGCACCGTGTTACTTTTGGCTATTTTCTAAACTCAAAAAACCGCTTCGTGGACCGTTTGACCGTTTTGAGTCAATTGAAGACATTAAACATGAATCGCTAAACGCATTGAAGGCTATTCCGGAAATTGACTTTAACAACTGTTTCGAGAATTGGAGAAAACGTTGGCACAACTGTATTGGGGCCGGGGGGGATTACTTTGAAGGGGACGAAATAGATTTGGAAGAATGAATAAAAAAATTTGAAATTATGAACAAAGTCTTACTAACTTTTGCCCACAGTAGTAGATGAAGAATTTGCATACATTCATTTATACATACATAGTAAATAAAATATAAATGAAAAGATTTCGTCCAAACTCGCGGCAGATTTTGTCTGTGAACTTAAAAAGTATTTGTGAATTTCCGACCCAACATAAATCATAAATTTTATTATCAAAAAATAGAAGAGAGGAAAAAGTGCTCGTAAATCAAAAGACCTTTTGATAATTTTAAAGGTCTTTTGATCATTTTGATGGTCTTTCGATCCGAACAAAGGCTCAACATTCTCTTAGAAAGTAAGTTAGCGTCTCCTCATCTTCTCTATGGTATATACTCTGTCTCATGGAAAAAACGTAGCTTATTTAGGTGATATCTAAGTACATAGTTTCCACTTGCAGTATGACATCCGATTTATTTCAAGAGATTTACTGATCATGAATGTGGAAAACAACAAACTCTTTAGTTTGCCTAAGACTGGAAATAAGATTTCAATATTTGATCCATTAATTTATTTTTGCCCCTTAGCTTGCATAGTTCTCATAAAAGAACAAACGCGTATAGTGAGAATCCAAACGGCGCATTGAAAAGTTTTTCCAAGTAAATTCATGGAGTTGAGGCCAAAGTTCTATACATGTTTAAGCCTATCTCAATATAGACCTGCAGTCATTTCAACCTGCTGCTTTGGACCTCTAACCACGAATTCCCAGGTTGCGTAGGTCGTCTAGCACAGAGTCAACCAGCTTAGATTTAGTCTGAGTTGGTACCGTGTAGAAAATATATACCTGGTATTCTATATTTCTACTTTGAACTATGCCGGATCTCAAATCCTGACACTCTGTGTAGCAGTTCAGCATACTATAAACTACAGACGACATGGCAATCAATACATACCAGCTGTTATTGTCCCGCTATAAACCCTCAGTATTTAATCTTCTTCAGTAAAATTGTGATAATATCTTATAAGTTCAAAATCAGAATGAAATTTAAAGGATTAGTAAACAGTGAGCGCACTTTTCACTTTAATGTTAAATTTTATGATTTTAGGAGGGTAACATATGGAAACAGTATATCTCTTATAATTTTTCTAACATTCGATTCTAACTGCCTCACTGTAAGCTCAAGCACTGAAACCATCCTATAATTGAAGGTACCCACATATTTTGAACAACCCTTCTTCTTCGATTCTTTTACTTACTTTATTTAGTAAATTTGTGAAATGCACTCCTCAGCTTCTTTCCACAATACGCTCTTAAATTGAACATAAAATGGCTTACCACAAAACTCACTTTTACACATGTGACCATAATATTATGTGCACATACTCGGGTCGTACAAACATTTGCACTCCGTATATGCTAAAGAATGAAATAAAACACAGATGACACAACTATTTAATACTGAAATATTTATATACTTACTCGTGTTGTTAATACCGTGGATATGTAAAACAATCCTGTGAAATGGCAACAATAATTCCCAAATGTATTTACCACATACACATACGCATACATTATAAATACAAATAACCCAGTAGAACTGAGGATCATCGTAGGAGTAATCGGCAAGCGCTCATCACCGAACAATGGATTACTCCCCTTTGCTCCAGAGCTCATGCATTTTATACTCCTTTTTAACAAAGAGTAATCATCATGACCTCCAAAATTAGTGATAAACGAGGACACAATTGCTGGTCGGCCTTTTCTCTCTCATTTGCTTCTATGTAGTTGCAAAATTAAATGAACACAACTAAAAATTCTCAATCGGACGGGTTGCCGAGTCAAATAGAAATTTACTGTTTGTTTTCGCTGTTTTGCTCTTACACATATTAATGTCATCTTCGACAATAAATCTCATTTATTGCTCGCTTTCGATTATTAAAGCAGCAATCATTTGAGGAGTAATCCGATTTAGTGCAACTGGGATACCTTATACTATGCACACATGCATGTATTTATGTGCGCATTAATTGCAACACTGTTATGATAATTATGCAAATTGCAATAAACTTTTTCATTGCACATACATGTTACATATAAGGGCATATAGTTACTTTATTAAATATTAAAAATAAAAAATTTGGTACTTTTTTAATATTTCACTTCTACATGTCAGAAAAAATGATGGCAAATAAAAAGAAGGAAAAAATATTCCAACTGACATTAAAGCATTAAAATCATTAAAATGATACGTTCTTTTATGTATTTTTTTTATTTTTTTTTTGAGGGATTTTAAAATAGTATCATTACCTTTTTATTACGTACTAATTAAGTTCAAAATTTCTTGCTTTTGGAAAGTTATTTTCTTCGACAAAGTATTTATTGATAAATTATTTGATTGCAGAAATAAATAAAACATTATACAAACAAATTGCCACATACAAATTGCCACATTAATTTAGCTTTGTGACTTTTTAATTTTACTGGCAAATAAGCTTATTATAAATACCTGCTAAAAAAAACTTATTTCTAAAAAAGTATTTCTTACTTATTTTTAATATTCCTTTTTTGCATATTTTACACTACCTTGCTTGCAAAACAAGCATAAAAGGATAATAATTTGCCTTTTTTCCAACTTTTTCTATCATACATTCATTCATTTTCAAAGTTAAGAACGAAATACGAAACTGCTTACTTTCTTTACTTGTATAAACTTAAGGTATACATATGTACATACATACGTACTAATTTACATACTTATACTCATAGTTACATACTCATAGCGTTTTTTAATTATTATCTTTTATACTAAAACTAAGAGATGTGCAGACACAGGGTTGTAATGCAGTGTATCCAATGTTAGTTAGATTATTTTTCCCTCTCCTCTGGCTAGTCTTATGCCTAGAGTTTCTCATCTAGTTCTGTCACCCGCAATTGGTTGAGTACTTGTCATATGTTACTTTGAGATATATTTTTATGATTCTTCTTTCTCATAAGAGAAAACCTCATTTAAAATCTTTGAAAGAAAAATTTAAATTGTCGGATGCAAAAACAGTTTAGAAACGATCAAAGAACCTTACACCAAGTTATCGAAATCTCTACTTTCGAAAGGTTGGGCAATGATTTTCGGCAGTGATGGTCGCCGTGGCGTAGTTTATAGTGTAATGGACTGCTTCGCTCGATCTGAGCTCAGGCAAGAATCAAAAAGTAAAAAACACAATTCGGCATAAATGTGTAGGTTCCACTCGTGTGAAAATATAACACGCATAACATGAATGGACGCGAGAAGTTCAGCCTAGGCCCTGCATGGACTGTTGTACCATTTATAGAAAAAATAAGAAGAAGATAAGCAAAGAGTTAGGAAGTCTAAATTTGTATTATGTATTACATATAAGATCGAAGAGGTGGACGAATTAAAATATGGGTTTTCTAATAGTTATAACTCTAATGTAACTAGCGATTTATTTTCCCATCGTTTCTAGTTATGTATAACAATAACATGGGAAATAACAACTAAAGTTACAGAGATAAGCGTATAACTATAGCTCTAGAATGTTGTTTAACATCCCTAGTTTCTATAACAAGCCTACTGTGAATTGTCATTAATGGAAGGAAAAGAACAGTTTGAAAAAAAGCAAAATGAAAATGTGTCAAAATGTCTACCAAAGAAATGTAATGAGCTAAAAATTACAAAATTATTAATGAATTAATTTTGAATGTGAATGACAATACAACGAACAGGAAATTTAACGAATAAAACTTAACTATAGTTATTAAATAGTTTAAACACCTCATGCAAATGAATCAAATTGGTTTCAAATTACTTTAAATTCCATTCGATTTCAGGTGATTTCAAGTAAATCCAGTTGACTTAACTTCGAATCCCAATTGACTCAAATGACTTTGAATCCCAATTGCCTTCAAGTGATTTCCAATTCCAATTGGTGGCTCAAATTGACTTTATGGTAAATGCCAATTTATCGCAAGTGACATCAAAGCAGTCATAATTGATGAAGTCACAAGAATTGCACACACAAAATACTTCATTTTGTAATCTGGAATCCAATATGTTACACAATAACTGCAACAAAAAATTATTACTTAACTGGAACTTATAGTTTCAATTATAATATTAACCAGCAGTTTGCCCTTCTCCTTAACATAAGATAGCTTTAACATATGTAATAAAGCATATTTACTTAAAGCTTAAAAAAATTACATACTTTTTAAAATTGTTTTTCTAAATTAAAGCATAAAACATAACTGAAACTGAGAGAAAAATGAACGTTAAGGTTAAGCACCTACTCCAATTGCTAATAGAATTTTCTTGTTAGTCTCTTTGCGGTTTTAGTAACACACATACTCACATATCACAACATCCCACAGCGCCACAGCAGGATCTCCCTCCAATACACGCTCAAATATAATATTGACTAAAGACTACATTCACACACACACACACTACTTTCTTTACCTCAACTCACCACACCTCACCACTTCACTGGGTTTTTCTAATAAATACTCGTACTTCTTTTTACAGAAAAATTTATTTTTTTCTTTCTGCTTTTACTACGCTTTAAAAAGTAGCGTCAAAAGTAATAAGCACCTCGCAATTTTTTAATAAGCTGAATAGTGAAGAAAAGGAAGGGAAAAGAAAAGGAAGGATGAAAAAGTTAGAGAGTGAAAAAAACGGGGATACCATAGAAATGTAATTTTTTTGTATGCGGCAACTTTTTTGCTGTTGGTTGCACAAGTAACTCAACAGGAGTTGGCATTGCTCTACCTCTCTAACTACCTCCAGCACCTTTGATCATGTAGCTATCCACATACAAACAATCGCAACATTACCACTACTACTACTTATTTACTTTCTTTACTGGCTGTGGAAAGGTATTAAATTGCACAATGTTGCGCTTTTCACTCTCTTCATTTTCAATTTACTATTTCTTTTCTTCTTGCCTTATATCTTCTTGCAAGGATTCCTTCCTTCCTTCTTCTACCTTTCTCTATATATTTATTTTTGATAAAGTTTATGACTGCCAGCAATGATTAAAATGTTTAACTGGTACTTATGAAAAAGTAAAACCAAAAAATATGTATGAACTCGGAGAGGGAAGATTTTTTTTAATAACCTTTTGATGTCACAAGAGCCCATGGAGGGCCTAGGCCGAACTTTTCGCATCCACTCATGTTGTGCATGTTATATTTTTATATGTGAGGAAGGGAAAGCTTTTCTTAGGCAATTTTATTTAATTTTTTTTTTTTTGCCATCTTTTTGTTTTTACTTTTTGAATTTTTTTGTGCCGATATTTGAACAGTCTGCGTAGCAAACCTACGAACTACCAACTACGCCGCCACGGTGACCACCAACAATTTGAATTAGCAGCGTTGTTTTTTTTAGTCTTAAGGTGAGTGGCTAGAAAGGTAGGACACAGAAAAGTGTATGTACATTGGTATGCAAAAGTAATTGAAAGCATAATTAATAATGTAATAGCTTCAAGAGGTATTAAGGTAACTTTGTACATACTGATAGAATTTGTGATGATTTGTTAATAATTAAAGATTAAAAAAAATATTTATGATTTAGAAATTCAAAAGAATAGTTACGAGCCCATTGGATATTCTCATTCCTCTATATTTTCTTCTACAACATTTTCTTTAATTTTATATACTTTTAGTTATACCAAGTATCAGCGCCCATAAAAAGGGAGAACAAGAATTACATTTCACAAAGTTTTTATTTTAAAGTTTTTTTTTTATCATCATCATAATTTTACTCTTACTTTATTATTTTTTTTTTTTTTAACACACAAAGAAGTGGATTTATAATTTTCTACAATATAATATCCGTTTTTCGTTACGTCTTCCTTCCTGCTTTTCCTTTTCTCATGGTAGGTATAAGTTTTTTTTCTCATACTTTTCCTGCACTTCCATTATTTCCATTTTGCTAATGTCACTTTTAAAACTAAAGACACAAAGGCAGTGAAAAAAAAATTATACAAAATATACTTTAAAGACAAACTATTACAATAAAGGAATTACTTAATTACACATACAAAGTAATGCACGTGAAAGCAAAGAAATCCTTGCTGCTGCTATGAGTTGCAAAAAAGTATGCAACACAATGCATCCTACATCCGAAACACGCACCCGCAAACACACACAAACTCATACTCTCGACAGAAGCAGTGAGAGTGAGAGACAATTTACATATGTATATGTGTGTGTGTGTTTGTGTAAGAATGAATTGTATATGTTTTTGTAAGTATATTTGTTATTGTGTGTGTGTGTGTGTGTGTGTGTGTGAACATGTGGTTAATGAAAATGCAAATTAAAAATGTGGTGATATTTGAAGAAAGAATCATTCTTCTCTCTCTCTCTCTCTGTCTCTCTCTATCTCCTTTTCTCTCATGTTTCCATATTACTGCTTCGGTGCCTGCGATTGTATTGTTGCTTGCTCGTTGTACATTTACTTCAGCTTCAGCTTCAGCTAAATCTTGTCTTGTGTTTTCTTCTTTCTAGACTTAATGAAACACTACTAAAATGTAATTCCTTCTCTTGTTGTTGCAATTGTTTGTCCTGTACTTGTTGTCTGTAATAAAAGAAAGCCAAAGGAAATTATATTCATGATATTACACTATATGGTAATTTAAATTAAAAGGAAACTTTAAGTCTCTTTGTATTCGCTTCACAGTAGTTTATACTGCATGTAAGTGTGTTTGTAGTATGTGCTCGTGGGTGAATAAAGCATAATCAAGGGGAGGAGAGACAACATCAAAATAAAGCACAAGGAAGATTTTGGTCAGCTTTAATACTGTAATAATGCCTGTAAGGATTGTTATGCTGTTGCTTTAAAGTGTCATTTGCGAATAACATTCATGATGTTTAAATTGAGTTTTAAATTAATATTATGCAGATATAAATATTAAAAAAATATATAAATCAATATGTAAATGTCTTATTTACATAAAGGATTCATCATTTATCCATCTAAAATCTTAGCTAGTTAATTGAATCTGATTTCTGTTATTTATTAATGGGCTTAACATTTATCCACCTGCCTATAATTCGCCTTTTCCCCCTGCGAGCTTAATTGAATTGATTTACATAATTTATAAACGTAATGTTTTCTTTTTTTTATCTCTTTCTTCTTTCTTTTTTCATAGAAAATGCGTCAATTCCAAAAAATACTCGAAGACTTAAGTTCACGTGTCTTCTCCGCTGAGGCAACAAAAGCATTATGGACTCCACCTGCTAACGCTCAAGAAGCCACCGAACAAATGCAACATTTGCAACGTTTACGCGACAAAATGACAACAGCTGGTGCCTTGTTGGATGATTGTAATGAACAGCAGGCGTTCTTTACAGCAAATCAGGTGCTTGTGCCAGCTGGATGCTTATCGAGGTTGGAGGATTTGAATACAAGGTAAAAGAATACGATACATTACAATTGAAATAATCGGCTCAAATATTTAAATTTTATAACTATAACTAAAAACTTTTACCTTCCTTGACTGTAAATCAGACTGACATAACCGACTTTACAGTGCATATGAAACCAGTACAGAACTAGTGAAAATGTTTTGGACAATGAAACTTTTCCATTACTGTCCGTTTTCTAAACTTAATATGTATTCAATTATGGTGCCAAGTCGGTTTAATTTCTTTTCGGTTCGAATTCTCATGTATTTGAACTCTTAGGAGTTAATAGTTTTGGAGGGAATTCGAGTTCTCGTGGATTTTAATTCTCGTGGATTCAATTTCTAGAGACTTCGATTGATTCTGGGTTCAAGTCCTCGTCGGCTGAAATTCGAATGAAGACAAATGTTTGTGCTTTCGAATTCAAGTTAGTTTGGATTGTCGTTGGTTCAAACCTTGTGCGTTAGACTTCTGGTGGACTTGAGGTTGAGTCGGTTGACACTTAAGTGGATCTCGATTCTTATTCATTTCGATTTTTGTCGATACAAATTCTTGTTGATTCGTATTCTGATGGATTAAATTTCTACTGTATACTACTTACTTGTATAATCGAATTTAACCCTGGAATACTAATACTAACCTGTATAAAATTTACTCACACATCGTTAGAAAAAAACAAAAGATAGTGAAACAGAAGGTAAAATATAAAATGGTCGTGGAAAATACTCGTATAATAAAAATATGGAATAAATTTTATTTTTTATTTTTATTTTTAAAAAAGTTTTTTTTATTTATTTTTTTTATAACTTAAATAAACAAACACTAAAAATATTATATGAAAGAATAATATTTATTTTCAAATCAAATGTAGTTGAGTAAATTTTATTCATGGTTAGTAATAACGTATGGTAAAATAAGGTTAGTATTCCACAGTTAAATGGGTTTGAGTTTCCGTCGGTTCAAATTCTTGTATTTTTAAGTTCTCGTCGGTTGAAATTCTTGTGGGCTCCCGTTCTAGGGATAATGTTCTGTTCTTTCAAAACTCAACTAGATTCCAATTCTTATGGAGCCGAATCCTCGTTGATTTGAGTTCTTGTCGATTAGCATTCTCATTGATTCAGATGCTGGTAGTTGTGAGTTCAGTGCGCTGAAATTCTCATCATTATAAATTCTTTTAGTTCAAATTGTACTAAGTTCAGATTCTCATCAATTCACATTCTTATTGCTTCAAATTCTGGTTCAAGTATCTTGAGGTCTCAAGTGGATTCCATTAATTAACCTATTCAAATTTTCATTGCTTTGAATACTTGTCGACTTAAGTTCTCGTGGTCGCTGTAGCGTAGTGGTAGTGCGTTGGACTGCTACGCAGATTGTCCCGGGTTCGAATCTAGGCACAGGCAAAATCAAAAAGTAGAAAAAATTATTTTTCTAAACGGCACCACCTCTTGGCTCTTGGCAGGCAATGGCAAACCTACAAGAGTAAAAATTGCCTATGAAAAGCTTTTCACTTCGCCGTTAGGATTCGGCATTAAACTGTAGGTCCCATCCATTCATGTACAAATATAACACGCACAACATGAGTGGATGCGAAAAGCTCGGCCTAGGCCCCCCATGGGCTGTTGCGCCATTAAAAGTAAGGGTACAAGCAGATTCGAGTTCTCATTAACTGAGACTCTTGTGAATAATGATTGTTGTAGATTGGAATGCTAGTTGGTTCAAATTCTAGTAGATTAACATTAAAGCTCATGTTTTTATCGGTTGAAATTTTCATGGATATAAATTCTTCCATATCCTTATTTGAGCGAGTTCGGGTACTCAACACTTTAAGTCCTTGTGAAGCCACCGCTCAAGAAGCCACCGAACAAATGCAACATTTGCAACGTTTATGCGACAAAATGACGATAACTGGTACCTTGTTCATATTCTAGTGGGTTTGAATTCTTGCGGATGAAATTCCAGTGATTTTAAGTTCTAATGTCGCCAGGTTCGCTGAAACTCATGTGGATTCCAATTCGTATTCAATGAAAATTTCTGTGTGTTCGAATTGTTGCTCGAATCAAGTTCTTTTGCTTTCGCCAGAAATCATCGTATTTTCAAATTCTTGTGAGATCAAGTTCTCGTCGGTTCAAATTCTTATCGTTTCCAATTCTTATCGGTTTAAAGTCTAGTGAATCCGAATACTTCTGAATTCAAATTATTTTCGATCTTTTTTGTTTATTGTAGAAACAAATTTTTGTGGCTTCAATCTCTGATAGACTTCAGTACTTGTCGAACCTCAAGTTATTTTCAAAACTGTACGCACTAATTACAAACATATTCTCTAAATTTTCTAGAATGAAACTTTTACAAATTGCCATGGATGAACGTCAGAAGATTCTGTGTAATGCGGGTGCAAATCAATCAATGGAAAATGGTGAAGATGGACGTAATACATCGAATAGTGGCACAATTGGCCCATTACCAAACCTAGGACAAAGTGTTAAGCCACCCTGGGAACGAGCAACGACAGCTGCAAATGTGCCTTACTATATTGAGTGAGTACTTACTATATTTACATACATATGTACAAAACATATAGATATTTGAATTATGTATCGTTAAATTATACATATATAGCTGACTTGCAAAGGCCCTAACATTTTAGTTTTTGATGGACTATGATTAAGCGCACCATCTGCATCTCAGCCTAAAACTCAGAAGCCATGTACTTCTCTTTTTCTCAATTTTAAATTTCAATATTTTGAAAACAATACTGAAAATATTAATTTCAAAATGTTTTTTGCTTCTCCTGAAAAATTAAAAAAAAATACGTGTTAGGGCTTTTGTAAATTAAGGCAGCGGTATGTACATACTTCTGTAAGTGACAACGAAGGTCGACTTGGTCGCTGTGGCGCAGTTGGAAGTGTGTTCGAGGTTCAAATCTCGGCACAGGCAAAATCAAAAAGTAAAAAAAACTATTTTTTTACATGGCGCCACCTTTTGGCAGTCAATGGCAAACCAAGGGGAGTACAAAGCTTATCATTTTGCCTGCCATTCGGATTCGGCATAAAACTGTAGATCTCTTCCATTCGTGTGCAAAGATAACACGCAAACATGAGTGGTGCAACGAAAGGCAACACGCGCACAGGGTTTTAAAATAACTTGTCAAATTTAGAGATGCAAATTAATGCGTCTGTAGAACTTAATCTAAATTAATTTTGAAATTTTAATTCATACTATTCCCCTGTCGTTCAATAAAGTCACGAACGCGAAACAACACATTGGGACCATCCGGAAATGATTGAACTAATGAAAAGTCTTGCCGATTTGAATGAGGTACGCTTCTCGGCATATCGTACGGCAATGAAATTACGTGCAGTACAAAAACGTTTAGGTGAGTGTTAAAAAGTTGCATAACTACTTAAAAATATGAAGAGCATTCAAATTACACATTTCTCATAACATGTTTCTTCCCTTCTATGTGACTAGCTTTGGATCGTATAGCCATGTCTACTGCCATTGAGTCGTTCGATCGTCACGGTCTACGCGCACAAAACGATAAATTAATCGATATACCCGATATGACGACCGTATTGCATTCGCTTTATGTGACAATTGATAAAATTGATTTGACATTAATGTTAGATTTGGCTATCAATTGGATATTAAATGTTTACGATTCACAGCGCACCGGGCAGATACGTGTGCTTAGCTTTAAGGTATGTACTGGCAGCGCCAGCATGAATGCGAGTACTACGAAAGAGTGTTCGCTCGCTCGCTCGAACGTGTGCGTAAGATAATGCAATGTAATTTGTAACACATTTTGACATTGAAAGAGTTGTTGATGTTGTTGCACATATACATACATACATACATACATACATACACAGTTTTATAGCGGAAATGGTTAACATTCCAGTTATGCTTATGCATGCTTTTTATCAACTCGTTACTTAATTTTTTCTTCTTCACTTCATTCATTTCAAGGTTGGTTTGGTGCTACTTTGTAAGGGTCATTTAGAAGAGAAATATCGTTATCTGTTTCGTTTGATTGCCGATCCAGAACGAAAAGTTGACCAAAGAAAATTGGGTTTATTGTTGCATGATTGTATACAGGTGAGTCAAAACAACATCAGGTTCGGGAGACTTGCTTACGTGCACACTTTAGGTATTTGTAAAGATTCTGACTTGTTATGAACCTTTAAAATTGTTTGTATATTTCTAGGTGCCACGGCAATTAGGTGAAGTTGCTGCATTTGGTGGCTCAAATATTGAACCTTCAGTGCGTTCGTGTTTGGAGCGAGCTGGCATCTCACAAGAAGGTAAGTTTTTGAAAATGATGTTGGAAAAGAGATAGTTAGTGCTCGATTCTCGTTGATCTCGTCATTTTAATTCAACAGAGTAATAGAATGAATGACTTATATAAATCTAAGAAATGTACCTAGTCCTCAAAACGGACAAGATTTTATAGTCCGAGTCAATCGTGGCTCTGCTCTTTCTCGATTTTAGTGCTTTAGTTTTTAGTCTTTATATATAGAATTTTTGTTTTGATCAGCGCTAAAGGCCCTACGATATCCTATTACCTCTATCACTCGGCGATAAATATGATGCGGAAAATCCAGTTTTGTTGATGAAGCTCCTGCCCATATATAAATGCGAATTATACTCCAATTCATTACATCATTTCGTGTAAAGCGATTGCATCTGTCACCGATCCATATGTTACGAGGATCCGTTGGGAGATCAGTCGAAGTAAGCTACTTCTTACATTGCTTCAGTAAGCCGGGGCATAATTATTCAACGAACATCAGATTAGATGGACAAGAGTTGCTGACGCTAAAATATATAATCGGCCCAGGGGTGTTAAGCCATTAAAAGAAGAAGAAGAAGCAACGAAAGGCAACCCTCTCACCGGGTTTTAAAGGAACTTGTCAAATTTAGAGATGCCAGGGGATTAGCGAGAGGTTAGATAACTTGCTTGTGGCATAACTCGATTGTAACCTAACATTCAGCATTGGATCTTATGCGCATTAAGCTAAACTCTATTCGACGTCGATTGGAGGCCATTATTAAGTGAATCATTAATGCCTTTTCTCTCAATCTCTAAAGATTTAAGGAGTATGACTGTATGACTGGCATCACGGCCAGGCATCGTTTTCACTTCTCGGCGACATCTTTTTTCTTCCAGTGCTCGTGCGCTTCTCGTTTATTTGTTAGCTGAAGTTTTATTTCTTTTGATCTAGCTAAGGAAAAGGGTTGAGGCGAGAAGCTCAACTTCCTTCTGCAATATATTCATATTATTACTATTACAGTTTCTTCATTTCAGTTCCAAATTTTTTAAAAGGGACCTTGCTCCGAAAGCTTTGAAATTTAAATACTTATGTAGTTACTATTTTTACTGATTTTCAAAACAACATTTCAAACATCCATGTCTATTTTGCTGGTCTTTATGCAAGTATGTTCTTGCCTTGATTGACATTAATGTTCGATTTGACTCACCTTTACATAAGGAGTGCGTCGAATAAAATTGTCTAGTACAAAAATGATGAAACCTTTTGAAGCAGTAGTCCGATTTTTTTACACTAAAGTATTTTATTTTGCAAATAATTTTTAGATTAAAAAAATAAAACAAGAAACCACAAATTATTAGTTTTTAATAAAAAGTTTTAATTTTCCAGGAACTCCTTCCATTAATGTTTTTATGGTAGACCTTCAATCTTGAAGGTCTTTGGCCACTTTTTTTGTTACCTTCATCTCCCTTTTTACTAAAGACCAGTACCTCTCAATCGGCCTTAGTTCTGGACAGTTTGGTGGATTGGCTGCTCTAGGCATCAAAATCACTTCATTCCGTTGGAACCACTCTAAGGCCGTTTTGCTGTAGTGACATGAAGCAAGGTCAGGCCAAAAAAACGTGGGCCAAAAAAACGTGGACACTTCATGTTGGCGTAAAAATGGAAGCAATATCTTTTGCAAGCATTCCTTCAAATATATTTCGCCGTTGATTGTACCCGATGTCACGAATATGCTGCTCCTTTTGCCACTACTACAAATTGCCTGCCAAACAAGGAATTGCTTTGAGAATTTTGTAATTTTTTGGCTTTGAATTTTTCAGCGACATTTCCTCGAGAATCAGCTGTATAGAATTCCTGGCCATGTAGCTGGGAAAAGTCCGCTAAAACATAAGTTTCACCGTCCATTATGCAGCATTCAAATTTCTTGACAAAATCTCGGCTCAGCATTTTCGCTCGTTGTTTTGCGGTTTCATTCTTCTCGGCGTTTCTATCCGGAACTTTTTGAACTTTGTACGTCTTCAGCCCAGTTTCCTTCTTAGTCCTGCACACGAAAGATTCTGAGCAACCAGCCTTCCCCGCCAATTTCCTTCCCGAAATGTTTGGATCTCTCTTTAAAATGGTCACAACGTTCTTCGCTTACTCACAGGCATGTGGCCCCTTCTTTTTACCAGAACCTTTCTTCCGATCAATACGCAGTTTTTCCTTAAAACGTTTAATAACGCGAGAAATGGTTTTAGGGTTAGCCCCTACCTCTTTGGCAATTTTTTGGAATGACCAGTGAGGTTGCTTTTGAAAAATTTTCATTTTAATATATTCTCGCACTTCCACTTCGTTTCCCATTTTCGCGTTAAATACATTTTTATTGTCTTTAACTGACACATAATATTTTCTGACATTTAATTCAAAGCTACTAAGATAAAAATGTTTGATTTTGAATTTTTCAATAGCACAGTATGGGAAGAAATGTAACGGACAATTTAATTCGACGCAGTCGAAGATGCTGTACGACAACTGGTACTGATTTTCGAAATGGGTTAAAATGTTTATAGCTTGAGAACTAAGCTTTGCATATTTTAAAAATAATTGGTTCGTAATCCTCTTTTCCACCGCGTCCGTATTTCCCCCACTCCCATGGCACTGTTTGTGGAGTATAACTTACTTCTATCACACCGTTTCAGTACCTTGCCTCTATTTCCACACTTCTGCTACTAGTCCAGAATCCCAATATACACAACAAACAACCTACAAACTAAGTACTTACTTTCCTTGATTTTTCTTCTAATACCACTCAGTGCTACTAAACCATAAACATTTGGCAACACTAACAAAACCGTTTCCTTTTCCAACTAAACAGAAATAAATCCTCTGAATTTGAACTTCACCACACCGCAAATAAAGCGACCCCGCGTCCTCGTGAAAAAACTGCTCGCAATTCAAATTAAGTTTAAACCATTATTGCATTTGACGGGTTCATTAAATCGGTCGAGAATTCAATTTGAATCTTTTTTCCCCTTGATTTATTAGCGTCAAAAAACTTATTACTTACTCACTTAATTTTATATTTCCTCTTTTCTCCCCTTCCGCGCTCAATCCATATTTTTTTA
Organism: Palloptera scutellata; assembly: GCA_958295655.1. Taxonomy (NCBI): domain Eukaryota; kingdom Metazoa; phylum Arthropoda; class Insecta; order Diptera; family Pallopteridae; genus Palloptera; species Palloptera scutellata. Next base: position 92,227,508 of record OY282450.1, read on the forward strand.
CCGTAACAGTTATCGATACAAATCAGGAAATTGCAATTGAAGCCCATCATTTCCTCGGTTGGTTGCAACATGAGCCACAAAGTTTGGTTTGGTTGCCGGTGTTGCATCGTTTGGCAGCAGCTGAAATGGCAAAACATCAGGTAAACAACTCACATACTTTTCGAATCAACCTTACAAAATATTAAATCTACAAATACGTTTACACACATACACACATACACACAAACACACATAAACACATACATATGTACAACATAAATGCATGCACACATGCAAATTTGCATACATTTATCTCTTTCCGTTTCCGTTTAACATTTTTATTTTATTTTTTGTGTCTTATTTTCACCCTCCAGGCAAAATGTAACATTTGCAAAGAGTATCCGATAATTGGATTCCGTTATCGTTGCCTCAAGTGTTTCAATTTCGACATGTGCCAAAAGTGCTTCTTCTTCGGTCGCAACGCCAAAAATCACAAATTGAGTCACCCAATGCATGAATACTGCACAACGGTAAGTTGACTGGATGTGGAGAGGAGTAAGGATGTTCGATAGAAATGTAAAGTGATGGAAAATTGTAAAGCAAAAGAGACTGAGGGAAAAGCAGAAGCAATATGGGGGAAATAAGAGTGAACTCGATTTAAATGCTGCTTCCTCTTTTTTGCTGCTCCACTCTGTGTTTTGCTACATTATTCCTTTTTTTATTTTTGCTTTCTGCATTTTAATATTTTTATGTTGTAACCCTTTTTGCATGTATATTTTATTCAGACTACTTCCACTGAGGACGTGCGCGATTTTACGCGCGCTTTAAAAAATAAATTCAAGAGTCGCAAATACTTTAAGAAGCACCCACGCGTCGGCTACTTGCCAGTGCAAAGTGTATTAGAGGGTAAGTCGTCGATCATCAAACACATACTTAGTGGATTTCTATAGTAGTTCTCCTTATAGGCGATGCACTTGAAAGTCCCGCTCCCAGTCCCCAGCACACCACACACACTCTCCAGAATGATATGCACTCGCGACTGGAAATGTATGCATCACGTTTGGCACAAGTCGAATATGGAACCGGCTCAAATTCAACACCCGACAGCGATGATGAACATCAGCTGATCGCACAGTATTGTCAGGCGCTGCCCACCAACAATGGCAGTGGTGGAGGTGGAGGTGGAGGTGGTGGTGGTGGTGGTGGTGGAGGTGGAGGTGGAGGACCCAAGTCCCCCGTGCAAGTTATGGCCGCTATGGATGCAGAGCAACGTGAAGAACTTGAAGCGATTATACGCGATTTGGAAGAAGAGAATGCCAGCTTGCAAGCGGAATATCAACAGTTATGCACTAAACAACAGAATAGCACCACACCGGATGACGCGGGCAACATGCAGCATTCGGCTTCGGCTATGGGTGGTCTGTCGCAAAATGCCGGAGGCGGTCAGGGTCAGGGTGAACACGGGCAGGTAAGGGTTACAAAATTGTGTAATTCATTTATGCAGCTGTTTTTACTTCCCTTATTCCTTTCACTCTGCATAGGATATGATGGCCGAAGCCAAATTACTACGCCAACACAAGGGACGCCTTGAGGCACGCATGCAAATACTGGAGGATCACAATCGACAGCTGGAGGCGCAATTGCAACGTTTACGTCAATTGCTCGATGAACCGAATAGCGGCGGCGGCGGCGGAATTCCCGGTGCTCCTGGCATGAATTCAAAACCAAATACACTGCAAACACGCTCCGTAACCGCATCGCAACTTAATACAGATTCGCCCGCCAAAATGAATCAACAAAACGGGCACTACGAACAGAATACAAGTGAGTACTTACTGTGTTGGGTATTGTACACGGTGGGTGGGGTGGCGTGGGGTGGCATGCTCCATAAAAATATAATGCTTGTAAATGCACATAGTAATACCACACAACAACAGCACTACGTTAAGTGAGTGGCAGTGGAATATTAAAAATGTGTTTTTTTTTTCAATGTTGTACCATCACAAATTCACTATTTTGGCACTAGGGATCCAGGAAATCACTGCTGATGTAAACTGTAAACCGATTTACTACTTTGAAAGATTAAAGATTCTCGGTTCCTCTTGTACCCGTTCTCATGCTTTTAGCATTGTTGGAAGTATATGTGTGTATCTATGATTTAAGAATGCGTTGAATCGATTACTGACTGAGCATGATTGCTTCCCGATACTATTTAGCTGTAATCCTTATATTTTATTTGTAGCAGCAAAGTCGCTTAAATTTATGCGAGAGAATGTTCCAAATTAGATTTAAATGCCTGGTAAAATTCATAAATTTTCAGCTGGTCGGATTTGGAACAGGCTGCTCCTATTCAAACCTTCTCCCTTTTCATTTATTTTTCACTCAATAATGATAACTTTTCAATGTTGAATAAATTGAGTAAATACCAGCTCTGATTTATTACTGAGATTTCTAAGTTGGATCATGGTCTGATTTGGAACATATTTCTTTACTATATTGTATGGTCGGATTTGGAACAGGCTGCTCCTATTCAAACCTTCTCCCTTTTCATTTATTTTTCACTCAATAATGATAACTTTTCAATTTTGAATAAATTGAGTAAATACCAGCTCTGATTTATTACTGAGAATTCTAAGTTGGATCATGGTCTGATTTGGAACATATATCCTTACTATATTGTATGGTCGGATTTGGAATAGGCTGTTCCTATTCAAATCTTCCCTCTTTTCATTTATTTTTCACTCAATAATGATAACTTTTCAATTTTGAATAAATTGAGTAAATATCAGCTCTGATTTATTGCTGAGATTTCTTAGTTGGAACATGGTCTGATTTGAAACATATTTCCTTACTTTATGGTATATCCAGAAAAGATTTCAACTTTTAATTCCATAGCAAGTAAGTAAACTTCTGGTTTCATTTTCCAATGCATAACATAGTCTTTATTTCTTTTCCATTTTCAGTTATAATCGCTTTAGAGTTTAACAAAATAAATTAATATTTCCATATGTTGTATTAGGTATGAGTACCTCTGCATAATGTCAAAAACAAGGTGTTACTAATCGACTTTTCTGTAAAATAATATTTATATACAGTCAAACCCCGAAATCATAACACTAAAAAGTGGCCGTTTAAGAACACGGACCGCACTATCAGTAACTATTTTGGATTTTCCTATAAAACAACATAAAAAATTTAGATAATTTCTTAATTGGATCATGGACCACTCTTGCACCGAAAATTGTTGTCCCACTGAACTATACAATTCGAACCATTTCTTTCTTGTTTTTTATTATACATATTAAGTTGAACTAAGAAATATTTGCACAAAAGTTACAATATTATGAGATTCAAAATCCACATCTGTCTAAATCAAAATCGGCACTAATTAAAATTTGTTAAACTTATTCTTTAATGGAACATCTAGGGGCCGAACTTCTTGCATCTTTTCAATAATTTAATTCTAATCGGATTCGAGATGGGAGAATGGCAACTCTATTGCAAAGTTTTTTCAGATTGGTCAATCTTAAAGAATTAGATCGCGGTTCGGTGGCCTGGTTCAAAATTTTAATCGGGAATGTTTTAGGGAGGAATCCCGAAGATGAAAAATAATTTTTTTGTTGTTGTATCCATGTGAGAATTCCAAGTTGAGTTACCATAATACTTACATAGAGTTTTGGTTATTTTATTTTTTTTTTTTTCTTGACGGGTGCAGAATCGGTATGTCCGTTGAACCATTGTACTTTGCCCTGGTTGGACCTCTAAAATTTATACGCCGATTTCGAATAGCGTGATGATAATTTGTTCTGACTTGGTGGTTTTGCCATTGCCTAGTTCCCACTTTTCATCGGTAGGATTTTAAGAAGGTTTTGAATGAGAAATGAGAATCAACTATAAGACTCCGGGAGCGACTTAAATGCGTTTCCCACGAGACTGTGATGACCCGACATAAAGAGTTACTTTTCTTCTTCCTAAATGACACAACAAGTCATGGAGACTTTAGGCCGAGAATCTTCGCATTCATTAATGAAACCTACAGATTTATGCCGATTCTAAAAGTAGAAGTGAAAAGCTTTGCTTCTGCAATTTTTACTCTTGGAGGTCTGCCATTAAATGTACGACTATTTGTTAGTTTTTCTTAAGCAATGTAAAATATTATTTTTGTGCTCGAGTTTTAGGTTTTGAAATTGCTTCAACTAAGTATTTCTCGCTTTCTTCTTGAGAAATTAACTACGTAATTTTAACTAATAAGGTTAGACCGAAGAATAAAAAGAAAGTGTCTTTAGAAGCCACTTGCTAGATAGAACTTAAGTACATTGGGCTACTGTGTTTACCCAACAAAGCAACAAAAAAATTAAATTTCATCTACGAGATTCCTCCCTAACAAATTCCCGATTAAAATTTTGAACCAGACCACCGAACCGCGATCTAATTCTAACCTAAAATGTTCACATACTCCTACATACCCCTTTTTAGTACTCGTGCTCTGTTATCAAATAAATGCAGAGGGTACTGCTGACCTAAATTAATCAAATTATTCATTTTAATTTGGTTTTTATCCCCTGCCCGCTTCTTATAATATATTATAAACAAGCTTAGATTTACAAAACAAATAGTAAAAAAAACCGATTACTTACTCACTATGATTAAAACACAAACAAAAAACATGAATAAAAAAACTAAATGTTTTCTCCTTCTCTCGTTTCATCCCTTTCTTGTGTCTATTTCCACTTTCTTTTTTTCTAATATTTCCCTGCTGTTATTTTATGCAAATCCCAAAATGTTGCCAACATTCTGTGTATGTTTGTGTGTGCTCCATCAAATCATTTTATATCAACACGAAAAACAATTGGATACTACCTGCCTGTTGCCTGCTGCCTGCTCCCACACAAACACTTGTAAATCGAAACAACTATAGAAGGTATGATGCTGCCCGGCATGCCTGGTCATGATTATCCTCCTCCCGGTATAATGGGTAAACATCAAATGATGAGCCTTGGAGGAATGCAACAACGTGGTGCTGCCGCCGGCATGAGCATTGGTAGTATTGGTATTAACAATGCCAATACAGCAACAGGAAATGGTGGCATCGACGGCATGAGCGGACTTGCAGGCATTCAAGCATTTATCGGCGATGATGGTCGACCACCACCGCCGCCACATTCAAGTTTATTGCATAATTTGCCCGGTAGGAAAAATAAGCGTAAAAGCGGAAAAAAATTAATATAGTAAAATAATTGTATTTGTTGTTGTTTTTGCTACTTTTACTAAATGTGAAATTTTTACACTGCATGATATTTTCTTTTATTTTTGTTGCCCTTCTTTCTTCTGACTTCTTGGATTGTTTGATATTCATTTGCAATGAATTGAATGTTTCTTTTTTTTTTTGAATTTAAGTTTTTGTTTTTGCATATTTTGTTCTTTTGTTCTTTGCACAAAACCGACTGCTTCAGCTGGACATAATCAATGATATATAATAGAATACAAGTGCATTAACTATTTCTATCTTAACCCGAGTGCTAAACTCACTCGTAACCATGAGAATTACTGGTTTCTTTTCCAGATTCGAGTTTAATACTTTTGCTAAATTTTGCTGGATTTAAAAGTTCGTAAGCCATTCCGGTTAAGTCCTTAGAACCATTTGAACTATTGAAATCTTTTTAATGCAATAATGTACATATGTCTGCCAGAATTTTTACTTTAGTATTTACTGCCACACAACTCTTCACTTTCATATCGTTGAAAGAGTGGCGTCATATTCCAAACGTTTATTAACCGTTTCAAATTTCGTCTGACCTTTTTCCAATAGACAAAACTTGTGAGCTATCTATAAGAAGAATAGAAAATGACCAGTCCAAAGACCTGACCAAAGGCTAGACCAAAGAACATACCAAAGGCCAAACCAAACACCAAACCAATGACAAGACCAAAGACCAGACCAAAGACTAGACCAGACCAAAGACCAGACCAGAGACCAAACCAAATACGAGACCAACGACCAGACCAACGACCAGAGCAAAGACCAGACCAAAGACCAGACCAAAGACCAGACCAAAGACCAGACCAAAGACCAGACCAAAGACCAGACCAAAAACCAGACCAAAGACCAGACCAAAGACCAGACCAAAGACCAGGCCAAAGACCAGACCAAAGACCAGACCAAAGACCAGACCAAAGACCAGACCAAAGACCAGACCAAAGACCAGACCAAAGACCAGACCAAGGACGAGACCAATGATCAAACCAAAGACTAGACCAAAGACCAGACCAAATACCAGACCATAGACCAGACCAAGGACGATACCAAGGATCAAACCAAAGACCAGACCAAAGACCAGACCAAAAACCAGACCAAAGACCAGACCAAAGACCAGACCAAAGACCAGACCAAAGACCAGACCAAAGACCAGACCAAAGACCAGACCAAAGACCAGACCAAGGACCCGACCAAAGACCAGACCAAAGACCAGACCAAAGACCAGACCAAGGACGAGACCAAAGATCAAACCAAAGACTAGACCAAAGACCAGACCAAATACCAGACCATAGACCAGACCAAGGACTATACCAAGGATCAAACCAAAGACCAGACCAAAGACCAGACCAAAGGCCAGACCAAAGACAAGACCAAAGAACAGGCAAAATATAATTTTTCTCTAGTATTTACATAATAACTTTATCTGCACTGAAATTAAATTCTAATTATTTTTATACAAAAATCTTAGCAATCCCGCAAAAAAGTCTTGGTTATCTTTGTAAAATCTTAATCTTATAAAGTCTTTACTAGACTAGACTAAAGAACACACCAAGCACCAGACCAAAAAGTATTTCCAAAACCAGACCAAAGACGAGACGGAATTTTCGGAATCATTGATTAAGAAATCTGCAAGTTCTAACATTTACAATCAAAAATCTCAATGTAGCGTAAGCCTGAAAAATACCGGATTCTCACACTTTCGATTTCTTTACCTTTGTTTGCCTGGGGTTTCCTTAAAAGCCGGTCCTGATAGCAATTACATACGTTTAATTTGTATAAGCTTTTATGTTTTCTAGTGAAATGCATACACTTTTCGGTGTAGAACGCATGTTTGTTAATTTTTTTTTTATATTATTTAATTTTATTCTGTGTTTGATTATTTGCAAATAAGTACAAGTTATGAAATTATTTTAATATACATAATTAAATATAATACAAATAACTATCATTAATTCTTGTTTCTTCTTTCAACAACTTTTTTGCTTACATGGATAATGAAAAAAAATCGTTTTAATTTGGGCACTAAACTTAATAGATCATGCTTAAATATGACATCAAATTGGATAATTACAATCATGATTTTGCTGATAATGATGAAGTTGATGATATAACAATGATGAGAGATGTTGATGATCATCTATAGTAATAATGATGATAATTAACGATAAAGATTAAATTCATCTTTTTTTTTTTTTTTGTTGATATTAAATAATAGCAAATTTTTTCGGTAATTTTATGGAATTTCTAATGGATTTATTTTCTATTAAATTAGAGTAACTATCAGAGCCACTTTTTGTAATACATTTTTTATGTTTTTTGTATTTCTATCTCTGATCATGTAGCGGAAATTGGACGAGCCGTTGAAGAATTGGTCACAGTCATCACCGAGCAAGAAATCGAAGAACAAACACTGGAAGCTAATAATCACACGCAAGACGAAAGCAATGATGATTACGATGACGATGACGATCGCGATGACTGCAGCAATGATAATAATGATAATGTTGTGATGGAGTGAAAGCAACAACAAAACTTGCAACAAATAAAACATCGATAAAATAGTTACAAATCAAATAGAAACTAATTGAATGAAAATAAAATAGAGCATTGAAAAGATTTTAACGAAATGCAAACGAGAAAATGAAAGAAAGAAATTGCAACAGAAAAAAAATAAGGAAAAATAAAAATGATGAAAATAAAATGAAGAACGAAATGAGAAACAAAGAAGACAGACATTGTGAATAACTTAGAGGAAGATGAAGAAACAATATATCAAAAAGTTAAAAACAAAAATGAAGTAAAATAACGAAAAGATCAAGAAAAATATCATGCAATAACTGCTACTTAGTATACATACATATTAAATTACATACATACATAATAATATAAATATATTATAAATAAATATATTATATATACATACACTTTATATATACATACATATATATTATATAACATAATCATATGCATACACATTTATATATATACTATGAGTAATTATTATGTAATATTAACATATATTATGTATAAGAATAAAAAAAGAGAAATATGTATTTAAAACTTCTAGGCTTAACTATTAACAAACAAAACAAAATCGAAAAACCGGAATACCGAAAAACAAGAATCAATTTTAAGTAAAAGATTAAAGTTACAAATTTATTTTCGCCAACATTTTTGTTATTGTTTACAAAAACTTTATAATGTATCTGATTTTAAAAGAAAATATTTTTAAGACTTATTTCCAAATTTAATTTTTACAACACACATGAAGTTAAAACAAACTTCAAATAAACATATCACCTTCGATTAACCCTTGCTGTTTATTTCGTATACATTTGAATTTCAATTTTATTGACTAAAAATATTTTGTTAAGTTTAAATATTAAAATATGTGTAAAAATTGCTTTCTTTCTTTCCACACGCTAACACATATGAAATAGTATGCGTTTCAATTTTTTTTTTTTTTCTTTGTAAATTATATGTATAATTATTATTATTATTATTATTGAATTTAAAAAACAATAATGTATATCATGTAAACATTTTATGAACTAATTGCAAGTTTTTTAAGTTTAATTTAATCATTTATTTTTTCTTGAATTGTTTGCGTCTACATTTAAAAATTTATCTTCATATTGAGTTTTTTAATAAATGTGACTATTTTTCCATAAAACGATTTTATTGCAAAGAAAATTTTTAGTTTTTTATGAATTGTACATGCTTGATTTTAGTATCAGATTTTTTATAAGTTTTATTTTCATAATTTTAATTGAATTAATTTATTTGCCTTCTTTATCTTCATGCATCGATGAAATTCGGTAAATTTCTATTATCTACTGTAATAATTTCGAAAATTGGCAGTTAATAAATAACCTCTTCTGGGTTGTGTCTGTGCTTAATACATGACGTCATCTCGAATGTTTCTATACCGCGGTGAGAGAGGGCGTTTACTCGTATATGCTCTCTTCTAAATATGAATTTCATGATTTTTTACAGTAACCGATATACGATTCTCATGTGAGACAAAATTACAACAGATATAAAAATGTTTCAATTAGTGAGTTTCGCACAGCTCCGATGACCGGGCTTAAAACGGTTTGTGCAATATGAGCATTGAGTAAACAACACTGTCCGCTGAAAGGTCAGAAAAATATTTTTCGCATCGATTTTAATCGCGAAATTTAAATTCGTTTTAATATTTATACAAATCCTTCGATGTCAGGCCAAAGTGCACATAAGAATCAGAGCAAACCATCAGTTTATTCGGCATGAAATCAACCGTCCGGTATATTTCCATAGAAATCATCTGAAATAAAAATATTAAATGTAACCTTTTTCATTTTTATTTTTATTTTTTTTTATTGATACATTCAATACATGAATGCAAAGCATTGTGTTGAATGGAAGGAAGATCGCTGGAAAGGCGCTAAAATACTCATTAAAATTATATTCAACAAAAAATGAAAAAGCAAAACCACTCGTCTTAAAAAACTCATTTTCCTTTCTATTGAACTCAATTCTATCGAAATGTCGCATGTCGAGCAGAGATCATGTAAGCTAAAGCCTGTTAACCTAAGGTCTAATTTAAATCGTCCACAAACTTATAGTTCAAATACCACCCCAACTACTGGGGAACTACAGTGTCGGACAATCAAATAAGAACACCTTGCACTATAAAACTTCTATTGATTTTTAAATTATCGTACTGCTTATGGCAAACAATTTTTATAGAGAAGAAAATGGTATGGTATATACTTTATAAATTTCAAGGTGGCAACACTACATTTAAATAATTTTTGGGCATTCCCAAACAAAAAAGTTGAAGCGAAGCTTTCGAAGGCGTACACCAAATAAGAACAGCAGACGACAAAAATTTTTATGTATTATAAAAGGAAAACTTAAATTTGTTTATAATTTGTATTGGTAAGCATTTAAATGGTAGCATTTAAGGGTAATTCAACAAATTAAATGTAAACTATTCTGTAATGTCACAGCAAAATGGGTCGAGCAAAGCACTGCAGCAAGGAGGAGCGTGATTAGGTGAACAAAAACTGCGAAATGAGGGACAAAGCATCCGCCAAATAGCTGAAACTATTAGCAGATCCTCGACATTTGTCTACCAATCTTTATTACCTCAAAAATTTCATTGCAAGAGAGGTAGGCCCCGCAAAACTACAAGTGCAGATGACAATCACATAAAAATTTTGGCGGCACGCGATCCATTTAAGGCAGCTGCGAGATTGTATTTATTAGAGAGAAGACATGGGTTCAAATTTATGCTCGATCAGTAAGGAGACGTTTGGTGGAAAAAAAACTGTATGGGAAAACAGCAAGAAAAGTGCTAATGTTGACACAAAGACATGGAAAGTGTCCCATAGAGTTCGCTAAAGCGCACATTGAGTGGGATGGTTCAATTAATGCAAAAAAAATGGCCTAACGTATTATGGACAGACGAAAGCAAGGTGAATCTTGTTGGAAGTGATGGCAAACGTAGAATTGAGCCCAAAATATACTAAGAAGATGTTTAAGCACGGAGGTGGAAGCATCATGGTATGGGGATGCTTCTCTTGGTATGGTGTGGGCTCTCTGTATTGGATAAAAGAAACGATGGACAGATTTCTTTACGAAAAGTAAACATCTTTCAGAAGGTGATGCTTCCTTATACTGAATGGGAAATGCCCGTGAAATGGCAAATGCAACAGGATAACGACCCAAAGCACAGGAGATTGTTTTTCACATAATGGATTTCCCGTTATGACCTGGCCTTCACAATCTTACTTTACTTACTTACTTTTAATGGCACAGCAGCCCATGGAGGGCCTAGGCCGAGCTTTTTCGCATCCACTCATGTTGTGCGTGTTATATTTGTACATGAATGGAAGGGACCTACAGTTTAATGCCGAATCCGAACGGCGAAGTGGAAAGCTTTTCATAGCTATTTTTACTCTTGTAGGTTTGCCATTGCCTCCCAAGAGCCAAGAGGTGGTGCCGTGTAGAAAAATTATTTTTTCTACTTTCACAATCTCCTGACCTTAATCCAATCGAGAACTTGTGGAATATTGTCAAAGAGAATATTGGCAGTACCAGAGCTAAAAACAAAGACGAATTGTGGCAAAGCATTCAAAGAGCGTGGTATTCCATACCCCAGGCCCCAGACTACTTGCGCGTCTCTGGTGGAATCAATGCCTAGAAGGTGTAAGGCGGTTTTAATTAACAAAGGCTATTCCACAAAATATTAGCATTAGTGAACAATTTGAGTCAATATTTTATAAATTTTTTTTTTTTATTTGAAGTGTTCCTATTTTTTTGTCTTTTTGAAATGTGATTGATTTTATGTATAACTTTTAAATTTCTTTTTTTACACTGAATTGATTTTATTTTTGTTTTAAGAAAAAATTAAACTTATGGAATAAATGAATAAAAGTAAATACGTTTTAAATTTATCATAAGCCTAGAGATATATTTTTTTAAGTTTTTTCGCTTTCAGAACAAGGTGTTCTTATTTGATTGTCCGACACTGTATGTACTTGATCACATTGATTTTCACCACAGACCGAGCTCAACGAGGTACATTCTCGAAAATAGTATTTCTGATACTGATCGCGTCGTTACCGCTGGTCATCAACACTTATGTTGGAACATCACGCCACAAATTCTTACTAATTCTTTCAACTCCTATTAAACTAACTTCATTAAATATTCTAGCTTTAGCTTCATTGTTATATAGTATAATATTTATCATTTCATTTTTTTTTGTTTTTTGTTTTTACTAAAATTTTTAGACGATTTTTTTATCACTACCAAAAGCATAAATCTCACACAATCTATTCTTCTCTTTTATGTACGTACACTCTTTCACTCTCTAATACTTAAAAGTAAATGAACTTAATCATGCTGACGAATACGATCATAAATGGACCACCTTTTTTACTCTAAACTAAAATAATTATGTAATAGAAATTGAATAGAAAGAAAACGAAGAAAATCTTAAATCTTAGTAGACTAAAAAATTTAATGAAAATTCTACTACTGCAACACTTACAAAACTTAAAAGAGAAAATATTCAAATCTTTTTTAAAATTTAAAACCTCCAAAAAAAACATAAAACAAAAAAAAAACATAAAAACTGCTTTAAAACAACCAACACTCGTAAACAATGAAAAATCAATGTATTTAAAAAAAAAAACTAAGAATTATGAAATTGTTAAAACCGAATTCGAAAGGAAAAAGAAAGTAAGAACATTTTTTTAATAATGATACTATATCTGCCTACGTACATATAATCGAAAATATTCATTGGAGTTACTACTACCATTAAATAAAAATATTTGAAATATAGTATGTATTTTATACTCGTATTTGAAAGTAAATGATAGAAGAAATTGAGAACAAGTATTAAAATCATTACCATACCGTTTTACATAATATTTGAACCAAAACAACAAACAGTATACATAGATACTGAATATTCCTATTCCTATTCCTACACGCTTAAAAAGAACAAGAAGAAAAGCAAGTGCATGAATTAGAATCCAGATGAACATGTAATGCAATTTAAGAAATAAGTCAACCTTTGGATTCACGAGTTAGAGTATGCAATTTCTATTGTTTCTGAAGATGAGTACACAATTAATAGTTTTAGAATTTCCAATTAATTTTTTTAAACGGCATTAATATTATTACTTTACTAATGTCTACCAGGAAACAGAACAACATCCTTTCCCCGCGATTTTCAAGTAAAGGGTGATTTTTATAAGAGTTTAGTTTTTGAAAATGAAAAAAAACCACAGAAATTATACAAAAGTGAATGAAATTTTTATTTGGATCGATAAATCAATTCCCGCCATTCACTTTTTAAAAATAATATCACTTAAATGTTGCCCGCGCCTACACTTCAAGTGGTCCATTCTGAAGGTCTAATTTTGGCACATTTTTCACGCATTTCGGCCGGAATCTCACAAATGACGCGTTCAATGTTGGCTTCCAAAACAGTAATCGTATTTGGCTGGTCCCTATAGACAAAAGACTTAACATAGCTCCACAAAAAATAGTCTAACGGGGTCAAATCACACGATCTTGGAAGCCAATTGACTACACCAAAAGGTGAGATTAACTGCTCACCAAATTCGCCTCTCAACTGATGCATGGTTTCGCATGTTGGCCGAGTCCAATTCTTGCATTTTCGGCCAGAAAAAGTGTTATAATCGAACGGTACCTTTCTCCATTGACCATAACGTTGCGGCCTTCATCGTCTTTGAAGAAGTACGGCCCAATGATGCCGCCTGCCCACAAACCGCACCAAACAGCTTATTTTTCGGGATGCATTGGTAGCTGCTGAATTGCCTTTGGCTAGTGTTCACTCCAAATACGGAAATTCTGCTTATTCACGAATCCATTGAGCCAAAAATGAGCATCGTCGCTGAAGACAAAATTTGCGATGACACACATTTTTCACAGCGCACGAATTTTGATAATAAATTTCAATAATTTGCAAACGTTGCTCAGGCTTAGTAAGTCTTCATGATGAAATGGCAAACCAAGCTGAGCATAAATCAAGTGACAGCTGTCAAAAAGACCTACTCGGAAAAAAGTATTGCCAGATTGAAAACCACACTTCCAGAACGAAACACCCTTTACAAACTTAATATTTAGGAACTCTAAAGTGACCCCAAAGAGTACGTCTACGTTTGTTATGAGAAATCATAAAAAAGTAAGCGTAATGTACCAAAAAGTACGTTCTGGCAACACTGCTGGAGTACTTTGTTCGTTCATCTACTTGCATTTGCTTAAATCTTAAAAACTAGACATTTTCTCTGTTTCTCTTTATTTTTTTTTTTTTCTCACAATTATTTGTCTTGAACTTGTTCCACGTATGTTTTTTGTTTTAGCGCAGGACTTAATTAGCCGTTTAATCTTAAAATGGAGTGTCTCGCTCAGTTTCTCTATCGAATTAGATAAACTAGACAAAATAAAACGAACGATCGGAGATAGGCTCTGTATTAAGGAGTGAGATCGAAAAAATCTTAACATATATAAAAACTCAAAAATTTTTAAACGGTTGATCCTACAGTCTTGATATTTTTTTTATTTAATTGATAATATTTTACAAATTACAGAAATATATAACTTTTATAGTTCTAACCACTATTTATGAACTCGTGGACCTTTTTTGGTAAGCCCTCCATTAGAAATTTGATAGTTGTTTCAGGCACCTTTTTGGGGCAGTTTGCCCATCTCCTTTTAAAATCTTCGATATTTTAAGACACCTTTTTTGTGCTCCATAAGTTTCTTTTCACAAGAGCCCAATACGTTTCCAATTCCAACGAAGAACATTTCAACGTTTTAACAGCACATCAGCTTCTCAGCTATACGGTCAATGAGTGAGTGTACCAAATATAGTTGTATACTTTCAGGCTCATTGATGGAATATGAAAATTATTCGTTCAGCTCAGACACGGACCATAATTTTAAATAGGAAACATGTTAGTTTTCATAAATTATGCGCACCCAAGTGAAAATATGATCAAAAAATTGTAATAGATTCTGTTACAGTGATGGCTACTGAAAAATTATGCTATTTTGCGAAAATCTTTAAGAAAGACAAATATTTTTATAATAATGTATAACTTTTAAGCGTTGTGCTTACTTTACTTTAACTTTTAATGGCACAACAGCCCATGGAGGGCCTAGGCCAAGCTGTTCGCATTCACTCATGTTGTGCTTGTTATATTTGTACATGAATGGAAGGGACCTACAGTTTAATACCGAATTCGAACGGCGAAGTGAAAAGCTTTTCATAGCAATTTTTACTCTTATAGGTTTGCCATTGCCTCCCAAGAGCCAAGAGGTGGTGCCGTGTAGAAAAATTAGTTTTTCTACTTTTTGATTTTGCCTGTGCCGAGATTCGAACCCCGGACACTCCGCGTAGCAGTCCAACGCATTGCCACTACGCCACAGCGACCATAGCTGGTTTATGATAATTATTTCAACAGTGCATAAATAAATCTTTTGAAAACTTATTCAAAAAAATCATTCTTCAATGCACCAAAAAACTTCAAACTCTAACTCATTTATCCAATTCGAACTTAAAACGCATGCATAAATATCACAACAGTAACAAAAATATTCGTAGATAAACTAATTTCATATAAAAAATATTGAAAATATTTTGATGTTTAAGAAAAACAAAATTTATGACAATACATTTATAAGAAATTTGAATAAACAAAAGAAAAAAGAAAAAAAAAACAAAAAAAGAAAGAAAAGAGAAGAGAAGAAATAAGTCAACAACAGCAACAACTATCAAGAAATTTAATACTCGTACGATTAGCAAGAGCAGTCGTGAGAACAAACCAACAGAAAACCAATCTAAACGAATTATTAAACATATCCATATCCTAAAATAAAAAGAAAATATCCAATAAAATATTATATATTTCCTATAGCATTAAATAACAAATAAAAATAAATATAAATACATTAAACGAATTTAAAAACAAACCAAGTAAAACTACAATATGTAAAGCCAACATTTATCACAGTATATAAGTAATCAATTGATATACTACAACCATACATAAAAGGATTTAAACATTGGACGAAACCAAATGAAAGACCTAAACAAAACTAAATTTTACACCGCATTAGAATGAACATATCTCCTTGAAAATTTGCAGTTTTTTATATGTATAACCCATAAATTTTAGCAACAGCAACAAAAACAAATCAAAACGAAATAAATAAGTAAAACGAGTATTACAAAAATTTATAACCGAAACGTGGAAAAACAAAGAAAATCTTAAGGAAAAAGTTTCAACAGCAAGCTAAAGCAAAAATAATTCTGATATTCATTTAAAAAGAACTTGCCATTTTTAATTTTTTCAAACTGCCAATTTTACATTGCCACAGTATCAAAAAAAAAAAAAAAAAAATCGATATTGTAAAACTCCTAATAGAAAATATATTTTGTTGTATTTATTTTTTTTTACATTTAATTAACAGCAAAAAGAAAAAATGTTTTATGAAGTTAAGTATTTGCTTAAAAAACTAAAAGGGAAAATTTAAAACAATGATCAGCAAAGATTTAATAATACATATCCCAAACTAAATATGTTCAATAGTCTTTTGTGACTAAGTATTTATGTAAGAACGACATTAATTCATTAATTCATTATTAGCTAAAAGGAAACAAATCGAAACAGACTTATCGAAGATACATAATACCATATATGAAATTGTACACGAGATAATTCTATAACATGCGAATACTATCACATTTCATCTTTCATCTAACTAGTTGCACTGGAATCCGTACCAAGTAACTCTGGCATAAATTATAAATGTAGATTACAGTCTCATTATCATAGGCAGACATCGATGGAAGAGAAGTGGAAGAAAAGTTTTCCCGAGAAATTACATATGTATATTCTGTTAATGGGGAGATTTCAATTTCAATTTCAATTGCCTTCCCCTGGCACCCTGATTTTACACTATATCCTGAAAAAAAATCACTTTCTTCTTACCCGGCTTACGAGACGTTGAGAAACAAAATCCGAATCAGACGGTTACATATTGAATATTTTTTTAGTGACAGTATCTAAGAATAACTTTTTCGCGTTTCACATATGTGTATGCACCATGTATGTATGTGTATGTGTATGTGTGTGTGTCCAAAGAGACTTTACACTTTGGCTGTATTATTTGAAAGAGTTTATTTTACTTTATTCTACCAGAATATATTGAATAAAAACAGGGAGCCACAGGTAATCAAATCGTGATTTTCTCATTCGAGATATACATTTTTTTCAATGAACTATTTATTTTGCCTTAATATACCAGAGTATACATAGTATTAAAAAAGATGCCACATGATGTACAATCTCCCCATTCAATAGAATATAGCTACAATGTTTAACGTTCGTATATAAAGGAATTTTTTGGGGACCTCGCCGCAAAGCAGAGATATCAGTTTGTTCAGTTGCTTATTTGTTGTTCCTCGTTTGTATTACATAAAGGGTGTTTTTTTTAAGTGTGGTTTTCAATCTGGCAATATTTTTTTCTGAGTTGGTCTTTTTGACAGCTGTCACTTGATTTATGCTCAGTTTGGTTTGCCATTTTCTAATGAATAGACTTACACCTGAACAACGTTTGCAAATCGTACAAATTTATTACCAAAACAAAATGCCCACCGATCCCGATTTTCACAAGAAAATTTTGTCAGCGATGAAGCTTACTTTTGGTTGGATGGGTACGTTAATAAGCAAAATTGTCGCATTTGGAGTGATCATAACCCACAAGCCATTGTTGAGACGCCGTTACATCCTCAAAAAGTCACTGTTTGGTGGGCTCTATGGGCAGAGGGAATCATTGGTCTATATTTCTTCAAAAGATGAAGTCGGTCATAGTTTTATAGTCAATGGGGAACGCTATAGAGCCATGATTAATGACTTTTTCGTGCCTGAATTGGAGGATGTTGATGTTGATGTGGAGGACCTTTGCTTCCAACAAGACCGCCGTCTACATGCCATACAGCCAGCGAAACAATCAATTTATTGAAGGAAACTTTTGGTGAGCGCGTTTTCTCGTGTCGTGTGCTTGTGGCTTGTGGTGTCCAAGATCATGCGATTTAACACCGCTGGACTATTTTTTGTGGGGTTATGTGAAGTCGCTTGTCTACGCAGATAAGCCCGAGACGATTGACGCCTTGGAAGAGAATATTCGGCGCGTTATTACTGGAATACGGCCCCAATTGCTGCAAAATTACTGTGGTCGAAAATTGGGCCTCCCGGCTCGAATTTATTTGCACCAGCCACACCACGGCGACCACTTGCCCGAAATCGTTTTTAAAATTTAATGGCAAATCCTTATCTTATCTTATGTTAATAAAGGTAAATTCTTGGGCATAACATTAAATTATATGTTATTATTATTATTTCTTCTTGAAAACCAAACTTCTAAAAAAACACCCTGTATTGTAATTCTAATGTAAGAACTTATGTAAAAGAAAAAAAGGTGCAAATACAGTACACATGCTGAAGTACCGAAAATTAAAAAAAATAATGTTGTGGATTAATTATACTTATGTACTTATTTAGCTGGCACTACAACCAATGATCGGTCTTGGCCGCCATGTTGTGGACTCTATGTACATACTACATGAAACGGGCGAAGTGAAACTTTTTCACGACCAAGTTGTTTCACGTTTTCTATGTTTTCTTATGTCCTCTTATTTCGATGTTCTTCCTATTGGACTCACCGCAATGAAAAAATATAATGCAACTTTTGGAAAAATCAACTCAAATGGAAAATAATAATAATAGCAACGCAGAATTCAAATACGAAATTCCTTTAGTTCCTTTTAAATATGGGAGAGACTGTCATAGAGTACATGAGCGGACAGTGAGAGCCGCAATTGTGATCGGACTTTTCTCATTTGTTGTATAGGAATCGGGCCCATGCAATACATGCAAGCAGAGACGTCGCCTCTCTATGTGTCATATCATGTGTTACAACCGCGGTCGACGGCGAACAATCGAGTAGTAATTTTCATATTAGAGAATGATTGACTTCAGAGGAATTTACTGTTATTATTAGGTGCTGGTTATACTGGTGTTCGCTGTTCGACGAACACATCAAATTTTACTCTCGTGCTGGGTGTAATGGTTACATTGGTGTTCGTTACAGAGTTGGTTTTTGTCGAAATTCAGTTTTTTTTTTGATACTATATTGTTCGCAACGGCAACACTAAATGGTATATCAAAAAACTTTAAACGATTTTATTAATATGGAGCGTGAAATTAATAATATAACTGAGAAATTATGAAAATAATATGATTTTTTTTTATATTGTTTTATAAATAATAAAAAAAAACTTAAAAAGATTTTATTCTCATTTATTCACTTTTCAAAACTAAAAACATTCACAACTTCGCTTTTCTGCATATGAAAATAATGATGTACAGGTTTGCATATTTTCCTTCTATTTTACATACATTTTTGTTCTTTTTTTGTAGAATAACTCTTTGAACTCCCTGAATACTCGGCGTGCTCGGTGTACATTTCACCCAGCATACCGTGTTCGGTGTGAGAGTGAGTAAATGCTCTTTTTTCTTGTTCGGGCAACAACAATTGCATGGTGTTCGTCGAGTAAAATTTGAATATAACCACAGCCTTAGTCGTGTTGTTTTTTCGAGAAATTCCTTTAGTGCAAATATGTATATAAATAAGAGAGAGGGAGAGTGCTGTTGGTGTTGTTCTTGCAGGAGTAGATTTAGCTTACTCGCTCTTTGTTTGCACACATTGTACACATTGACGACGGCAGCTACACGACACGAGTATTTATGGAGACGATTATTTTGACGACGATACGACTACCTTACAACCGACCACAATTGTGGCTGTCGCTAATTTAAATCTATTTCTAATTTGACAAGCAACAAGAGTAACAAGAAGAGAGAGTGAAGAGAGCTGCTTGTGTTTGTGCTTTTTGTAATCAAGTAGCTGAAGTAGCAAAAGGTGACAGTTGAATCCGATGGAAATTGCTGTCGTCAATGTGTATGGAGTAAAAAAAACTCACGTGAGGGTTCTTGCAATTCTGCGACGATGATGAGTTCTTTATTTTGTTTCCAACTTATATTCAAATTATTTAGTGGCATTTGCAGAAAAACTAACAACTCAATTGAAGTGACTAGCAATTCTAGTCTTATTCTTAATATTAGTTATAAGAATGTACAGAAATGTGGTAGTAATAAATTGGGGAAACACATTTAATTTAAATTCTTTCGATTGCATTAAACTTGACACTTTATCAACGATTATTAAAACTAATTTTAATTGTAAATATAATTTTTCATTTTGGCATTAACATTTAAAGCTTAAAAAACTTTCATTGCCACTCAAAAAGTATTAAAGTGAAGAATTTACAAAGCAAAAGGTTAAATATAATATTTGCGTAATAATATATACAATACCAAATAAAAATATTTAAATCGACTATACAAAAAATGTAGGTATTAATTAATAATTAAAAAAAAAATTAGAAAGATTAAACTGCACACAAACACACACACACACACACAAACACATGTAGCATGCACTTGAACCATAAAGGGGTATTCAATAGTGGCATAACAATTTGGTATTTAAATAAAACACAAAATAATTGAAATATCCGGCTGAAATATATTCCAGATATTCCAGAAAAAAAAACCGGTCCAATCACAACCCCGACATGAAATCCACACCAAATATGTACTTTTTGCGGATGCAATGGAGTAGTCTCTCGTATCACTTTGCTGTCCTATACCACTTATTTTGCCATCATTCAAACGTGAGCTTCTTCGCTGAAGATGATTTTTCGATGAAATTCAGGATTTTCTTCACACTTAAAGTTGCGACCACCGATTCAGAATTTCGGAAGTAATTTTTAATAATTTAGAAACGTTGCTCGTTCGAGAACTTCACCATGATAAAAATGTAAGCCTTGAATGACTTTTTCACATTGCCAGATAAATAAAAGAAATTAAGGGTGCTATTTTTTTTTTAGAAACGAAATTGTTATGTCCCTATTTAAAAACCCTTTATTCCATGTGTTTTGTATGTTTTGCAACAACAATTGAAAAGAAACAAATATAGGCACAATATTAATATATATAAATATTAATATGAATATAAAATATTTATGAATTATAATAATATTAATGCGGCCCTCTCCTCCCCCTCCCAGCCCCTGCAAACCCTAGTTTCAATAGTTAGCTATCCCTTAGTTAAATTGCAAAAACAAAAAAATGAGAAAAACAATGAAAGCAGAAAACAAAAAATTTACAAATATTTTTATGCATTACTTATTTAATTAAATTAAAATATTAAAATAAAATTCTATTTTATAAAAGGAAAACCAAGAAAACATTATTTTCTAGTTGAATAAGAAAAAAAAATGAAAGTTGCTTTATTACTCTTTAATATGAACCAAGAAACAAATAATTAAAGGCATATGTGTGCTCGTACTATATACGACTACATACATACATATGTACTTATATAATTATATATTTAGATTTCTAAATTAATTTTAATAAATTAATTAGATTAATTAAAATCATATATGTATACATAACTCGTATATAAATTGTACCTATCTTTTGATACCGAATGAATTACAAATTAAACGACTATAACAACACAACAGCAGAAAACAACAACACCTACTCACATACATACATACGTACATACGTACATTACATACCAACAACTATACAAACATACACTCATCCAAAAAAGAAAACATAAATACTACATATTACATACATCTATACAACATTTTTAAAAATAATAATTATTATTATTATAATTATTAAATATTGGAACAAAAAACAGTAACAAAATTGACTCTTTCAAAATGTTTTCCATACCACAAAATACATATTCATATATAATAAACAAATACATACCGTATATATATATTACTACATATATATTGAATACTAATATACATACAAATTATTATATACCTTAAACATACATACCAGATATGATTAAAAATAAAAATATATGAATGAATGAATAAAAAAAAACAAAAAACAAAAAGAAGTTGATACAATAAATAAACAAAATAAAAACGTTAATTATTCAAAAAAGATTATGAAGTTTTAATTTGGTATCATGATGGCCAGTTGTGGCCTAAGTGAGTCCCTGGATAACCAATAAAACCAAACCAAACCATACATAGATACATATGCGAGTATATGTAGAGGCGCTACACTAGTTCTGTTTGAGACCTCATTTTTTCTCCCCAAATACTCTTTCTCGTAGGATGATAGACAATAAGCAAACACAGCATTGAGGTAGTCAACATCGTCTCACCTCTTTGTTTCTTACTTATTCACAGCCTTATCAATAGACGAAATAATGCCGGCACTAGCTGTGTTGCCTTTAACACGTATACATATAAGATAACTATCGAATTGGCAAAGGATACGCGCATCCCTGCTTAATTTCTTGTGAACAAAACTTGGCAGCATTAAGTTAAAATTTCATTACCAAAATTTCATTGACATAAATAAATACAATTTTGACCCACACTTGTCAAACAGCCCAAAATTCAATAGGTAACCTTTCTGAGACATGTTTTTGTATTTAAATTACAAGCTTTCAAATAAATATTTTATTTCAAATAAAATTTTTAAATTACATATAAAAAATCTTTATTTTTACTTTCTTAATGTCGCTCTTCTTCTTATCACAATAAGATACTTAATAGGTGCCATTTAGTACAAATAAATACACCGCTAACGCTCAACAATAAAAACTTCGACTTGGCAACACAATTTCTTTTATCCCGGTTACAATTCTTCGCAGGGTAGATATCTCCGCAATATAAGCATATATAGGACTAATTTCCAATACAAAAATTCCTTTTAAGTCAGTATACGCAACAATAGAATAACAGCTACTGTCGTTAGCATTGACTTGATTGGACACTTTTGTCTCATAAAAAAATTTATCAAAACTCAAAACTATCGATAGCTGAGTTATTACGAGCTCATATTCTAAGTATTAGCTAAAGTTCTACCGAATATGTTTAATAAAAGTACTTAGCATATATTATTTACTTTACTTTACTTTTAATGGCACAACAGCCCATGGAGGGCCTACGCCGAGCGTAGGACGTTTTCGCGTCCACTCATGTTGTGCTTGTTATATTTGTACATGAATCGAATATTTAATATAATATAAGAATAAGTATTTAATTATTTTTAGGAAGTAGGTCACAAAATCACTCACTTCACAAATTGGGTCACAGTAGTGACCTTCATGAAAGCTGGGAAATGCCTCGTATATCACGTAAGCCTCGTAACTTTGCACTGTTTATGGGGTGCTTCCATCACGCAATTTCCTTGGGCTAATCACGTGTATCTTTAACTTGTTCTTCTCAATCCATCTTTCACATTTCATTTCCAACAATTTAGTATAGCAACTGATTTACACTCTCAAAACTTGCACAATGTGCTCATATGATCAAAGAGAGTAGAGAGTTTTACTCTTTCAATTTATTGCATATGGGGATACTAAAAAACCGTGATGTTCATGTGCAATGGACTGCCCTAAAATGCATATGGAACGTGATATGGCTTCTGCCCCTTAGTTTTTGAGTTTAATCCGTAATTCCCTAACATAGTTTAGAATTGTGCAAGAGTTCGGAGCAGATCAAGATCATATTATGTAGGATTTCAATCTCTCAGCAGATACATATTATTAACATTCAAGCATTTTTCAATATTTTAAAGGACTCGTGTACATAATTCGACATTCATTTCAAGGTGCCCTACACTTGTTCCTTGGAAGTATTCATCAACATCAACATCAGAATTCATTAATTCCGTATTTCCTTGTTCTTATGAAAATCGTACATAATATATATTAATAATAATTTCAGAGTTTTGAGTATTTGCTTACCGCCAAATTAAAAGACCTAAGGGCATATTACTACTAAGGGCAAGGGTGATTCCAAAACCCTTACCCTTAGTAGTAATATGCCCTTAAACATTATCTCATAAATTTACTATAAGACAGAATTCGTGTAGAAAATATTTTCCTGTCTTTTAGGTAAGAAGATTTCTGTAAGTAGAGCATCGATTGTGGTCGAAACCGTCTCCAAATGCTTTAGCAAACTAATGAATTTACTCTTCTACCTTCTTTTCTTCTCAATGTACCATCAGTTCACTGTTGGGCATGGTCCTATAATATCTCAGTGTAGGTAGTTCAGTTTAACGCCTTTGTAATTACTACTTACAAGTTCAATAATACTTTCACTAAAGCATTAATACAAAACGAGTAGGTATTTTTATTTTCCCAAAACATAATTTATTAAATATTTTATTGTAGGTTTATTAAAAAAAATATTACATACTTATGTTTAGAAAACAACAACACACACTTTTGTTTGTTTAACTTCTAATACAAAAATATACATACGTTCGAAAGCGAGAGAGAGAGAGAGAGAGAGGGAAGAGCGCGAGAGACATAGCAAGAGCATAAATGAAAGTAAGAACAATACAAACAAAACAATCAAAATATAACACACACTTTTGCGTGTTTTCTTGACGAAAAACCGGGTTAACTGAATGAACCGTTGGAAAATGGACAAGGAATCATTGGAATTAAGGAATCGTTACAATAAGATATGCTTAGGTTTTCATATTGAGAGCAAAAAGAGAGAAGAATAGTTGGTACAGGTACACATATAGACTCAGGTACAGAATGCAAAGTAAGACATAATCGTCGTCGCCGTCATGTAGTAGCTACCGCTTTAAACAATGAGAATGAAAATGAATGAGAATGAGCAACGTTTAATGAGGATGATAGTAAGGAGCATGATGATGAGGATCTGGTCCGGGAGCATAGTGAGCATATGCGGAGTGAGCATGTGGTGCTAACGCAGGATAGGCAACATGAAAGTGTGCAGGGAGAGGAGCAGGTGCAGGAGCAGGAGCAGGAACAGCTGGTACAGGCAGTGGAGCAGGAGCATGATGATGTACGGGACCATCCAGAACTAAAGGATATGCAGGATAAGCAGGGGCGTGTGGGGCAAGGACATGCAAACTTTTTGGAGGTAATACTGGTCCGGGTGGTGCGGGTGCTATGGGTGCTGGTACAGGTGCATGAGCCTTATATGCAATCGGTTCTTTTCGTACAACTGCATTAAAACCATGATGTGGATCGGCGGTATAGTCGACGGTACGTTTGGTGCCATCAGGGTCAACTAGAGAATAACTGCCTTTGACAACATCACCGTGGCGTGTTTCGTGTTGGCTCTTCAAATCGCCCGTATAACCATCGTGGATATCATAGCCGAACGAATATTTTGGTGACGGGTCATATGGTTCGGGTGCAGGTGCGGGCTTGGGTGCTTGATGGGTAAATATAAGTTAAATAATGCTATAAGTATTCGATTACTTAATTTAATATTAAGAAGTAAATAATTGAGGAGCTCCAAATCAAAACGCAGTAAACGATATTGAACTCTTGTGCTTTTATTTAGTTTTGATTTGAAACGCCTCAACTGTATTCTTACCGGGCGCAATATATGGTCCTGGTAGTGGGCCATGATGTGGCACATAGCCAGCATAGTGCAGCGGTCCATCTGGTGCATGGTGATGTGATCCATAATGCGGTGCATATGGACCAATAACGCCACAATGCGCAATGGCTACTGTTGCAATTAGAAAAAGTATCTATATGGGAACAAGTTTTGATTAGAATATGTATGGCTTGGATAGTAAAAATGTATGTATGTATGTATATTCTCACGGTGTTTAAAAAAAACTATTCTCATACTTAAGTGTTTATAATTTGAATATTATCTTACTTTTATCGTGCATTTACAGTGTATTAATCAGAAGTCCATTAGGAATATGTAATTCGAATAAGGAAATATATGAGGACACCATTAAAATAAGCTTAATAACTACATATGAAGGTTGTGGTGAATCTATAAGTTTCGATATTTCTGGACTGGAGAGTTCGATCTATTACCTCTTGTTACCTTTAAAACAGTGGCTGCACCGCCTAGGAGAAATTTCAAGTATCTAAGCCCCGCACTAACTTCAAATATGTATTCACTTATATCGTGTGGTTACTTTGAGTATATTTTAATAGAAGATTTTCTTCAGAATTTGTGAAATAATTTTAAAGATTTGTCTTTGATATCCCCATTGAAAGTTTCTGAAAATTTTCAGCCTTAGAGATGGCAGATGGAAGAAACCTACCGAACCTGCTGCCAACAGTCTTTACTTAGTCAATTAACATTTATATTTATTTCAGCTTGATTGCATGATTGAACCTAAGCACCTTCTATTCGCAAAAAAAAAATACTGTCCACTAAGCAGAAATGTCAATGCAACTAAGTTGATTATTATAATCGGAAGGATATTGAAATAATTTATTATTGAATAGGTTTGATATTCAGAAATTTTAATAAAAATATTACAAACTTATTCCATCATTTTTAGACCCAAGAGCCGGAGTAAATTTTTTAATCACATTTCAGTTCAAATTTCTTATAATTCTAATAAAACGTGATTCCTAGATTCATTTCACTTCTAGATTCGGAGTGAGACTCAAAAAATCTGAAACTTTGGTTATTCGATTTGGCCCAATCCAACTTTATGTAGTTCTGTTTTTGAAGCACAACAAAATTTTGAAAAATCTTCATATTTTAATAGGTTTTCGATATTTTTTCAATTTGCACATGAAATAAAGTTGGTTTTTTTTTCAATATTTATTATAACTTTCACGCACCTTTAACATCAACATTTCAATTGATCCTGATTTTACAATGCAAATGTAGCTGTTGCAAGTCCTTGCAACAAAACACACTCACACACGCACACACAACAAGATTAAAAGCCGCGACCAAATCGCGTCAATTTAAGCGAAACGGAAATTTCGTCTTGCGAATCCCAGCAATTCTATAATCTTAATAATCACCTGCAACGTGCCACAAATGAAGGAAATCCAATGAAGACTGTAACCGAAATGTAAATGGTTCTTTACTTTTATATTAAATTCAAAGTAAATGTCAACGGTTTCACATGGACTCACGAATTGATGCTATTGTTGTTGCTGTTGTTGTTATAGCATTGATTCGTTGCCGCTTTGTAGCCGCTTATGTTACATACATGCAACTAGTTTAGCTGCAACTGTGAGTAGACATGCCTACATAGTTTAGAGTTAGAGTTAAACACAAAATACGCTAATTTAATACAAACCCAAAGAGTAAAGCGGATGAATCGCGTAGTAGACAACAAATAAAACAACAACTAACAATTTAAGCATTGATCCATGCTTAATGTTGCTATTGTACATAGATTTGGTAGTAGGTAACAAAAAAGACCATTACTGACAGCCTCCCACCAACTAAAGGTATTTACATTTTAAGTTTATTGTACTTATTTCGTATACGAATATAAAAACAGCACACACAAAAAGGTTATTCTTCCGTGAACCTATTTAAGGGTTTACTTACCTAGTTACCTATTGCACTATGTATAAGTAAGTATGTACATATACACCTATAGTGAGCAGTATGTATGTAAGTAAGCGTGTATTTAATAGCACACCATTTGTTGTGCCCTTTCACTTTTGTTTATTTCTTGAAAGTTATCAGAAATAGAAATGTTAAACTTTTTTATCTGCGCTTGCATTCAGCTGACAGTTTTAGTTTTGAGTAATTTATTATTTTAATAAATATGTTGTTGTAGAGTGAAAGATGTATTGCAAATTATTCGAGTATTCTAAGATATTTTTTTATTTGGTTTATATCTAAGTACTTAGGTTCTCGTATTAAGTAGATACAAAACTACTGTTTTATTTTTAGAAATATCTTCGGAACTTGAGGAACATGTTTGATAAGAATGAAAGAAACATTTTTAGAGCGGCATAGGCTTTACTGGGTCCGCGTACCTAAAAGAAGTTTCCTAATAGGAGAAGATAGAAGCAGAAAGATAATATTCCATAGTATGTTACCAATAGGGGTATTCTTTACCACAAGTCTAGCATAAGCTCTTGCTCGTTGCAAGAATCGTAAATTTAGTTGTTGTTTCTTCGTTTTGAGGATACCAAAGCTGTCCAATTCTGATACTCTTACACCATGCAAGGGTATAAATATGCTGGACTTAGATAATCTCTTCAATAAGAAATTTCACAGTGAAAGACAAATTTTATAAATATTACGGTTAACATTTGGAGTTTGAAGAATTTTATGTTGCTGGATAAGAGGGAGCCTATTACTTACTTACTGGTACCATTATTATGAGCCCTAAGGACTATCTGAAGGTTTTGGCTATGTAAGACGTTTCTCCTTCTTCTTTAATGACATAACAGCCCATGGAGGGCTTAGGTCGAGCTTCTTGGATCCACTCATGTTGTGAGCGTTGTACATACATACTTACAAAGGTATTTGTACACGAATGGGAGGGACAGTTTAAAGCCGAGTCCGAACGGTAAATTGAAAAGCTAAGCAATTTTTATCCTTGGAGGTTTGCCATTGCCCACCAAAAGACCACGACCTCTAGATAGAAAATTAGAAATCGCACTAGCAACTAACTTACTTTACTTACTTTTAATGGCACAACAGCCCATGGAGGGCCTAGGCCGAGCTTTTCCCATCCACTCATGTTGTGCGTGTTGTATTTGTACATGAATCGAAGAGACCTACAGTTTAATGCCGAATCCGAACAGCGAAGTGAAAAGCTTTTCATAGCAATTTTTACTCTTGTAGGTTTGCCACTGCCTGCTAAGAGGTGTTGCTGTGTAGAAAAATTATTTTTTCTACTTTTTGATTTTGTCTGTGCCGAGATTCGAACCCTGGACACTCTGCGTAGCAGTCCAACGCATTACCATTACTTAGGGGAATCTTTTTCCTTCGAAAATTGGTGCCAGTACCCAGGTCCAACGTCACCCAGGTTAAAAGTAACATTAAATCTTCAGGGTAGCATAACTCCGTTGATCAATATGTTTTTAATATCAACTCAGTTAAAAGAAACTACAACGAAGGATATTCAAGTTGTTTACTCGACATATCCTTTAATAAGGCACTTCTCCATTTCCTACACAATAATCTTAATTTTGAAACCAAAAATTCCAAAGGGTAAGAACTTGAAACTGGCCCTATCCCATAAAAATTGGAATTCTCCGAATGCGGTCGTTGTCGAAAGTCTACTTGAGAACTTTATTATACAATAACTAAACCCTACCTGAAACATCTAGGTACATTGAATACAAAGTACTCAAACAATTGAAAACTAATTTAAATTATACTAAGTGAAAAAAAGCCACTTTTACAATATGTCACCAACAAAAAATATTAAAAAAATAAAACAATACATTGTATGGTACTAATAAAATTCATTATAAAGGCGCTACAAATACATAAAACAACTTCAATAACAACAACAATAAACATCGATATTTTATTTAATAGCAAAAGTGCTACGAACGAAATGGCATCAAGTTAAAAAAGGTCAAAAAAGCAAACAAAATAATGCTCAAAAAACACACAACTTCACAACTTGACGTGGAGTGCGACTGGATAAAGTGCGGATGCGGTGGCGTGCATTGAGCACATCTGCAGCATTTGCTTTATGCATACGCTCTGGAGTACCATAGCCGATGTGTTGAATGAAGAAAAAAAAACTATTGACAATATCATTCATCGAGCGGTAACATATCGTTGTATCGCACACATATTAAGTGCAGTTAATGCAGCAAAGGTCATTTCAGTTGGGCACTTATTGAAACATTTTACTTGAGTTCGATTATGTGTATGGTATATAATTTTTTTCCTGATACATCAAATGCAAATTTTTTACATTTGTATTCATTATTTTTTGGCAATTTAATTTATTAGTGTAGAATATTATTTGTTATGCCATGTAAATAGTTAGATATTGGGATAGAAGATGATAAACGGTATATGCATGTAGAGTTGCCATATTTATGCAAGTTAAAATGTCTGCTAAGTTAGTTGAAGTATTTACACTCAGGTATTCGTAAATCCAAAGATGGTAAATGAATTAATTAAGTAGCCCAATTAAGAAATGTTTGATTAGCTTAGTATTGTATTAGCCTACTAAAGCTTACTCATAAGGGTCAAATACTAGCATGCAATTTCGACTTTGCACCTTCTACTTCTTCATTTATTTCTTTTAATGGCACAACATCGCATGGAGGGCCTAGGCCGCTTTCCGCAACCACTGGTGCGTGTTATATTTTTGTACTTAAAAGACCTACAGTTTTATGCCGAATACGAACGGCGAAGTAACAAGCTTTTCATTGGCCATTTTTACTCTTGTAGGTTTGCCATTGCCTGCCAAGAGGTGGTGCAGTGTAAAAAAAAAAATTTTTTGACTTTTTTTGATATTGCCTGTTCCAAGATTTGAACCCCCAAATACTCTGCGTAACAGTCCAACACACTACTACTACGCCATAGCGACTATCTTTTTCTACTACATCAGTTACTTACTTACGTAGCTGGCACTACAGCCGATGATCGGTTTTGGCCGCCTCTTTAAAGCTTCGCCAGCCGTCTCTACTATGCGCGCGCTGGCGCCAGTTGATAAGGACAAGTGCAGTCATGTTGCCTTGTACCTGGTCTTTCCAACGGAGATTAGGTCGTCCCCTTCTGCGTGTTCGTCCACCGTGGCTCGAATAAAAAGCTTTCTAGCCGGAGCACTTTCTTCCATTCTCTCAACATGAACCAGCCAACGAAGCCGCGGGTTTTTTGTACGTTTGACTATGTCAAGCCTACTGAGACCGTAGTAACACCTGTTGGCAAGAGATATTCTCCGCTTGATCTCAAGGCTAACATTATTATTATTACGAAATCCTTGACGACTTCAAAAGTATAATTGTAAACAGTAACATTTTGTCTAAGACGCCGTGACTCTTTGTTTGTTGACACAAGGTATTTCGTTTTGTCCACGTTCACCACTAAACCCACTCGACGAGATTCCCTTTCCAGGTTGGAGAATGCTGCACTGACTGCTCGAGAGTTTTTGCCAATGATGTCAATAACATCAGCGTATTTTAGCAGCATGACACACTTGTAGAAAATAGTGCCAGAGATGTCGATGTTCGCAGCTCGAATTATTTTCTCCAGCAGAAGGTTAAAAAAGTCGAACGATAGGGAGCCACTGCATTGTTACATATTAAGTATAACCGGTTATCTACATAAGCGTGACATCCCAGTAATAACTCATAGCTATTTGAAATATTTATTCTAGGGTTCCCAACTTCAACGTTAAATTTTCGAGGCTACACTGATCTTCTCGTAATCGTTTGCCCGATTTCTGATCTTCGATATGAATATCGGTTTAGTTTTATGTCATCAACTGGCTTGACTATCTGTCAGATTTTTTATATCGCTTTGGGATAGGATCTTGCCCCCGATTCTTCAGAATTCAGCCAAACAAGCTCCTCTCACATCCAACTCCTCGATCAGCCATTAATGAAAAGTAGTACTACGTCTTGACAACTTTAGTTAATTAGAAAACTGAACACTTTTTCACCAACCCTCTACTCCCTCTTCAGACTTTCTTTTCGTAGGTGTAAAAATGATTAATGTTGAAGTACTGAAGAACTTTGGAAAATATTTACATTTCAATAAATTAAAGAGGTGCAGCAAAATCATAATTTCAGTAAACATTTTAAAATAGAATTTTGTGTCTGTAATGCGGAGCATTTGGCGTCCCGAATTCACAAAATTTACCGGAATTCCAGGACGTTCCACTAAATCCGGAACAGTTGGCAACCCCAGTTTATTCGTCTTCTTCTTTTGTCAATATCGTGCCAATATGTTTATTATGTTTACGTACCCAAATTGTAGTTCTTATGAAGACTCGATCAAGCAAACAAAACGCAAATGATAAAATTCAAAAATTAATAAACTCATTTAATTACCCCAAAATATATGGACTATTTTCTAATGTAGTTTCTGCAATTAGCGATTCAATTAATGCTTCAAGTCTACTTCTGTAACTCTACGACAGCAAAGTTGGCAACACTGAACAAATCGCATTCATATCTACGATTTCAACAAATAATGATCTACGAAAAAGTTTCGTTGAGTCAATATACTTGCCACGCATACTTGCCACGCTCGCATACTTAATCATCCGGATATGGTAAGTGAGCATAGACAAATATGGGAATATGGATTAGAAATAGACGTGAAACGACACGACATGCGACAAAGACAAATGCTGCAATTGTTATGACAATTGTTTAGGATTGCAAACAAAAACGCAAGAAGATTACAACATGGAAAACTATGCCAATAAAGGTGAAAGGCATGGTTTTCTTTAGATTTTGTTAAAAAAAAGATTCATACAAGATTAAAAGATATGTCTTTTAAAATTCAGCAAAATAACAAACATTTATTCATTTAATAATTTATTAAACCATTTTCACTTAAAATTACTTTTAAATTAAAGTGTTAAGTATGTGTGTGTACTTGTTAGAAAGAGAGCGATAGAGAGATCGTTATTAAGTCCACTCTATTCATATCGCTCATTTGCTGCAAGCCTGTCGTAACTCAGAAAACATAAACTTCGAGAAAAACGCATTTAAACTTTTCAATTTACATATTACCACCATAAAATTGATAATGGCGAAACTTCTTTTCTTACGTGAAAATTTCATAAGATACGATTATTCTTTTTTTCACAAGATATAGCACTAAATAACAAGTTCCGTGTGATTAACTAGAAAATGTTGTGGTTTTGATTTATGACAGTCTTGCAGCAAACGATCGATATGTTGTGATCGTTTCCTCACGTTTAAACATTTGTGAGAGTCACTGCTGTTGTTGGGACTATGTTTCCGAATTGACCTAAATTGAAATATTTGAGATTGCAATAAAAGAAGTTTACAATAAGTTCAAAATAATAATAATCAAAAACTGTTTTTATCGCTTCTGAAACAAATTCGAATACAGAAAATTATGCATTATTGATGAATATTTAATTGGGATATCTAAAGCCTACTTTAAAGTGGTTTATATGCACATACAAAAAACTCATTAGATTTACATACTTTCCAAACTTTCTAAAAATTTTTGTAAAAGCTTAGACAATCTACAGACTAAAATAAACCAGAAGCCCATTTGAAGTCTATGAGTAAACCCTCAAAAGGATTTAAGGTAAAATATTTAAAACATTCGAGTACTTTTTCTCAAGCAGCTCATTAAGCCTCAGAAAGATACAAATGGTCTCAGATTGAAAAACGAAAATGAAAGATATATCACAAGTCTCCCAAAACTAATTAAAATACTGATCTTTTCTTAAAATATTTCAAACTATTTCTAGTTGTCAAACTGCAAAAGATTAATTTATTTCGTCTACCCTGCTTAAATGGAAGTTTTTTCAATTTTGCGAAAATATTCATATTTTACTGTTAGTTCAATAAAGATAATTTTTCTTATAAAATCTAATAAAAAATAACTAAAAGCTAAAATGTCACATGTGCAATATTTAGTGAATTTTAAAAGTACCCCGTGTTATCTGTTGCATTACTGGTAGCAGCAACATTTGTCGCTAACACATCCACCGATTGTGAGCGTTTCTCTAAAAAGCTAAAACTATACCATCGTTCATTTTTCCCAAAATGTTCGCCATCCTCTAGAGAAGTAGGTAGAGTTCTGGAAACAGAGAAACCACCATACACACATTGAAATAGTATACGTAAGAATCTTATAAATACCTATTCAGTGTTTCCGGTAATAGTAGGCATAATCCAGCGCCCAGCAATGATATGAGACCCAATATTATTTCTGGCAGCGGTGAGAAAAACGAGCGAGTATATAAAATATACGAACTGAAGAAAGTGAAAGCATAACCCATGACATGTACAGCAGCCACACCCTGACCACGCACACAAGTCGGTATCAACTCGGTGGCATATTGTGCTCCCGAATTGTAAGCGACCGTAACACCAAAACGTCCAATTACCGAAAGTGTAACAATTAAATTGACATCTAGTGGTAATAGAAGTAGATGTATTTAATTTTTACCAGTTTCCTGCTAACTAAATATTATGTACATACTATTCTCATGCGAGTTGACACTCTGAAAGAGTATTGCACCAGTTACCGATATGAAAATGCCACTCAATAGCAATGACATGGAAGCCATTGCCTTACGGCCGATACGATCTTGCAGCAATATCAGCAGCAGACATGCTGGCAGAATTGTTGTTGCACTCAGGGTGAACATGACAAATGGTGATATGCCAAGACCTTGCACATTTCGCGATACAGCATCGTAGCATAAAGTAATCACCATGCTATAGAAAAGAGAAGAAGCTCAAAAGAATTCGGAGTTGATAAGAGAAGAGAAGAGAAGAGATAGAAATAAGTACAATGGTTGAAAGAAAAACAGAAAAATGTGTCTTATCAAGTTTTCCTTTCCCTTTCACTCTTGCTTCCCTTTACTTACGATTTGAAAAACAAAATCAATGTATTTCTCCGGAGACGCGGTGTTGCAAATAATCCAAATAGATTTGGTCCAACTTTCGTATACAATTGACTGCGTTTACATTCTTCAATGAAATCTATATACGCCGATTCCTCAACGACACGCCCATTTATTTTTGCGACACGTTTTAGACATTGCACTGCTTTATCGTATTTCTGTTTTGCTACTAACCATTGCACACTCTCCGGTACAATGAAATAGAAAAGCGGTACCAGGGCAAATGGTATTGATGTCGCCAGCAGAAAACCACGCCACGTTTGCATGAGCACAGCTATCCAGGGTGCTACCATCGAACCCAAACAATAGAAGAAACCAATGCAGATGCTGAGGCCAATGGTGCGCAGTGATGGACGGAGGTACTCCATGACTGAGGGAAGACGTTTCAAAAAAGACTATAACACTTCAATGACTTTCTTACTTACCCAAAATATACATCATGACAAAATTACTATCCGTCGCTAAGCCCGACGTAAATCGAAATATACAAAACAGTGGTAATGTTGTTCCAAAGATAGTTAAAATATTACCGATCATGGCAACAATATTCGCCACAATTAATATAGGTAAGCGTCCTGCAGAGAATTAAATATGTATAACCTTCTTGAGCCAAAAGTCGATAAAAGTCAACTCTTCCCTCGTCCTTACCTATGCAATCAGCCATAATTCCAAATACCAAACTACCCACCACTGAGCCAACAAAAAACATCGATTGCCCCAATGTCATTTTCCAAGCAGAATCACAAATCCAATTTGAGTCGCTGGTAAAACTTTTATAGCCCATATAAAGCTCATAATCATATTGCTGGCAGATTTGCGATATACTCGTTATGCTAACATCGCTGCCATTTATGGTCGTTGCAAGCTGTTGCGGTTGGCAGCTTGACGTTGTTTGCATACTGGCCCATTCATATGCTGTCGATTGATCATCGAAACCATCAATGCACCTGTCAACAAATGAAGTGATTTCTTATCTCAATATAAGTATACTACATTGAAATTGGTAGAGATACTTTAACCAACGTCATCATCATCTCAACATCATCTTAACTGTCGATTACTCACCAAAACTTGGGCGGCACAAAACTGATGATGGTCTGTGAGTAATAATGCATTGCTGATAATAAATTTATAACGCAGAATAGCATCAACATGAGCGCCTGCAAACGATGACAATCGCCGCATTTTTCCAGAATTTTATCTATTTCGAGCATTTTCGTTTGCGTATTTACGTTTTGCATCCAAGAAAAGCAGTGCGACAGCTGGTAGCTCAACGTCTGCACTTGAGTTTGCGGTAGCGGCGTTTGAGTCTGCGTTTGCCTACGTCTGTGTGTGTGTGTGTGTGTGATGAATGATTAAAAAATTACTTTAATTGCTTTATATTTGTTTGTTTATTTCCTTCTTTTTCTTCTTCTATGTTGCAAATGCCAACTTGTCATTGCTGCATTGTTGTTTTATGTTGTTGCAGCAAATCGTTACAATTGCATTTAATTTTTTCATGTACACTTTACAAGAATTACCCTGCCCCCCAAAAGAAACGAAATGTTGACTTTTAAATTAATACACACAAATAAATACAAAAACAAAATTTTAAAAAACCAGTGTGAAAGTTTTGTCTGTTTGATTAAAATGTCAAATTGAAACTGATTAATTTATTTATTTACACTTCACTCTATTTATTTCTTTTTCTTACTGGACACGTACATAATTTTCGAAGAAATTCCAATTAAAATAAACTTAATTTCCTCTTTTTTATGTGCTCCATACAAGTACATATATTTGGTAATTAAACCTGGGGGCTTTTTAGAACCGCTTTGTTTCACACTATACGTAGAACTACATACAATTAGAACACAAATTTTGATAATCGATATTGAGATAAAAAAAAATCACAGATTGTGTATTTCAGTTTAGTATAATGAAAAGAAAGTTTCAGGTCGTAGATCACACGAAAGCGCCAATTTCATTTGATAAAGTTATAATATACTAACTCGTAGATTTGAATTTTACTGAAACTGTTTGTACTCAAGTTGGGAATCAGCAAGCTATAAACACAATTTTATAATACAATCGGGCTAACACTTTGGTTACAAATTCACTTAGAACGTATGTCAGGAGTCATATATATATTGGTATAAATAGTATGTGTAAACATATATATATATGCATATATGTATAGCCATAGATGATTATGTTTTTTTGAACAGTTGAAAATACCTTAGTTGCATAAGCCAAGTGTTTTGATTCAGAAGATTTTGGAAACCGCACTATAAACTATAAAATATATCGATTATTATATCGAAATAGTCTTTGCTTATTTACGTATTCAAAACATAAGTCGTTCATATCGCATACTAAAAATCCTTTAAACTTTATATGGTAGTACAATGTGGGCTCTGAAAGTCTGGTGCTTTACCCACCAGATCATTGAGGTCGTCCTCCAAAACCTTAGTGTCCGCAATTAACTTTACTTCTGCTCATACCCAGCTCATTCTGTTTTAATGTGAAATGAGGTGATGGGCGGTTTCGTACAACTGGGTCGACCCATACAGAAACTGTAATGACTCTAACACGAAGGAAACTTAGGTAGGTACATAACCTTTTTCATTGCTAGGACTGATTAGGCCTACTATATATTGAAGACGTTCATGATTGCATTATTAGCCTAGAATGCCTAAATGTATATGTACATGTATGTATGTACTATAAACCTTTAAATCAATTTTCAAATTGGAAACAGTGCTGGATGTAGCTTATAGTTCTCATTGACTTTAAAGAGTGATGGTAAAACTGAACTGGGGGCCTTGACGGTGAATGTGCGGTATTCATCACCACTTCTGACCAAATTTTGCATTACGTTGGCTAGAAGAAGTTGGTAGTATGGTGGCCTGCTACGCACAATGTTCGGGGTTCAAATCTCGGCACAGGCAAAATCAAAAAGTAGAAAAAACTATTTTTCTACAAGGCACCACCTCTTGGCAGGCAATGGCAAACCTACAAGAGTAAAAATTGCCTATGCAAATCTTTTCACTTCGCCGTTCGGATTCGTCATAAAACTGTAGGTCTCTTCCATTCATATACAAATATAACAAGCACAACATAAGTGGATGCGAAAAGCTTGGCCTAGGTGCTCCATGGGCTGTTGTGCCATTAAAAGAAGAAAGAAGTTGACACTAGGTTTATGAACAAGGTTTTACGGAAATTTTGAAGTCTCTTAAAATAGAAGATTTTTTACAAAACAATTTTTTTTTCCGTTTTGTTTTTATTAAATAAAGATTTGAAAAAGTAAAAACCAACAATATTTTGAAGAAATGCTAATGTCTTGACCTAGCAACAAGTATTTATGATTGAAGATTTAAATAAAGTTACCTGATCCTCCAAATAATTTCTAGTTGAAGTCTTTGAAATAACGACTTTTGGGAAAACTCTAGACTGGAGTTCCAGTAGCCTCAGGATCGATTTTCATACAGCGAAGATTGTGTCAAAGTTGATAAACCTATAATCCGTTCTTAAAGCATTGGTAACTTGGTGCTTAAAGTGGTAGACTAAAGTTGTCTCTAGTCGTTAGTAAAAAATAAAATAAATAACAGTGAAAAATTGAGTTTTGATTCAAAATTTCTTTTGAAATTATATTAATACCTTCCAGGAAGGTGTCAAATGTATATTGTAACCACGATTTCGTAAAACTTGGCAAACAGTTTTGCAATCCATTTTTTATGTTTAGTCATGTCCCAAGGAAAATAATTTGAAATGTGATGTCAGGAAAAGAAAAAGAAATCATCTAACAATTAATTCAAGCTTTAGATTACTTGGTTCTGAAAGATTTAAAAAAAAAATTAAAAAAAGTTAATTTTTTTAGATACAAATATTTACACATGAATTTCTTTTACGTAAATATGTGTGAATCTATCAAAGGGTTCTTAATGAAAAACCCGGAATCAACTTTTATCAGTAATATAACTTTTTTACTCTTCGCCTTGATATCCTTTTCCCCCCATTAACAAAGAAAATTGCAGAAAAATAAGCTCAAAAAAATTTTATAAAAAATAATATCTTTAGTTCATAGGCATTTAGTTTTAATTGCACTACGGGAATTGAATATCCTTGTTATCCTTTTAGTATTGAAATATACAAAATTGTATAAAAATATGAAACATCTTAAGAATATCTACAAGTACAAGTATCTGCAATAATTTCGTACCACAAACAACACTGCATTATCCGTCTCCTTTAATTTTTAAATAAATTCGATTAGTATCCAATTGTTCTTATTCATGCAAGTACGAGCGTATCCATAATCATTCGAGTACAACTATCAATATCCAACAAAGTTTCCAATGCGATGAATGCGGAATAGGATTTCTATTTGTTTCAAAATTTTACTTTATTTATCTTATTTTCTTCAAATCTTTCCAATATACATACAACGTGCACTTGTTATTTTTATTAAATGTTTTTTTTCTTTTGTATTCCCTATTCGTTTTTATATTCAAGATCAAGAACACATGCCATACTAAAGCGATCAAAATGCAACGACGAACTGTGATTTTCAACAGCGATCGAGCGAACAACAATTGCACGGATGCTTTATTTTTTGTTTTGTTTTATAATGTTTTGTTTCTTTATATTTAAAAATTTTTGGTTTTGCTGCTGCGCTTTTGTTTTGCTTTGATTGTAGGTATACATTTTTTTTTTTTGCATTTAAAAGTAAAACAAATAGAGAACAAAAAATTTAAATGCAATTGAAAAAACATATTTCTTTCTTAAACACAAAATAAACCATATGCTAAAAATATTTTCAATTAAATAAAGCAATAAAATTTCTTTAAAACGTCATCGAATGCAAAGACAAGAGCGACAAAAAACGGCAGCAGAAGAAAGAAGGAAAGCTTCTTTATCTGCAGCAAATATATTAGCAGCAGCAATCAAAACCAACAATAGCAATGTTACATGTTTACCTAAAAAAGTCAAACATTTTAGTTTGCAATTTTTTTCTAGTTACTACTGTGCTGATTAAAGATAGGCAGCTGTTAACCAATGTGTGACTGGCGAAAATTATATAGCTGCCTTTTGGAGTGGAAATTTTACGAAAAAAAAGCTTAAACAATGTTTTTCACTTGTAGTTACAAGTAGTTACAAGAGAAATGTTATTGCTGCTGGAATTTTTATAAATAGGTCGATTTGATATAGCAATTTCCCAATACATAGTTCTTACGTAAAACGAATAGATATCTTGCGTAAAAAATCCTAAAATATTAATATCAATTGAAATTTACTAATTTACTGTAGGTCCATTCCATTCATGTACAAATATAACACGCACAACATGAGTGGATGCGAAAAGCTTGGCCTTTGGCGCTACATGCGTTCATAGTCGACACTGATAAACTGAAGTTCATTGTGGTAAAGGCATAACACTTGCCACAATGGTGGTCTATTCCTTTATCGGTGTCCCGTGTGATTGCATTCCCTCTCTGATTCTCCCTCCTTCTTTCTCCCACTTATCAATCTTAATTCCATTCAACACAATGCTCTGCATTCATAAGGGTATACCCTAAGTGTTGAATGTATCAATATCAAAAAAAAAATAAATAAATCAAATGTATAAAATTTTAAAAATTAAAACATTTTTGGAGAAACAAATTTAAATCAGTGACCTTAAAAACTCCCTTGTACCGACATTCGTCGGATATATATAAAGTGTTACACTAAATGGTCCGTCATTTTGGATCCATCATCTTATTTTTCCCAAAATGCATTTCACATTCGTAATCAGCGACCTCACAAACCCCTATAACTTTACTAAGCTAGAATTAAACAATGTTGGAAAATCGACCCTTGTGGATCCGTCTTGTCGCAATTATGAATGAGTACTGACGATGAGTCGACATTTTACTATGCCTCAGTGTATTAGAGAAAACATAACATTATATTTATCCAATTAATACTTAAGGATCTTCAACAGATTAAAGTTATTAAAATTATAATAATTACTACCATATATTTCAAAAAGGAATTGATTAATTGGATAAAATTGAATTCCTCGAAATTTTCTTAAATGATAAGAAGGTAAAATACCTAAAATAACAATTGATAAAACTAATACAATAACTCCTAATTTTTTCGGAATTGATCGTAGAATAGCGTAAGCAAATAAAAAACATCATTCGGATTGAATATGAATAGGGGTTAACTAAAAGATTAGCAGGAATAAAATTATCTGGTTCTACTAATATATAAGGGTTAATTGCAGTTAATATAATAAGACCTACAATAATAATAATAAATCCAAAAATATCAGTGAAAGAAAAGTTAGGATGGGAAGGGGATGTAGTCAATATTGAA
The DNA here is from genome assembly GCA_958295655.1 of Palloptera scutellata. NCBI lineage: Eukaryota > Metazoa > Arthropoda > Insecta > Diptera > Pallopteridae > Palloptera > Palloptera scutellata. The sequence goes on from OY282450.1 coordinate 92,268,116, forward strand.
TTTAATCCAATGGTATTTGATTTGATCCTGTTTGATGAAGGAAATAAAAAAAAAATAAAAAACTTTCTCTTTGTGATTAATTTTCATATTACGTGTTTATCTCAGAATTATCTCAGACGCACGTAAGTATAAGTAAGTAGTAGTACCGCCTACACATTACGTAGTTGCACATAAGATCGTGCTCCCCGCCATCTCCGCTAAATATCCTCAGAAAGTACAACGTAAATGTTTTCGCGTACACTGAGCGAAAAAAATAATAAATGAATTAATGTTATTGCTGCTACAATAAATGAAAGAATAAAATTAAATGTAGAAAATCGTCCTCAAACCCATTGAACTAAATCAATTCCTAGATAAGGAAGTACAGATAATAAATTTGTGATTACTGTAGCTCCTCAACAAAACATTTGTCCTCATGGTAATACATACCGCATAAAAGCTGTTGCTATAACTAGAAATAAAGTAATTACTCCTACTAATCATAATAGGGTATATACATTAGAATGAACCATAATACTTACATTCCTCGACCTATGTACATGGAGGTAGATGCAAATAAAGAAAAATGATGCACCTTTAGCATGAAGTGTTCGTTATAATCAACCTTAATTTACATCTCGGCAAATATGATTAACTGTATTAAAGTCTATAGAGATATCTGCTGTATAATGTATTGCTAAGGATAAACCTGTTATAATTTGAATAATTAAACATAAACCTGGTAGAAAGTTTGTACCTAGTTTGTACTGGCCGATGTTGAGCTGTTCATAAAAATCTTATTGAGCATAATAAATGATTCACAGCCAAATGTTCACCGCATTCATGTATGTATAAGTATACCTATGCTATAATCGTATATATCGATAAACAATTTCGAAAATATTTTAAATTCTTTTACCTACTTGCTACTTGCTTGTGTATAAATCTTAAATTGAATACCATGTCAGTCTGTTAATGCCACACTAAGGTTAAATACAACGCGATAATAGCAGGGAAACTGTGAATGAAGTGGGCATGTTCTTTTTTATTAATGCTTTTGTTTTGTTTCATTTAATTTACTTTTGATTTACAGTTTTAAATTTAATTTTAAGTAGACAGGCTAGTAATTTAATTTAGTTTTTTGTTTTCTTTCTCAAAAATGCAATATTGCTGCGTGATTTTGATGGAGCTACATTCATAGCTAGTTTTATGGTTTAGGCATATTGAGTAAGAGTTGATAATCCTCCCTATTCCAGATATCATCGTAACGGATATGAATTCGTTGATGCATTTTCAAATTAAAATTATTTGTATTCTGGAAACCAATCGGAATTTGACTCATTAAAAACAGATGGTTCTTTAATTTCAAGACTTTTTCCATCCAATAAATATAATTTTTTTTGGTACTTATAAACGTAGTTACGAATCTATAGTGATGAATATGTAAATTATTTGTCACAATTCATTGACATTTCCAACATTAAATAACCCTGCTATCTTTATGAATGAACACAGTCGTGAGATTGTTGCAGCAACAATAACAACAACTAAGTAGTTTCTAGTACGGAATCTAAGCTCTGAATAAATTTCAGAGGTGAATTAACAATTATTCTCCGAAATTTGCTATTGCAGGGTATTGAAATATAAGGAAGGCTTCTACTTTTCAATCAAATATTAATTTTTCTCAAAAAAAAAAAAAACATTCTCTTTGTGATTAATTTTCATATTACGTGCTTATCTCAGAATTATCTCAGACGCACGTAAGTATAAGAAAGTAGTAGTACCGCCTACACATTACGTAGTTGCACATAAGCTCGTGCTCCCCGCTATCCTCAGAAAGTACAACGTAAATGTTTTCGCGTACACTGAGCGAAAAAAATTTTAAATCCCAAAACAAACCTGATAAAATTAAAAAAATAACACCAATATAAAAGTGCAGCAAACTTTGCCTGTTGTAAAATCAACAACGGCAAATTATGACCAACGATTTTACAACATAGTGAAATATAACATGTGTGTTTTAAAACTATATTTTAAAACTATATTTTAAAACTTTGCTAGTAAAATTTTTAAGGCTTATTTTAACACTGCATTTCAGCGATAGTTTTTAAACGTTAAATGAAAATTTTAATTGTATAATTAGCAACTGAAATTTTAAAATTGGGGTTGAAAATTTGTCCAATTTTGGCACATTTTTTAAGTATTTCGGCCGGAATTTCACCAATGACGAGTTCAATGTTGTCTTCCAAAGCGTGTTTGGCTGGTCCCTATAGACAAGAGACTTAACATAGCTCCAAAAAATAGTGTAACGGGGTCAAATCACAGGATCTTGGAAGCCAATTGACTACACCAAAACGTGAGATTAACTGCTCACCAAATTCGAATTTCAATTGATGCATGATTTCGCGTGCAGTGGGTATCGTCCTGTTTTGGCCAGAAAAAGTGTTATAATCGAACGGTACCTTTCTCCATTGATCATAACGTTGCGGCCTTTATCGTCTTTGAAGAAGTACGGCCCAATGATGCCGCCTACCCATAAACCGCACCAAACAGTGCATATTTCAGGATGCATTGGTAGCTGCAGAATTGCCTCTGGCTGGTTTCACTCCAAATACGGCAATTCTGCTTATTCACGTATCCATTGACCCAAAAATGAGCCCGTCGCTAAAGACAATTTTGTGATAAAAACACATTTTCCACAGAGCACGAATTTTGATAATTAATTTCAATAATTTACAAACGTTGTTTAGGCGTTTGTTTATTCAAGATGAAGTGGCAAACCAAACTGAACATTTTTTACTTTGACACATGTGAAGATTCAGGCGTGAACTGTCAGAAATAGAAACGTCAAAAACCAAGTAGCAAAAAAATCACCCTTTACTTCTTTAAATATTATGAATACTATAATATAAACAAATTTATTTTATATAAGTAATCTTAAATCACTATTAAAATATGTGTTCTGACATACAAAACAAGTAATACAACTATAGAGTGGGGGACTTTAAGTCATAAGATGTTTTTATCTCAAAGTAAATTTGTAGAAAAGTCCATGGCAATAGGCATACCTCTGGGTAGGATAGATTGAGTATTTGAAATCGTGTGAAAGAACAATCCAATGCATCAATGAAACAATGTAATGACTATATCTTAACAAAACACACGTAGAATGCTTTGTGCTCACTTTCAACAATTATAAACGATTGAAGAGTTGTGGTATTTATGAAACTATTTTCAACTACTTAGCTCTTAAATTTTTGAATGAATGTAAGCTATGACATTTAAATGCAGTACAAAGAAATCTTCTGCATCTTTTATAGTTGCCTTCTTGTTTTTCTTCCCAGACGAGTCTTTGAATCTGTATAATGGTTCTACCATAATACAGAAGTAAGCATTGTGATCAAAACACAGTCTTGTTACAAAAAGAATAATAAAAATAAAATACAAAAATACAAAAAGATCTTTATAATGTAAGAAATTTATTTAAAAATATGTTAAAACAATTAAATCTTTAATATAACCCAATTTGTTGCTTTATAGCGCATAGGCAAAAAAATATTTGCTCGACGGATTTCGCAACTTTATTTGATAATTGTTATTAATCCAGTTCTTGAACTTCGTCGACTTGGACTTCAGCAGATATTGCTGGTTGAGATATAACAGTGGAAAATCAATGTTTATCTATAAAAAAAAACCGAACTTAAACTTCTTTATAAATACATACCAATGAAACAGGTCTGATGCTTCAAATTTTGACATTCTATTAACAAATCGATATTATTTAAGGCCTTGAAATACTTACGACAAAGAGGATATGTCCTTCCTTTAAAATAAACATTTTAGAAATAAAATTTTTTAGATTTTTGTTGGTTTTGATATGCGTTTTTTCCATCAGTGTATATGGTAAATATTAAATATCTGCACGCTATCTTCTGTTTGTGTACACTTACTCGTATATTCAGTAATTTTAATCTTGATTTCTGTTGTGTTTTTATATTTTGTCAATTAAATTCGCTCTGGGGCAGAGTGACAAACAGCGTTTAAGCTTTTAAATCGGCTTAAAATTTTTTTGCAATCAATATGTAAAACGTTTTCTTTACAATTTCAAATTAACTTATTGTAGCTTAACTGTTTCAATGAAAATTTAATTATCTATTGTTTAATTCTAGCAAGAAATCTTATAAGATTAGTTTGATCTGACATCTATTTCCGGGCAATACAATACCTTAAACTATACAGTATCGGATGTAAATTTTATTAGTTGAATTTTCTTTTATCTTCATGTTGATGCATGAAACTTTTGTAGTTAATTTTTTTTAATTCCATAATGTTATATTATGAGATTTACTACGTCTCTTTTTGCAATAATATCTCTAACTACATACTTATCAGAAAATGCGTGACTTTTATATTGTCACACAAATGTAACAAAATTGCAGCTCGTGTGCTAACATGAAATGTTACAATTTTGGAAATAACTCATTAAAATTATGAGGCAAAGCTAATGCAATGTGATTCCTTAACAAAATTGTATACCTATACGAGTATGTATTAATATAGTAAATATAACAATGCATAACAGCTTCTAATTATACATAATTCCTTTAAAGGGTTGTTCTAACTACACTAAGTGGGTGTAAGTGGGACTAATTGTATACAACTCAAACAGTTTTGAAGATTAAACAGAAAAGCTCTCATTTCATTTAATTTCCAGAATATCGTTTTCGTTCTGCGCAAAGGAAAGCCAACCATTGAGCTTCGAGTCAATATCTCATTCAATCTTAATAGGTTTAAGAGATAGGGTTGTGAAACTGAAAATGTTTCGAATACATTTGCTTATCCACACTACTTATGTTTGTTAAAGTGAGCACATACCTGCGAGATTTCATCTTCCTGTTTATTTGAATCTTCTGTTCCGATACATTAAATGAATTTCTATTCGCTTAAGAGTCGCTTTTTGTTCGTGTCAACGTACATTTAAATTCTATGCAATTCTAATGATAAGCTAATTAACTAAGCTTCTGTATTATATCCGAAACACACTCCCATTGTATTCTCTGATACCTACTCGTATATGGCACGTACATACATATATGAAAACTTTTACTTTTTCTATAAATCAAAAACAATGTTTGCGTGTCTTTTGTTTTGTCGAGCTAAAATTTTATTTTCCCTTGCAGTTTGCATGTTAAATTTAATATTTTCGTTTTATTTTTTCTTACTTTTTTTTTATCAGCATCTAAATGAATTATGGCAATTTGGTGAAAATTCTAGTGTTTTCAAAAATTACGAATTTTAAATTGCGGGTTTCCAAAGTAATTACAGGAAAGTTCATGTTATATACGCGTTTTTTTTTGTGAACTATGAATAGTTACCTACTATTTACTTACATACTTTTGTTATATGTAGATGTAATTTTAAATTAAATGGGAATATAACTAACTGAAACCAAATTAGTGGAATTTGCGGCTAGCTGACATAAAATATAATTTCTGAAACTAAAAACTGGCAGAGAATCAAAAGTTCGTGTCGAGAATATTGAACTTAGATTACTCGTGAACATTCAGACTTGAAAAAAGTATAACTACAGATTGTTATTGATTTGTGTGCTGATTTCAATATTATGACTCCAATTACGTAGATAAAGAGTTTCATTCTGCTTTCAATTTAAGACCAAACTTTTCATACTCCCAACTGTATCACTCATGATTCCTAATTGTAACAGGAAGTAATTATTCTGTGAATTGAAAGCAGGGATATGAACCAACACAATTTTGTAGGACAATTCGGTTCAGCAGTTCAAGGTGTCTCTGAACCACTGGTTTGGTTCAAAAACCGATTCTGTTACACCTTCAAACTGCTGGCTTGGTTCAAAAACTCCAAAACTATTTTTTTTATAAATTTATTTTGGCTAAATTTGTAGACAGGAAACAATAATAGCCGGGAATTGAACCAAGGACCCCTTAGCTGCCAATCTGGTATGACAAATGTCATAAAAAAAATAGTACAGCAAAAGTAATAATGAAAATATGTTTTTATTGGATTTTTTACAACAAAACTAGTTTGGTTTGATTTAGTTCAAGTGGAAGAAATGTGGTCGCTGTGGCGTAGTGTTAGTGTGTTGGGCTGCTACGCAGAATGTCCGGGGTTCGAATCTCGGCACAGGGAAAATCAAAAAAAAAAAAGCTGAAAAAATAATTTTTCTACACGGCACCACCTCTTGGCAGGCAATGGCAAACCTACTAGAGTAAAAATTGCTATGAAAAGCTTTTCACTGCGCCGTTCGGATTCGGCATTAAACTGTAGGTCCCTTCCATTCATGTACAAATATAACACGCACAACATGAGTGGATGCGAAAAAGCTCGGCCCAGGCCCTCCATAAGCTGTTGTGCCATTAAAAGTAAGTAAGTAAAAAAGAAATCAAAAACTGTTTGATACATAGTTCGGTTCAAGTCACTCAAAGTGCGGATGGTTCGGCTTGAATTGATTTTAGTTCGAAATCCCTGATTGAAAATATTTTTTCAGTGGCTTGGCGATTATTTTGTTAGCTTCTCCATTCATGACGAGATTCAAAATCTGGTGGCCATGCTCTCATCAGAGAATCTTGTCTACTCTGACAGAGTAGACGTCAGGATGAGGCAGCCGAATTCCACTTGAAATATCCACACATAAAACCTCCACGGCTTATCAGGAAAAGTGGAAGCCAAGATGGCATTGCTACGACAATAATTTCTTTGAGAATGGCCTTTTCCCTTCCTGAACCAACAATAAAAGCCTACCCAACTGGGCAAATTCTAATTCTAATTCGTATGCTATATAAAGATACTAGGAACCAACTAGCTGAAGTGCTTTTCCAAATACGATTTCCTCAGGAATTGTAAGATAATAGAAACAAAAATCTATAAGCGATCCATTCCAATGCATAAAATATAGTAGTCCTTTATGAAGTCGTAACGAAGGGTTTCAACAAAAGTATATGAGTATAAATGTCTTTAAAAAAAAAAAACAATAGAAAACTTAATATTATCATATGTGTTTCCTCAATTCCCACAATTTCCCAGTGAAATTAGCACAATCTTTACCTTGTTTGTATTTTGATCAATTTCATTTATTATTAAGAGTTTTTAATTATAGTTATTTGTTGTTTTTAAATTATCGTTTTGTAGATGAAAGAAAACGAAATCTACTTGTAGATAAAATTAGGTTGGTTGCGTTTACGAATTGTTCCGACAGATGACGTCAATAAGGAATAGATTAGGTGATAAAGCAGTTTGAGTGAATCTCACATGAAAACCAAAGTTATGATAATAAATCACAACACACGTTCATCGTTCATACTTTTCTGAACCAATGCACATGTTAGCATGTGGTATATGTTTTTATACTCCTTTGGAATATTAAATCGCTCATGCAGGTGGAAGCTACATACTGCGAAAACCTACAATGTACGTTTTACTTATTTATTTACATTAAAGAACATATAAGTATATTATAATTACTTAAATATTATACAAATATTATTTTTGGGTACATATTTACAAAAAAAAAAATAAATAATTACGAGTACATGTGGGTTTAGCTGTGTAAATTTAAATAAAAGCATATTTTATTATTTTTGTTGTTATCACTAGCTGATTAAATATAAAATAAGGCAGATTTCATTTATATGTGTTCAGGAATTTAAACAATAACAACCATAAGATTTTGACCGCTTTAAAAATGTGTTAATGTGAAGCTCGTCAAATTTACTAGCAAAACGCGAACAGATAATAGCTTCAGCTACTGTTCAGTTATCAGCAGTGAAATTTTGCTCACTTCTTCTGAAGATACTTTTGTACTTAGATAATATCTAGTTATAAATGTGTCTAGTGCAAGTGTAATCGTATGAATAATATTAAAGAATTTTGAATATGGTACGAGTTTTGCTCAAGACAAAAGGCATTCACAGAATTTAGTTACAATTTAATTGTTCCTTTGAATGTTGTGCTGAGGGTAGTTCTTAAGTGCACACATTCACAATATACATAATATTAGAAAAACAAAAATGGATTTCGATACAGTTTTAGAAAAATGCGGCAATTATGGGCGTTATCAATTTGTTTTGTTATTACTGTATGGTTACACTAATATTATGTCATCGATGCATTATTTTGCACAAACAATCATCAGTTTTACGCCAGATCATTGGTAAGTTATATATGGTAGATGGATATTGGTTATCCTATGAATGGGTAAAATCAAAAAGAACCTGAACTCAAGGCTAGTATAAAGCAATTCGCTTAAATCTTCAATCTGAAAAGTGTTTAATAAATATGAAAAAAAAATAAAAATTTTGACTCAGGCATGTTAGAGACATGATTTAGATTGAAAAGTTATTTAAAAAAAAAATGGAATACTTCTGGGACTGACATGAGTTCAGTTTCTTATGAAATTTTAAAGTTTTCTAGAAATGTGAATGGTATTATTAGAACTAGAAAATTGTAATTATTACTGATTTTGTTGTTGTTTTTGTTTCTGTTTAGGTGCCATCATGAGAAATTGGAAAATATGAGCTTCGTCGAAATACGTGAAATTTACGCACAGATTTCAAATCCCTCATGTACGTTACTCGATGATGTGATCAATGGCACTGCTACGATCGCAGAAGTTGGACAATGCCGGAAATGGATTTTTGAACATGAAATGGGCTATCAGAGTTTAACTACTGAAGTGAGTAGAGAACGAAAAAAATTATTATGCGTTGATCTGCTACTCAGAGTGTCCGGCGATCAAGCACAAGCAAAAAATAGCAAGAACTACTTCTCTATATGGGACCACCGTTTGGCAGGCAATTGAAAACCAACAAGATTAAAAATTGCCTATGAAAAGCTTTTCACTTCGCCGTTCGGATTCAGCATAAAACTGTAGCTCCCTTCCATTCATGTACAAATATAACACGAGCAACATGAGTGGATGTGAAAAGCTCGGCTTAGGCCCTCCATCGGTTGTTGTGCCACTAAAAGAAGAAGAAGAAGAATAGTCGGCATTCCAAGCGATCGATCAATGTAGACTAAACAAGTAGATAGATTTTCAATTTCCCTTATATGTTAGTTTTTTAACTGATGTAGTCCCTTGAATTTCACTTAATATACAATGTAATCCAAAAGCTATTAAAATAAGAGAAACTGGACATTTTATGATGCCTCTGTACTTACAAAAATATAATTTTTTATTAATATTTCCATCTTCTCGCAGTTGCAATGGGTATGTGATGATTCTTTCCAAGTCGCTGTCGGTCAATCGTTCCTCTATGTTGGCTCCGTATTTGGCACCATATTTTTTGGATTCTTGGCAGATAAAATTGGACGCCTGCCAGCCTTAATGTTGAGCACGCTAACCGGAGCAACTGGTGATTTTATAACATCATTTGTTAACACTTTACCAGCGTTTGCTGCAGGCCGTTTTATGTCGGGTCTATCAACAGACACGTTGTTTTATCTGATGTATATAATGGGTAAGTATAAAATATGAAAATAATTAGAGCCACTTGAATAATCTCTAGTTTCCCTCTCTCTCTCATCCTCTCTCTCTCTCTCTTTCTCTCTCTCTCTCTCTTTCTCTCTCTCTCTCTCTCTCCCACCCTCATTTACAGTTTTCGAATATCTCAGTCCAAAGAAACGCACTTTCGGTCTTAACATCATTACCGCCTTCTTCTATTGCATAGGATTAATGCTTTCACCCTGGTACGCTGTATGGGTTGGCGATTGGCGCAAATATTTGCTAATTGCATCGATACCCGCAGTAGCGGTACTCATTTATCCATTATTCATCTGTGAAAGTGCGCAATGGCTAATAACACGTGGCAATTACGAAGGAGCAGTTCGTTGCCTGAAACGTGTCGCGAAATTCAATCGGCGTGTAGTAGAAGAATCGGTTTTTGTTAATTTCACTGCATACTATGAGCAAAAAATGGCCGAGGAGCAGAAGTTCAGCGATAAGAAAGATACTTTCCTGGGCATGTTTATGACGCCGCGTCTTCGAAAGTTTACCATTATTTTACTAATCAAATCGTAAGTTTTGCGAGCGTACTATACAAGTACGAAATATCTAAATTTCAAGAATTTTTATTTCCTTTCTTTTGCCTTTAGCATGATCATCACACTCTCTTTTGATATTGTCAGTCGCAATATGGAAGGATTGGGTTCTTCACCATTTAAGCTCTTCTCTTTCACTTCCATTGTTTACATACCCGGAGGCTTGACCATTATACTACTGCAAAATATTATTGGCCGCAAGGGAATGGCTTGTGGTTGCCTATTTGTTGGTGGTATTATTACTGCTATCACCGGCTTCCTCATAGCTTTTCTCGATCGTGAAAGTAATGCGCTACTGTTGGCCTTGATGGTCGGTCTGGGCCGTTATGGTGCAATTGTCGCCTATGATGCCGAAGCTCAATATGCCGCCGAAATTATACCGACCAGCGTGCGTGGTCAAGGAGTAGCGAATGTACACGTTGTAGGTTATGCTTTTAGCTTTCTGAGCGCTTATATTATATATCTGGGCAATTATTATAAACCACTGCCATCGATTTGTATAAGCATTATTATGCTTTTGGGTGCGGTCTTGTGTTTGGCTTTACCGGAAACTTTAAACAAGTAAGTTGTAGTAATTTCTTTCAATAAATATTATATTTAATTTTTATTTTATTTTTATTTTCAGAAAACTTCCAGAGACACTGAGTGATGGTGAAGTGTTTGGATTGAATGAGAAATGGTATTATTTCCCATGCATTGGAAGCAAACGTCAGCGAAAAACACAGCATCACAATAAATCAAGGGAATCATAGTACTTAGTTGCTTAGTTAAAATTAGCTTAAGATTTATTAGTACCCACTAAGAATAAAATTAGAAAGTTGTTGTTAGATAAGGTTATAAAAAAGATTAAGTTTTATATTCATAAGTGTTTGATTGGTCTATTTATGCAAATCAAACAATGAAACTGCGGTATTTGAAGATAAAATTCTTTTTAGACTTTTAAATTTCAGTGTTACATTAAAAAAAACTCGACAACTTTCCTCTTTTACCCTGGTTAAAACTATGGTAAGTGTAGATCTACTACTAGCAGCGCCAGAGCAGCTTGATAATTTAAATACCGATAATCACATTCGTTTACCTTGAGTCCATTGTAATTGAGATACTCGTAATAGCCAGTGCCACCCGATTCGGGAAATGTAAGATCTGAGCTAATTTGCCCAGACTCGGCACAGACAACTCATTTAGATAGAAGTGTTATTTCAATAAGATTGCAAAAATATTGTCACGTAGATAAATACCTTTCTGCAAACATACGTTTCGCTGACTTAAATGATAAAAAGAAAACTATTAAGAGTATATATTAAGCACAACTCATCTTGTGATACATTTATATCAACGAATCTTTATCTTCGTTAGTAGAAAAATATTAAAAAAAAAATATTTGTTAGTGGACCCATTGGCAAATTATAATATAGAATTTAGTTGCACTTACGTTGTGATTTCGAAGGTTCTGTTAGATGAAACTTTTTAAAACGTTGAATAAAACAAAATAAGTAAATTGAAATGGATTTCGATGCAGTTTTAGAGAAATGCGGCAACTTTGGGCGCTATCAAATTGTTTTATTATTATTGTATGGATACACTAATCTAATTTCATCAATGCACTATTTTTCACACACTATCATCAGTTTCACGCCAAATCATTGGTAAGTTACGAAGGAAGTGGCAAGTTATTACTACCCGAAATTATTTATTTATAAACTTAATTTTTTCCCCGGCTTTAGGTGTCATCATGAGAAATTGGAAAATATGAGCTTCATGAAAATACGAGAAGTTTACAGTCAAACCTCAAATCCTTCATGTACATTACTGGATGATGTGATCAATGGCAAAGCAGTGGTCGCCGATGTTGGAGAATGCACCAAATGGATCTTCGAACATGAAATGGGTTATAACAGTATAACGACGAATGTAAGTATGAACAAAAACTTTAATTAAAATAGTTAATATTTACATAAATACCTATACATATCGTAAATACTATTGAAAATCTCCAAGTCTAAAATACTTATTGGTTGAACCTATTTATCTCTTAGTTATTTATATTACATTTTATGTGATTTATTTATGTTTTGGGTAACCATTACTCAGGCGAAAAATATTCGTCTTAAAAGACGAGTTCTTTTCAATACTAAATTCATTATCCCTAAAGGTATGCAATTTTTTATTTGTTAATATTTATCATTCGAATGGAAATATGATTAGCGACATTTCACTAAGCACATTTTAACACCACTCAATTAACTAACTAAGTACTTCAATCTTATTTACAGCTACAATGGGTGTGCGACAATTCATTTCAAGTTGCTGTAGGGCAATCATTTTTCTACATTGGCTCTATGTTTGGTAGCATGTTCTTTGGATTCTTGGCAGACAAAGTTGGACGATTGCCAGCATTAATATTGAGCACGCTAACCGGAGCAACTGGTGATTTTATAACATCACTTGTGCACAATGTGCCGACATTCGCAGTGGCGCGTTTTATATCGGGTTTATCGACAGATACATTGTTTTATTTAATGTATATAATTGGTAGGTCTAAGAGAAAATTATAGCTATGCAAGAATTAAATTGCCTGCATCCTATCCTTTATAGTTTTCGAGTATCTCAGTCCAAAGAAACGCACCTTCGGTCTTAACATCATTACCGCCATCTTCTACAGCACAGGATTAATTCTTTCACCCTGGTGCGCTGTATGGGTTGGCGATTGGCGCAAATATTTGCTAATTGCATCGATACCCGCAGTAGCGGTACTCATTTATCCATTATTCATCTGTGAAAGTGCGCAATGGCTAATAACACGTGGCAATTACGAAGGAGCAGTTCGTTGCCTGAAACGTGTCGCGAAATTCAATCGGCGTGAAGTAGAAGAATCGGTTTTTGTTAATTTCACTGCATATTATGAGCAAAAAATGGCCGAGCAGCAGAAGCTGAACGAGAAGAAAGATACTTTCTTGGGGATGTTTCTGACACCGCGTCTCAGAAAGTTTACCATTATTTTGATCATCAAATCGTAGGTTGACTGGAGTACCTAATCTAAAAAATACCTACGGTCTTCATTTCATTTTCTTTCTAATCTCTTAACAGCATGTTCATCACACTCTCCGTTGACATTATCAGCCGCAACATGGAGGGCTTCGGCTCTTCACCATTTATGCTCTTCTCTTTCACTTCCATTGTTTACATACCGAGTGGTTTAACAATTATACTGCTACAGAATATTATTGGCCGCAAGGGCATGGCATGCGGCTCTATATTTGTTGGTGCCATAATTACAGCAATCACTGGCTTCCTGATAGCGTTTCTCGATCGTGAAAGTAATGCGCTACTACTGGCCATGATGGTCGGTCTGGGACGTTATGGTGCCGTTGTTGCTTTCGAAGCAGAGACGCAATATGCCGCTGAGATTATACCGACCAGCGTGCGTGGTCAAGGAGTAGCGAATGTACACGTTGTCGGTTATGCTTTTAGCTTTCTAAGCGCTTATGTTATATATCTGGGAAATTATTATAAACCGCTGCCATCGATTTTTATAAGCATTATTATGCTTTTGGGGTCGGTTTTGTGTTTGGCTTTGCCCGAAACTTTGAATAAGTAAGTTGTAGTAATTTCGTTTAATAAATATGTATTTTATTTTTTATCTATGTATTTTCAGAAAACTTCCAGAGACATTGACTGATGGTGAAGTGTTTGGATTGAATGAGAAATGGTATTATTTCCCGTGCATTGGGAGAAAACGTCAGCGAAAAGCAAAGCATGATAATAATAAATCGAATGAGTCTCAGTAAAGTTAAAGTTGAAACTAATAAAATTTGAGTACAGAAAAATAATATTTTCTCACAACTTTTGAGAGATAATTCCTTTCTCTTATTTCCTTTCTTTTTAACCTATATTTTTCCAGTCACAAAAAATGCTCTAATTCGTGGCTTTAATATTTTTGAAACAAATGATTGAGGTTTAACAATTTTTAGACACACTGGAGATTGAAATCATTTCTTAGTTAGAGATGGCTTCATTTTCGGATATTATGTTGAGATGATTTCCTGATAAAGCAGAATTTAGTGCATTTACACTGGTCCAACGCACATACGTGCATGCAGAACTTAATAACACATTGCATTGATATATTGTAACACTATAAGGGTTTGTGGTAAGGAAATGTATTTAGGAAGTAAATCAACTTTTAGCACAGCTTTCTCGTATCTTATAGAAAACTCAATTAGTGCTTGTAAAAGTTGAATTTCAATATTAAAATATTAAAATGCCATATTTTGTTTCATGTGAAAATATTTACTTGTAATACTCTACTTATATACTCGTACGAGTATATGTAGAAAGTCTATTCAATATTGGAAGAATTGTTTAAAGAATAAGAAAATCTTTTGAATACTACAATTTTGGTAATAATTCAATTTACATATGTACTTATGTATGTTTGTAAATGTGTGGCTAGATAATTATTTAAATTGATTACTTCTTACATATTTTCCACTTATGATGTCAGAGTTAAAAATTGTGCCCATTAGTATTGAATAAAAATAAATAAAAATTAAATGAAGTACTACATTTTTAATTAATTCTTGTAAGTATTTTTTGTTGTTGTTGTTTGTTTTAATTTATAAAATTTACATTAATTTATATACACAATAAGAGACATAAAATCTTCAAGATAAAGTGAATGAAAAAATATTTCCCTAAATATAAAAAAGGCATTATTTAGTTCATTGTTTTAATTAAGTAGTTGGTTGTTTTCGTTTTATGCTTTGTCTTGTTTACTAAGTTCAGTACTTAGCATTAAGTATAATGTATAAATAAGTAATCGCTCACTTAATTTACAAGTTCTACATATTTATATATTAAAATAATAATAATAATTACTAATAATAATATTAAAAATTTTTTTTTTTTAATTTGGATTTTGTGATTAATTAAATCTACGTTAACTTAGCACCTAAGGAGGTTCTCCGAATATATATGTATACCATACTATCTAAACTCTCTATCTATCTTTGTTTCACAATTTGTCTCTCTCATAAATATTCCCATTTTACGCTACGAGTCATCAAAATTTACGCACTATTCACGTGGCTGTGCTCATCCGTAGACTCTTCGCCATGATCGAACACAGTCAGTGATTGCTTTCTTTCGTATGCTTCCTCCGAGTCGGAATCACTTGAGTTCTGATTTTTCTTTGATAGGCAAGGGAAGTCGAGCATTTTTTCACCTTTGCCGAAGACTTCACCTTCTTCGATAGTCTTTGGTAGAGTTCTGAAATGTAAAAGAAAACGAATATCATCAATTTTGAAAAGCAATTTTCTACATATGGTACTCGTAATTCTGCAAGTCTCATGTCGTACCTATTTAATGTCTCCGGCAGCAGTAGACATACAAACGAACCCGTAAAGAATAGCACGCCCAAAATGACTGATGGCGCTGCCTTAAAGTATGTTCCTAAATATAGGATATATGGCGCTAAGAATGATGCAGCAAAACCTGCCACGTGCACCGCTGCAACGCCTTGACCGCGTACACATGTCGGTATCAATTCGGTGGCATACTGTGAACCCGATTCGTATGATATGGCAACGCCGAAACGCGCTGCTATTGTTAGACATGCAAGTAGCACCGCATTGTGATTATGCTGCTGATAGGCGATAGCAATGCCCGCCAGAGAAGTGAACAGGCCACCGACCAGCAGAGAACCTGCTGCCATACCCTTGCGTCCAATACGATCTTGCAGCAGTATAACAATGATACTTGAGGGCAGCACAGCAAGAGCACTCAGTGAGAACATAACGAATGGTGAAATGCCCATGCCTTCAACGTTACGTGAAACGGCATCGTAACAGAGTGTAATGACCATGCTGCAATAATATCAGATAAGGAACCATAAATACTTATAGTTAAAACATTCAACATAGAGATTAGTTAAACTTACGATTTAAAGAATAATATAAGCGTATGTTTACGCATACGTGGCGTCCTAAACATATCAAGCAATGTGGCATGCACCTGATCATCGCCACCCGCTTTCTGGCGTTGCTTCTCGCAATGTTTACGAAATTCTTCAAATTCAGCTTGCGTCACTTTGCGCTTATTGAATTTGGCAACACGTTTTAATCGCTTGATCGCCCCATCGACATCGTTGCGTGTCACCAGCCATTGAGCACTTTCTTGTACAACAAAATAATACAACACAATCGAGAGTATGGGCAGCGAGGTGCATACCAAATAAAGTTGCCAATGGCCGGCCAATACTGCAAGCCATGGCGTGAAGACTAATCCAATGGTATAGAAGAGGCCCACCGCCAAATTGAGTCCCAGTGTGCGCATCGATGGACGGATATATTCGAGTACTGGATACGTAAAGCAAAAAGGAACGAAAGAATTTATTATGTAATTAAAATTTCCTTAAAAAATTTAGAGAGTAAATATGTATTGTAGTTATCTATACAATCTGTAAAAAATGATTGAGCTTCTATGCTAGGTCTTAAAAATCGACTTAAAATAGCAGCACAGTTTGGGCATTGTACATATTGTTGCAATAATGAAGAAAGACCCTTCCTAACATTTTTTTTTTTTAATAAAATATTTGGCTAATACGGATGAATTAGAGTCCGCCACAAACCTGATTACAAAAAATAATGATAAGGGCCTTTCTACATTAAGGTAACAATATGTAGAGTTGTATGTATCTATTTCTAGGTTATTGTCTCTTATAGAGTCATTAGATTTTTTAATTTTAAGTACATAGGTTAGGTTAGTTTAATTGTTTGACTTTCAGGACACACTTTGGCGAAGATACGCTATTGTCATGCCACATTTGTGCTTCATCCACAGCCTCTAAGGCAACGTGATTCCTCAAACCATTTTGACTTACTTATTACCCCAAGTCAGAACGGTCATTTATAAAGTACTAGCCTATGGTGTTTTTCCTACAGATATCCAAGATTCGACAGAAACTGAAGTTGTGGCAGAGTGTTACCTGCTTGGTCTTCGCAGATGAGTTCAGTCATTCATCACACCTTGGTTTGGTTCAAGATCGCTGTTTGAACTTTGTGCTTGCAGGTTGGAGGTGGTATACACGGGTAGTAGCGGCTTTGTTGTGCCGAATCTGTCTAACTCAGTTTTTTCGTTGGCATGTACTCGTATAGCATATTACTAGACCCTGAAACCCACGCCTCGAAAGATTTACATACAATGAAATTAGTGGCTTACTAGCTAAGAATTCGATGGCAGTTTGGTTATCATTTGAAAATAAATACATCGTTGACTGAACCTATGTATATAACATTTCAGTCAGGATGCTCCTGTTTTTATAGCCATGATTTCAGTCTGAAAAACGGGTATCGCTTTTGGCAGTCAAAGCCCGTATTAAGCCCTCCATGGGCTATTGTGCAATTAAAAGAAAGAAGAAAAATCTGGCTGACGAAAGGATAAACTTAGTGTTAATTGCTGAGAAAATACACCTCCCTCTATCCATTCATACCATTTGGATTCGTCGGTATAAAAATTCTCTGCATCCTTCTGCTGCTAAAGACTCTTAATCACATCGACTCTCCAAAGAATAAAAGTTATGAACTGATTATCGAAGAAGGATGTTGGGAGGACTTACACAGTCAATGCTCTTAGAATTTTAAAAAAGGTTCAGATATGAGTCTAACTGAATTTGGCCTGATAGCCAATTTGGTCGCCACTTGTTTTCCAAAAAGTTCGACAGGAGTTAAAAAGAGAATAGTAGTCATGGCTAAGGAAGGGTTTTCTTCTTTAGGCACCTGTTATCAACAATAATATGCTCTTTGAACTTTTCCCAGTGCCTTATTGTGGACTTCTTTTTGCTGCCCCACAAATTCATTGCGCCATAAAATAAAATTTCTCTAATAACTACAGTGCAAGCATGAAACGACGTCCTACATTTAAATTATTTCATTTCCATTTCATTTTAAGAACTTTGCCCATTCTAAGAACTTGATCCGTTTTCAGTTTTTTGTGCATGTTTTTATAATTTGGCCCATAGTAAAGTATTTGCATGGTAAAGCTTTGGTATTTATGTATTTAAGGTAATAAAATAAGTAAATTATAATTCAACTGCTCAATATAATTTGTGTCAACTAAAGCAAAAGTTATCATGCCGAAATATGAAGAACTTCAGAACATGCAAAGTCACAAGCTTTCGGTGTATTTTACAATTTATCATAAAATAATTATGAGTAAGTAATAATGGTTGTTGATTTATTTCTACATCATTTCTTGCGTGTCATAGATTAAAACTTATTATTAACAAAGAAACTCTATATAAATTTTGTGATTTACATATTAAATATTATTATTGTTTATGGAAAAAGCTAAACCACAAATAATATAAATAAGTGATAAACTCGTGCCAATGTATTGGAAAATGCTTAGATCGAGAATTACCGCAAAATTAATCGTGACGACATGTTGGTGAAAGTGAAAGTGTTGGCTTTTAGTTCAAAGGCATATGAATCATATCATTGAGAGCGATGAAAAAGGATCGTTGGTTGGTTTGTTATAACGAGAAATTCTAAACTACAATATTTTGTACTTCTGTATACAGTATTAATTAATTAATTATTATTTTTAGATACAAATACGTAATTTATTTGTTTATAAATTATTACATTATACATTATAAAATGTCTATATTTCTTTTATTGATCATTTTGTCTACCGTAAATGGAATTTTCTTATTTAATTTAGTAGCTCTCAATTTTCTTTCACAGTTCTAACTCACAATAAAATCCAAATTCCAAATAATAAATACAATACTTAAAAGACACTTACCAATTATATACATGAGGTAAAAGTTCGTATCCGCCGCCAAGCCCGATACAAAGCGACATAATGAAAATGTCGTTACACTTCCCGAGAATATTGTTGAAAAATCACCAATAAATCCGGAAAAATTTGACAATATTAAAGCGGGCAAGCGGCCAATTTTATCCGAAAGTAAACCATAAAATAGAGTTCCCACAACGGAACCAATAAAAAATAAAGATTGTCCTATGCGCGCCTTATACGCTGAATCACATACCCAATTTAACTGCAAGCAATGAATCATTAAATATAATATAACAAAAACAACAACAACTGTCTGTCTGTCTGTCTGTCATTCATTCACTCACCTCTGTATTCATGCTTCTATAACCATAATCATATTTATATATCCAGCGTTCACAACTTTCTGGGCTCACTGTTACATTATCACCATCAATATCCAATAATCGTGTGCACGATGGCCTCTCAAATTTTGCATATATCGCCGATATCTCATCGAATGTCTTATTTGCTAATTTCTCATGATAGCACCAATGCTCGGGCACAAAACTTATCACAGTCTGAGTAAAATAGTGCAATGATACAATGACATTGATAATACCGAAGAGGGTCAAGATCAATAATTGATAACGACTGAAATCACCGCATTTGGCGAGTATCTGATCGAAATCCATGGCAATTAACTAAGTGAAGTGTGCGCGGGCGAGAGTGCGCTGGTGTACGTCAAGCGTAATGATTGACGGTGGTTGATGGAAGCCAATTACGAATTACGTTATCGCAATCAAATTTTAGGAGATGTTGCCGTCGTTATCTCTGTGATATTTGACGTTTGACGTTGCAAGTGTGGAGCAGGTAGTGATGGTAATCACTGTATATATAATTCGCGTAATTCTATATCCGATTTTTAGTACACTTTGTGATCTTTCCTTAGATTTTTTGTTTGTTTGTTTTTATTTCTAGTTCCTCTTTAATGTTTATTTTAACTAGTGGTATCAAAAAAAGAAAATGTCCAGAAATGTATGTGCCTAACAAAATAGTTTATGTATGTCGAGTATTACTTCATTGCTGAAATTAAAACAAAAATAAAAAATATTTAATTAGAAGATTGGCTTTATAATTCTCGATAATGTAATTAATCAGTATAGGATTATTAATTCTATATTTATAAATTCCATTTAATGTCAAATAAGAGATAATTTTCTCTACTATTTTAGAACAATACACCATAAGAGCTTGAGATGAAATATCGTAATACTCAAATTCTTCAAGGAAATAGGACCAGATAAATTCACTAAGCATAGTGAAGATAGAGAAGAGGAACCTTCATACACAAGTACAACAACATCCTTAGTTTTACAAGTCGATGTTCTTTTGTGTATTCTGAAACAGATTTACATAATATTTTGCAGGACCAATATTTATTTGCTTATTGCAGAAATTATCTAAATCAGTTTAAAAATATAGAGATAAGACTTTATTGTATATTACTTAGTTAGGCTCATAAATTGTTACATTTGAGCTTTGGATCATCATTTTAATCCATCAGTCTTTCCCTCTATCATATACAAAAAAGATTAAATTTTCAGGGGGAACAAAACCATTTCGGCCTAAGTAACTAATCCCAATAAAAAGATTACACAAATTGAAGGTGAAAGTATTTTCAGTTCGTTAAATACACTTGCAAAAACTATGAAATGCTTGTTGCTAAATGTTAAACTTTTGATATGTTGTCATAATGCAATAAATTCTGTTGTTGTTGAAATAAGTATAATATTGATCAATAGGTACTTCAAATAATGTAGACAATCCTGTCCCCAGCCGGCACCCAACAACCGATTTTTTTTTTATGTCCCCAGTGCCTATTGCATATTATGCAAACTAAAGATTCAGCTTATCTTATCAGTTGTGTATCTGGTTAGTTATTAAAAGAGCATGCATACGAGTACATATTAAATATAAAAGTAATTGTACAAAAAAAAAAAAAAAAATAAAAAATTATATCTACATTTAATCACAAGTAATTTATGTACTTAATAAAAAGCTCTTCAATAGTATTTCAACACTTCATTATGAATTAAAATTAAGAATATCTAATATCTAATTAGAAAAAAATAGTTTGAAGTTAAACAAAAAAAGAAACATTATTATTATCACAAACTCTTAAAATATTGAATAATTTTTTTGATCAATTCTGTTTGTAAATTGTATGAATTTGGTAACTCTCCAACCACTTTCAAGCATAGCTATAGAGTTTCAATTAACTTAAATTGCCAACTATATTCAAAAGTTACTTGAGCGAAAAAGTTAGAAATAGGTACGCAGGAAGTAATGGGTAAAACAGAGTTGTTACTAGGACACTCTTCTCTATTTTTCTATTCTAAAAGGTGGATACAGGGTTGCATTTTACGGTAACACAAGTAGTAGATTGAAGAAGCTTTCTACATGCGATCCAACCCAGAAAATGTGTAAAAAATTTGACCGCAAAATATCCAAGAACCAACTGCATGTAGCCAAATTGATTGCAGTTGCGACAGGACGTTCAAGAATATGTAGATGCAGCTAAAACTTCGTATACTACACAACATAATTAAAAGGAGTCCCAATGGCAATGGCATAGAAGTAAAAGAAACTCTTTCCCATTTCTTATATCATTGTCCGGCTCATGTCAAGACCAACAATCATAAAACATCACAACTCCAATGTGTGTATAAAAATTCAAATTTTATAAATCAAATATTTGACTTTAATTGCAAAATAAATGGCATTTACAATATTACCTATGTTTATGCTTAAACACTTAATAATTTTATGCATGTACCTCAGAGTGGGCGGAAAAAAGTTCATGTTTTTGCCATCACGATTGATACACTGATTCATTGACAGTCTAGCGCCATAAAGTGTTTTTTTGAATGCAAATACTCCTTGTGAGCTGGATATCCGCGTGTATATTAACCTTGAAAATAGCACCTTTATTATAAAGGTCCTGTGAAGGCTGAAACTGGGTGTTATAACATCGACCAATGTGTATAGGCATCTTTTATATAGAATTTCCAAAAAAATAAACCTATGCCGGTTCAACAAAGGCGTTCTCTACAGAGCTTTCCAAGCATAAGCCTACGTAGGTTGGTCATGAACATCCTTAGAATCGGCCCACATAGATTAAATATTTGATTGCCCAGCTCAAGTCTGTGTAGGCTTAATATAGGTAATAGGTATGGTAATTTTTGTTTGTGTGTCACCTATTTGCTTTCATTGCAGTGTTTGTTTTATACAATGTACAAAGATTGCATACAAATTTGGATTAATTAAGCTGATATTTGGCTACAATTGTTTGGAAAATGTATTTGAGAACTAATGTTGAGAACTAATGTAATGTACACACACTTCTTTTTTCATACGGACGTACGCATTTTCAGAAAATGAAATTTTATGACTTTATTTAAATCTATAAAGGCCCTAGATAAAAATTATGCACTGATCTTTAATAAAAGTGTGGCATTTGTTAATCGTAGGGATGGATATAGGCTCAAACTATGCTTAAGGCCTCAGTTAGGAGGTCAACATTGGCCATACATTCCACCTAGAAATATGCACATGTAATATGAGTTTTTTTTCTTTAATAATTATAATTGCATATCAATTAAATACTCATAATTAATTATTTATTGCAAATATTTTGCCATTCGGAGATATTCATGATTCATTTGCATTTGTAGATTTTCACTCAGAAATGTACACATAAAATAATTAAACATTAATTCTAAAGACTTTTCCATTGCACTTCATTAATTAGTTAAAAAAAAAAATGTAAGACGTATACAATTCGACACACAAAAAAGAAATCAATATTTAATGAATCCAAGTGTGATAAAACAATCAGAGACCAACTAATCATAGTGATTTTAAATTGCAAATTAATAAAAATCACAAGATTTACGAGGTGTTTTTTAATAAAAACAAACAAATTCAATTATTCTGATATTTGTGACGACGAAAATCATATTGGAAACACTAATTGTTACACATTTAAAAAAAAATTTACACTTAAATTAACACGTTTTGAATATTCGTTTTGTATTGTTCACTTTAATTTTAAATATCCAAATTAAATGTAAACGGCAGGATGCAGAGTTAAAAAAAATTATGAATAAAAGCTCAAGGATTATTGCGCACTCTCTGTATAAAATAAACTCTGGTACATTCTCGTACACTTCATGATCACTCACTTGCTCACTCAATCACTCACTCATTAAGTCACTGACTTATCGGCGGGGCATTCTTTATTATCAACAAATGACTATTGCTACAACATCAATACAACACATAAAAATTAACACTACTGACTGCATGCGATTAACGCGAGCTAATGACAACTTAATATTCATTCTGCCTACTATAGACTCGTATTCATTAAGAACAAAACCAAATGTAATATATTTTATTTTCGACTTTTAGATAAATTATTAATATTTATAAACCAACACTCAGCAAAAAAAGAAAAACAAAACAAAAACAAGAATTATAAGTTAATGCACCTTTCTGTATATCAGAAATAAAACACATAATAATTTGTTTTTATCAAAAAAAAAAAATAGGACCAATAAAAAAAAGCATTTCTCAGAATTAGCTAAATACAACACGGCGTATTAGCAACAAATATCTCAAAAGATATGAAAGAAGATTTTAAAATAAAAAACAAAAAAAGAAAAACACATAAACAAAACATATAAAAAAATTTAATTATTAAACCTAATATATATTTATTTCTTTTTTTTTTTCTTTATATAACGAATTTGTAAAATGTTCGTGTATCGTAAACAGTTCAATGCCTTGGAAAATTGATTGACTGTACGCGCACACAATCCGACCAGCAACAATAAGAACGTAATTCCGCAACAACAACTGCACGTTTGGAAGAACGATCAACTGTAAATCCGCAGAATGTCTCAAACAAACTGAAAAGCATTTACGCCAAGAGTTCTGAATTTTATTGTAATTGTGTTGCTTTAGTCTTCTTCGCTCTGTGCTGTGTTCTGCTGCTGGATTCTCTCCCTCGCTGTGAGAAAAGAGCGCTCGAAGAAATTGCAAACATCGCATAGCAGCAGCAAGCGAGAGAAGAATTAATCCTATACTCATGGTAAGATATTAACATATTCACACGGCAACAGCACAGTATTTGAACCAGTTTCGAAAGTCAATAATATAATGTTTTGTATTGCTTGGTAAAGACAGTGGGCATATGTTAGTAATAAGCTGGACGCTCACTAGTTATAGCAATCATTGTATTTTTGCAATATACATAGCACTTAAAGAAGGAAATCAATGTGGTCGGTACCAGATAACCTCAGATCATTTAACATCTAGGAAAGGTGTCACTTTTACTTTACTTTAAATGGCACAACAGCTCATGGAGGGCCTAGGCCTGGGTCCAAGGAATTAAGTGATGCCAACTGTTTTGTCAGATTTTTTCGAGATTTCGAAAGACCGGTATCGAAAAAATAGATATTAAAATTGGTTTTAAATAATTCTGTTGTATCTTATATGTATAATATATATCAGTAGCTTTTCGAAGTAGGAGGATTATTTTTTTCTGGTGCCATACAATGGCTCGAAAAAATCGAAATGAATTGATATGAAAAAATTTTCATAAGGGAGGATATATTTCCTTTATCTATCGCATTTTTAAACGAATTGAGCTGTAGTTAATAATTACGTTTGATTGAGTACCTGAAAGTAAGTTTGCCTAGCTTTACTAGTCCAGTATATTACTTGCTCGCCAATCGCTGTGGCTAGTGGAAGTGGAGACCTGTGATTCAGATATCCTTCAGTCTGCACGACATATACGAACAAATGAAGTATAACGGTTTCTATCAAAAATAGATGGTCTACGCTTAGTGGTCTGGGCCCACGAAAAATGTGTATCTTAAAGCATGATAATCAAAAAATTTTCTATATCTCATTATCCAGTCATTGGTAGTTCTGAAGTCCGAAAAAAGTTGAACAGTATTTTGTATTCTCAAGGTTGAATGACAGACTTTTCTCAAACATTTCTAGGTTAGTTTCAAATTATTCACATTTAAATCAAAGCCTAGAAGAGGACATTATTTAGCATTCATGACCTTAATCTTGACTTAAGAGCTTATCCGATTTCTGAGTATGTCATTAAAAAACATATAGACCAAAAAAATGTATGTGTTTGTCAGCCGTAAATATTTGATTCTAGGTCAAGGTAAATAAAGTTATTGAATACTTTCGCTTACTGCTTCTGCTATTCTCTTATTAATGTATGGACAATCTCTTAAAAATTTATAGCCTTAAAGTATTAATTAATTAATTAATTAATTTCAATTTCAAATTTATATACCCACAAGTAATTAATTATATTTTTGTATTAGGACATCTCGATCTCAGAACATAAAAACATATAATTTACACTTCAAAATCAAGTGCATGCAGTCATAGTTTCCTGTAACAAGCAAAAAACACAAAAACGTGATTAAGACTCGTGTTGAAGCAAAAAGCAAAACAAACACATACATACTTCACACATACATACTTCAGTCAAACAATAGTGCAAATAAAATTTCTAAACAAGATTTCTACTACAATTATTTTTTATGTAGGTGCTGCAAATACTCGCGAGCTATAACAGAGGCGGCGCCGCACCCACCAGAAAAAACCGTCTGCTTCACAATACAAGGCATACACATAAATCGACCTCCTTCTATTACGATGAGCGATTTATATGCGTAGCGACTTTCAAAATTAGCGCATACACGTTTTAAATTAATTTGCCGTAATTTGACGTTGTGCGTTTTTATTTGTGTTGCTGTTATAAATGTAAAAATAAATTATGCACAAAATAAAAATAAAAAAAAATTATGCATAATTTAATTTCCAATAACACACAAACACAATTTGAATTGATTTCATGCATTAAAATGCCCAATATTAACAACAACAACAACAACGACAAATCAAAATTAAGCCTCGACTTTCGCATATTAATCGCGAGCATTATGTAGGGAAACTACTTGAACCGGTTTGAACCGATTTAAAAGCGGTTAAAGCTGAAATAAATATTCGTGTTAATCACGAGAATAAATGCTTATTTTTATTCCTTTGCTTTGTTTTTTGTTTATTCAGAATTATCTATTCCTTAAAAAAAAAAACTCAAAGAATCACACCACAAAAATATAAAATGTTTTTATAAAACAAAAATAAAAGATAATTATATGTGAAAGAAAATACGCGTGCTGAAATTTGTACAAGAAGTTGTGTGTGAAATCTATCTGCAACAAAATATTCAGGGGATTCACAACAGTAATTTATGGCACATGGTAAATCTAATGTAAAACTTCTCAGAACATTAGAAATGTTTTATTTTTTATTTTATTGCGCTATTATTCCGAAAATGCAGGAAGTAATTAAATAAAAAATGATAATTTACTTTGTAACTTGTGATTTGTCTGCCCTCAATTAACTACAATTACTTTTAATAAATTTTATTATTTTCAAATCTAATGTATACTTTTAGTACAATTCAGACAAAGCTTCTGAAAATTCTTATTTGTGTAGGTATAGGCATTTGAGTTATTTATTGAATATTAATATAACTGTCCAGCTCGGAAAGCATCGCAAACATATTGGGCTGAATAAATTCATTCGTACATAAAACCCGGTGGGCTGATTTTGTTAAATTAAAAATTATTAGACCAACGATTACAGCAAAATCCAGACCCAAACAAATCGTAAATCAGATCAAAACACGACCAAAAACCCATTCAAATATAAACCATATGAAAATTTTTTCAAAAATCAGACCAAATTCAGCAAAATTTCGATAAAAAATCCGAATAAAACTCAAAGTGAAACTAGGACCAAAATTTAAAGCAAATTCAGACCAAATATCATACCAATAAATAAGACAATTCAGAGTTAAAATCATTTCAAAACTACATAGATCAAAATAAATTAAACTCTCTGAAAAATATACCAAAATTAATAGCTAATAATAGCAAAAGCTAGCTCAAAAATTAAACCCAAACTTAAAGAAAAATAAATCTAAAAACCAAACTTCAAGCTAAGTCATAATTTTGGCAGGAACTTAGAGAAAATAGCCCAAAAAAAAATAAAACCTTGACCAAAATGTATTAAAAGTAGCAAGCACAAAATACAATCTGAATTTCAGACAAAAAATCCATACAAAAATTAAACGAAATATTAAGCAGAAAATTACTAATTCACAACAAAACATTGACTGAAACTTCA
Organism: Palloptera scutellata; assembly: GCA_958295655.1. Lineage (NCBI taxonomy): Eukaryota > Metazoa > Arthropoda > Insecta > Diptera > Pallopteridae > Palloptera > Palloptera scutellata. The sequence goes on from OY282450.1 coordinate 92,295,239, forward strand.
ACTTTCATATTCAAACTTCAAATCATGATGAACCAAAAAAAATAATGAAACCGAAATTCAGAAAAATACTCACAACAAAAATAAAATAAATTCATAGCAAAGTATTAACCCACAACTCAGAGCAAAAGCAGCCTAAACATCAACCAGAAATTCAGACTAGAAATCAAACCAACAATAATTGTATATAAATAATAAATAATGTTAACAAATATCAGGCTATAATTCAAACCATAATTCACACAGAGCAAAACATCAAGCTACTTAATACTTAAAACGGAAGTGGAACAAATCTCAGACCTAAATTTAGACCGAAACTAAACTAAAAATTCAGAGTAAAAACTAGAGCAAAATCCGAAGCTCACACCAAAATTTATAACTAAAAAAACCATAATTCAGAGCGAAATCCACGACATATTTAGACCACAACTCTTGTTTACGCTACATGCTGCCGGTACTGCTAATAAGGTTTTAAACTTTGTTGTGCCGGTTTTCGAAAAAATAAATAAATAAATAAACTCAGATCAAAACCAGACCAATAGTCCAGAACAAATGGATAACAAATCCAGAGCAAAAATCAGACCCAACCCCTTAGCCTAACCCTAAAATTGCATCAAATATCAAACCGAAACCAAAAATAAAAATTAAAAAAATATTAAAGAAAAAGTGATTAAATCTCTGGCGAAAATTCAATCCATACTTAATCCCAAAAATTTTACTTAGAAATAATGCTAAAACCGTATCATAACATCACATATAATGGTCTGCGATGGTCTGCCGTTATATTACGTACTTTTTGTTGTCAACCCATAGTTCCTGAATTAGAGAAAGAGAAGGTAGGTCTTGGTAAGAACTTCGGTGGATTTTTTTTTTTCCTTGAAACTCCACTTCTTGTAAGGTGTCCAGAAGAAAAATTTGCAGAAAAAGCTTTTCATTTCACTCGTTCAAACTCATCAAAAACTGTAGACTTCTTCCGGATGCGAAAGCTTGACCCAGAACCTAGTTGGGCTGTTCTTCCATTAAAGAAGATGTGCAGCCCAGCCCCCTCCTTCTGGGTCCGCCAATACGTGCAAAAAACTGCGATTGTTTTCACTTTTTGAAGTAAAACTTGTATGTTGTACGTATTTTTTGAGAGTAGATAATCTTGAAATTTTTTGTTTTTATTAAGAGAAATAATTAACAAATATTTGCTAACTAAAATAAATTAATTTTATAACAATTAATTAATAAACTAATAAAAATAAATTTGTAAGATTAAGATCAATTAGATTTTATGAATAGATGAATTTCATAGAAGAACATATCACAATGATAGGATAAGTATCATGAAATAAATTTCAACTTTATACAATAATTAACTTTGAGGAAGAATATCAAATACTAACAAAGCTTGAAGAATTTCTAGCAGTTTCTTCTTTGTCACCAACTACAATATCAAAATTTCTCCTAACTAAGTATTTTTATTGACTGTACTTATTTGTTGTTTTGTTACACTTCAACTGCTTTTTACCAAATTTAATTTAATGTTCACAGACCATGAAAAACAGAAAAAAACATTCACGTTCTTTTTGAGCTCGTCGCGAACGTGTAACACGTTTTTGTTTTTTGTTTTTGAAAGCTGCAGGCGAGTGATTTCTAAGAAAACCATCGTCATGAAAAACATCAAGAGCAAGCGTCAATGTAGTGGCATGTGCAATTAAAGTTGGTTAATATGTTTTGCAAGCTAAATGTCAAACTAAATTGTTAGATATAATCAAAACAACATCAGCAGCTGCAGCAGCAACAAGTACCGAATGTTGTTATTGTTGGTGTTACTTACCCAGCAAACAAATTTGTCTCTGATTTGAAAGCAATTCTTTTAAACAGGTTTCAGTAAACATTATAGACAACAACAATGTTTAGTAGCAGCCACCTTAATGTTCAATTGATAAATCATTAATGACAAGTAGAAAACTTCACCATAGAAAATAAGCTAAAAAAATTATAAAAGTTTGTCGTATTACGAACGTACTTAGCAGCTTGTCAAAATTCATTATGCAATAATTTATTGCCTACTATTTTGTTTTTTGTTGCTTCTGAGAAATAATTATGCTAATGGGAAAACATTTTTTTTATTTAAATTAGAAGAAAAAACCCAAAATTAGCAAACAATATATATGTATGCATTTATTGTACATATTTAAAAGTTTTTATCTCAAATATTGGAAATTGTAAGCACTTAAGTTTACACAACGACCTCAGGCGATGACGATAAACTCGTTGTTTCGGGGACATTCTTTTGGTTATTAATTACTTCTAGTTATAACTCATAAATCTCCTGAAGTGTCTCAAGAGAAACTGCATAGTTAACAGATATGTCTCTCATGCGATTGCCGAATAATCGCATGGGAGGCATAACTCAGATACTTTGTGTTAACTAATACCAGAACCATAACTGCCTCAATTATCCCAAGCTACTCACAAATCATAGTAGAAGACTTATGATTTCTAAATACTTAATTCATTAAATCAAACTTATGCTTAAAAATGTAAATATTAACAATTTCATTTAAGTCTACTGAATCGTAACGCACATCAATCACAGATAATGCTTCGGGGTGGCATTTCTCCATTTCCCCAACTCAAATAGTTTTTTTATTTTTTATTTTGAAGCACTTATCTTAATAAATTAATCCGGTAGTTGCTTCTAATTCATATCTCAATAGTGATATCACTTACATATAGTTAATTACAAATTCTCAAGTATTTTTTTCTTATTAAAAATGGAAATAAATATCAAAGTTTGTATTTTTGCATTTATTTAATTAATTAAAATAATAAATGATTATATTTTGCTCAAATTACAAAATAAATTTATACATTAAACATTTATCATAACCGGTATACAAAATTATAGATGAAGTTTTATCTTGGTATAGATAAGAATAATGGCTTTTTCTTTCAGCATAGTGCACGATTGATTGAAACCCGTGAGTAAACTGAATGAAATTGACTGGCCATAGACAAATATTGTTCGTTGTCAACATAAATACATACATATATATGCTATAAAAAATAAAAAATTAGGTAAATTAAATAAAAACATCACAAGTTTTAATACATCAATGATAAACGAAAACAATAATATAAATCTAATATTTTATACAGAAACTAATTCGAAACTAACAAATTTTTTATGACAAAAAATGAATAAATGCGAGAACTTGTATGTATGAATCATTAATGTCAAACACCCCGGAATAGAATTTGCGCACATGAACCTCTCTCTCACATAATTTAATAATAAACAACTTATAACATGTGATGAAATGCAGCTATTTGGGTTGTTGATTTTCTAAGGGTGGCAGGGGCAATTAACATGAAGCATAGGAAACCATATGCTTTTGTCTACAAGTTTTTATATACATCGATATAAAACTGTAAACACGCGGTTGTTTTAAAGCTTGATTATGTAGACGTAGCGCAACGTGAATAAGGGTAACGTAAACTATCAATTGGAGATACAAAGAACTCTACGCTGCGTTACGATTTCGGTAATCACTTGTACGTACTGCGTGACATTTGGCAAGGTTTCGATACGATATGTTACGTATGCATCAAGGCTTTAGTTAGTGCATGCGTTACTAGCACGAATCGCAACGAAAATTCACAAAAATTTAAAAGAGAAGAAAATAAAAGAAAAGAAAATATGTAAAATCAATGTCATGGCTTGAGTTTATTATCGCTTATGTATGAGAAACTTAACATTTCATACATGATATAGGAAGTATACATACATATACTTAATTATGTAGATAATTTAAGTAAAGTGTTACAGAAAGAAAGAGAGAGATAGAAAGAGAGAGAGATGTTGTAAAAGGAGATTAGCGCTAATGACAAGTTCAATACCATGAGAAAATATATAAATATGTAAAGGTTTACTTTTTACAAAGAGAATATCAAACAAACAATCAGGCATGAGGAGAGCGGGGTAAATGGGGAGATTCCCCAAGGGCCCACAGTTTTTATAGGAGCACGTGCCAGTTAGACATTAACCGTTTCATTTCAGATAAAGCATGTGTGTCCAATATTGATTATCCTTTTCCCCCCGGTCCCGCATTTTCTCTCAATCATATCAATTGCCTACTCTGTTTTTGTAACCGACCACAGCTATTGAAAATCTAAAATTGTATGAAGCGATTTATTATGAAACGAATGTTAAAATATAATTAAAGATTTTAAAGATTATTGAATTTTATTGCAATCGGAATTGTTACTTTTAGTTATCTTGAAATATTTATGAAATAATGTTTTTAGTCTAGCTATTTTCTTCAAAATTGATATACAACACCAAAGTTTAACATGAAAATTTGGAAAACTATGAGTCGAAGTAATGATCACTCTTGAGATTTCAACATGGATACATGCTGAATAATTTAATTAACCCATAGTGGTAATGGGTTGTGGCGTAGTGGTAATGCGTTGGACTGCTACGCAGAGTGTCCGGGCTTCAAATCTCGGCACAGGCAAAATAAAAATAAAAAAAGTAGAAAAAAATAATTTTTCTACACGGCACCATCTCTTGGCAGGCAATGGCAAACCTACAAGAGTGAAAATTGCTATGAAAAGCCTCTCACTTCGCCGTTCGGATTCGGCATTAAACTGTAGGTTCCTTCCATTCATGTACAAATATAACACGCACAACATGAGTGGATGAGAAAAGCTCGGCCTAGGCCCTCCATGGGCTGTTGTGCCATTAAAAGTAAAGTAAAGTAAATAAATAAGACATGTCTGAAATGTACTACATATAAGTATGTCATTGGGCATATATGCGTTAGAAACATTTACTTTTGGTAATAAACCTAAAATTTTTCATAATTTTCCCAAAGAAAGCTAGTCAGAACCTGGTACAAGGCATCACCAGTGCTTCGGGTTCCGGAACAGTTGTTTGATTCAATATATTAGCAATTCAGTCCACGGACGGATGATTAGCAGAGTAAGAGGCAATAAAAGGCATTCTCTAGGAATATGCAGCTCTCTGCTGTAAAAGACATTTTTGCCGGCTCCCATAAATTTTGAAGTGTTTTAAAAATTAATTGCAAATCTTCTTCATTGCCGTAATATGCAGTAATAAGTAGTTTTTAAATGCTGGACTAATCAGTAGTTAATCTAAGATTTTGGTTCAGGAAGGACTGATTATGGAAAACTCAAACCAAACTAAGTTCTAAAACCAGACCAAAATTCAATACAAAACTCATAATCAGATCCAAATTGAGAGTTAATTCAGACATAAAATCAAAACAAACAAAATTTTAGTGGTAACAACATACCATAAATAGGACCAAATTCTGACCAAAACTTAGACTAATATTCAGACGTAAAACCAAACTGAAATCACACGAAATTCATACAATTATTTCTTTTTTTACAGTCAACACACAGGGTGTACCCGTGTGAATGCAGAGCATTGTGTTGATTGGAAGGAAGATAGATAGGTGGGAGAAAGAAGGAGGAAGAATGAGAGAGGAAATGCATTCACAGAACACCGATCAAGAGATATGATCCATGTACAATTACGCTATAGAATTGTTTTAAGTATTGACATTTTTGGCAAAGGCTGCAGCCCCCTAAACTTTAGGTGGATCGGCCACTGGTCACAAGCAACTACTGATTTCAAAAAAATTCCATATATTGATAAAACATAAATATATTAAAAACCTTTTCCTAAAAGAATGTGATCTCTATAAAAATGTATTTAGCAAAAAGGCAGCAGCACACATATTCTCCTGCATTGTCCAATTAGGATGGAGGAATATTAGTTCATTATTTTTTATTGAGTAAATCTTTAGCATACATTTGCTTCTGATTCTACTTCGATATTATTACAGCATGAACGATATTATTATAGCATGAAGCTAAAGCTACGTAAAATCTTTATAAGATTTAAAAATTAGGTTTACCATATTTAAAAAATAGGTTTATTTAAAAAGAAACACAATCACATGTGTAGATGAAAATAACATACTATACAATGCTTTCGAAAATCGCATATATTTTAAATTTTATGTATGTATGTAGTTCAATGCCTGGGGCTGCGTACACACGAGCGAGAATAAGCAGATGCCAGCTATAAGAAATTTGGCAAACATTAAAGTTAAAATGTATATAAATTTATTTTAATTTTTCATTGTTAAGAAAAATTTAAAACAAAGCACAATACCGACGGTTATTGTTGAAAATAGTTTTACAATTAAAATCATGAATCAATAATCATTAAAAACTATCTGAAGTGCTTTGCAATTAAACTATAAACTATTTTCGTAGATAAAACTTAAGCCACAGACACACTTCTGTGATATGACTTGCACATAACAAATTGACACCCTTCTTTTTGTGTTACTATTAGTTAATCACATAAAATTTAATAAATTCAAATTAAATTTTTATGTGCAAAATCGCACGTGTTTGTCTTTGATTTTCTTTTAAACAAAGTAAAAAAAAAGAAATATACAATATTTTAGTAAGCATGCACATGATTTAAAAATGTAATTTGTTATTTTTTTTTCTATGTGTTAAATTTACTGTGTGTCATCATGTGTCTTCGTTTGTATGTGTCCGCCAATAATTGTGCGCGTCATTCTGAGTGTGAATTCGTATTTGTGTTAGAGGGGAGAGGAACTTACTCGTACGTTTTCACACGTTTCTCAGTCTCACTTGCAATGCCGCACGTGCTTATGAAAATTGTAAGTGAACTTTTTTTTCTTTTTTTTAACTATATTTAACAATTGTTTACTTGCAGTGATGTAATACACTTAAAAAAAAATTCATTAAAAATTGTTTAAACTATTTAAACTAATATTTTTGAGTTTTTGTTTTTCCACTGCTAAGGTTTTCTAAATAATTTGTGTGCGATTATTTTTTATAACGTTTTTGTTGGCTTCAGTCGTTCCGTGTTTTGTTGCTAGCGCGACAACAATTGCAAACGTTTTGAAGTCAAGTTCAGTGAGTAGCTATTGTTTTAAATGCGATGCGTGTTTTGCTTCTGGGATTTTGCTCTTGCTGTTGCTGACTGTTTGATATTTGATGTTGCTGCTTTTGTTGTTGTTATAGAAGCTCTATATTGATATCCAATAGTTGTTGTTTATTGTTGATATGGAGAGAGGGTGAGTAAGAAAAAAAAAATTAAAGAGTTGTTTGTTTGAGCGTATGAGAGGCCAGCAACAGTGGTGGACTAGAGAAGCTGACGCACATATGTTGCTTGTTTTCTATTGCTGACTGAGTAGCAGGCAGCATTCACTGTTTGCGTGTGGCTGGCTATTGAAGAGGAAAGCAGGGTACTTTATATGTATGAAGACAGCAGTCAGTTATTGAAGCTGACAATGCATATATTATTTTTCAGCGAGCAGCATACTCGTAGCGGCAAGTAGTTGCTAATTGTTATGGAGGAAAAAAGGAATGAATAATGTTTGTTTGTTTGTTTGTTTGAAGAAAACAGTATTGTCAGCAAGTAAACAGCAATGCCGCATATCAATTTCGTCTTTTTCTAATATACCTACATTACATTGATATGTACATATGTATTTACACATGTTATTCTTGAGAGTCAAAAAAGATTTTATAACGTCTTGTCCATATTTTTCCTCTCTACATACACGAAGGCGTCATGTTTAAATTACAACACACATATTACTATTTATCTATTATTAACTACTTTTATTATTGTTTTTATCTTTTGGACCCGTTGCGCTTCAATTATGCGTATGTAGTAGTGTAATTTCTAACAATTGAATCCCTTTGTGCAGCAACTTGTGATTGTTTAGTTTTGTGTTTTCTTAAGATAATCTTAGATTGATTCAGGTATTTAATATTTGTATTTGCATGCGTCCTTTTCTAGTTTATGTATGTATCTGAAATTAACTTTTATTGTATTAGTACTTATTGTTGTTGAATAGTAAATATTTGCTCATTTTGTGATTTATAATGCTAACGAATAAAAGCGATTGTCTACATAATTTTGCTTATTACTTGTTTGCAAATTTTATAAAATTTCATTACAAATAAACCATATTTAGTTTACTCAAATTATAATGTTAGTCTATTTTAGAGCTGCCGCTGAATGCCCGTCTCCAATGAAGTATACTATTAAACCAACTAATTTCTGAATGTCTAATGTATTTTGAGTGTAGCATGACAAAAACTAAGCAGAAGCACTGGCATCCCTTTTAAAGAACAGAACTAAAGAAATTCCCTTAAACTTTTCATACTTTACAATGAATACAATGGACTTATTTCTTATTGTATAGAACAGCATAACTTCCCTCGTATGAAAGTGATACAATAAATCACGAAAGAGCTATAAAACAGCAGTTACTGTCAGAATAATATATTATTCTAGGACATAAGATAGTCTGGATATACTCAGGCCTGCTCACTATTTTTTAGAGACGCAATTTCCTAGAGAAATCTTTTTTCAGTACCTCTGTCTCGAAATTTGAAATATAAACAAAAATTTATTTATGCAACTACATTCAATACATCGAGTATATGTAGTTCTCCATGGGCGTAGTCTAACGTCACCATGCGATTCTCATTTTATTAAGAGATTTAACTTTAGGGATAAAAAAAAAAATCCATCATACTTTTGCTTAAAACTTTTTGCTTTTAGGTCTGATTTTGTTTTAAATATATCTGTTCACGATATGATGGACTGAACTATGTTCCACGAATTAGCAAAGCCCCCAATGACAAGGATCTTATAGCTAACATGTTGATTAACATACCGGGTTTCTAGAACAACACTACAGTGAACAGTAAATAATAAAAGAAGAATAGTGTGGAAAAAAATTAAAAGGAAATGTTTAAAAATGTCCACCGAAGAGAAGTAGTCAACTGGAAATTAATTAAAAAAATTTTATATGGTGCGCAAGAACGAGTACACACATATACGAGTAATAAAGAAGAGAGAAACCTATGATTGAGTGTGCTATGTGTTAGCTGCGGAAAACACCGCAGTCCGAACTGGGATATAAATGTAAAAGTCCACCTCCAGATTCCAGTGCTATTGAGCTATTTCATTCTGAATGATAATACACCGAAGAAGAGTTGTGACAACTTGATAGTTTTATTCGCAACTAGTTGACGAAGTGGTCGCTGTGGCGTAGTGGTAGTGCGTTGGACTGCTACGCAGAGTGTCTGGGGTTCGAATCTCGGCACAGGCAAAATCAAAAAAAAAAGTAGAAAAAATAATTTTTCTACACGGCACCACCTCTTGGCTCTTGGGAGGCAATGGCAAACCTACAAGAGTAAAAATTGCTATGAAAAGCTTTTCCTTCGCCGTTCGGATTCGGCTTTAAACTGTAGGTCCCTTCCATTCATGTACAAATATAACACGCACAACATGAGTGGATGCGAAAAGCTCGGCCTAGGCCCTCCATGGGCTGTTGTGTCATCAAAAGTAAAGTAAAGTAAGTTGACGAAAAAACGCAGCTATAGTTTGAATTTGACGAAAAAACGCAGCTATAGTTTGAAATAGTTAGAATTTATTCGGATCAAAAATTTAAGAAATCTTCAAATTATTTTATTGAACATATTAAGGGTCATATTAACTGCTTCGTGAGCTGTGACATCTATTTTATGTCCATCTTCTCGATCTAGATTTATAGATCAATTTACTATTTTTAGGTGAGTTTCACAAATGTCTAGAAATATTTCTGTCATTATTTTTCTTCACTTTCCCTACACAAAGATTTTGTACCTTTATTTTTTAAACTATATTGAAAATATAAGTTTTAAAAAGCAATACTGAGGCAGAATTCAATTTTTTGCTGGCGAGTTTTCTAACTTTGAAAGAGAATATTTTAGAAACTATTGCAATATTTTAAAAGATCAAGTTAAAATATATTCCCGAAATTATATACATACATACAAATAAATTGAAAACTATTTCCAAATTTTAATTAATCAATTATGCTATTGTATAATTTATGCCTAGCTTTTTAATTCTTCCATAAAACTTTAAGGCTTAAGAATCAACTGTAGGTATGCATACATAAGTACTCGCACATATTTATTTATATATTGATATTGTTGATCAAGCAATCTGTCTTCATTTGAATATATTCATGGGTACATACATATGTATATATGTAAATTTGCACGAATATGCAGCTTCTAAAACGAGTCTGCATCTACACGATGGAAGAAATAACTACATATAATTGAACTATACAATTCAATCGAAAGTATTATAAAAACTATGGAACAGCAACAAACAGAAAGAAATATAATTAAAATAATGGAATATTCCATTTATAAAGTGAAATAATACGATCAAATCGATCGCTTTCAAATATACAAAAGTATGGTACAATATTTAATTGTAAATGTGTATGTGAGTAGTAATGTTTTTGTTTGATTCCAGTGAAATGAAAACAAGTTGAATATGCTTGAAAATCAATTTTTCAAATGAAAGAAATGTGAGCCATTCAATTAGACTTTACACTTAGAGAAAAGTTCGTTGAAGGAGAATATCGCCCCCACTACTTTTCAGTCACGTACATGGCTCCAAAAGTACCATTTTGCAGAAAACTAAATAAAAACTTTAGTGTTCAAGATTGAAGAGACTAAAGAACTGGCTCTAACATTTTTTTTTTCATAAACTCTCGCTTAGAACTTATTTCTATCTGAATTCTGCGGTGATTTTATACAGTGTAAGGAATAATAAACTCAATTTCGTCTAAAATGGAGCAACATGGTTGAAGAATAGAGGAAGCGATATATAGAATATAGGCTTCTTGTACTGTGAAGGGGCTAGGGAAGGGATAACCCTCCGCATACATATCACTCTGTCGCATTTCTAAAAAATTTAGATTTTTCAGTGGCTTGCGGTATGTAACTAAGAAGTATCATGGATGAAAAGAATGGAATGTCGGCCAGATCTTGGGATTCTAGTTTTTTTAAGTTCCATTTTTAAGATCTTTTGTATATTTATTTATCTACCACACAGAAAACCAAATAAATTTCTACATAAATTACGTTTTATTTGCAGTGTAATGTTAAACTGATCAAAACAAAAATAAAAAACACAAAAAAAAAACAGCTGCTTTATGCTGGTATAATTCAGTTCAAACAGGATAAGAAGATAAGAAATAAAACGAAAGAACAGAAATATGAAATGCTTATGTATACAACATACAATCATTAACGTGATCAACAATGCAGTATAACAATAGCAACAGAAACAGCAATCGAGCAATCGAGCAGTGGCAACAACAACACCAACATTATCAATATGTTTGTAAGTAGTCCATAACATGTAACTACTTACTTATTGCTACAGTTTTGTTTGTTTAGGAAATTCTTTTAATTGAATTGTTGCATAAACATTGATAAAAATCAGCAATAACAACAATAACAATCACAAAGAAAAATGTGAAAAGGTTAACAGAAATAAAAGCAATATTTCTATATGTTGTACATATGTATATAAACTTCACCATCGTCTAGATTCTAGATTATATACATATATAGTGTTGCACATTCAACGGACGACATTCTGTTAATCATCATCATGCTCATCGATAAATGACGCGCTTCAACGTTTACGAGTATCTTGCTTCCTGCCTGCTTGCCGGCGATGCCTGCACTTAAAATAAGTGAAGCAATCGAACGAGAATATGCTCGACCAATTGTGCTTTCCATCAACACATTTGCCACAAAGAATTATTTAAATACACTTGATCCTCTTTTAACACGGTAAATCTTTTCGATGAAAGAAACCGTGCAAAAAAAGACATGAGATATGAATGTCGTTGTTTTTTTCTTCTCTTTCTTTCAGTACAAACTAAGTTAAAGTAACTAAACATAACATTAAATAACATTATTAAACCTGAATCAATACAAGGCGTCTTTAAGTCCTTTTGGAACGGATATGAATCGTTCGTTTGATGCAGGGCGATCTAGAATTTGAATTTTTGAGTCGAAACTAAGCGTTTTCGTTTTCCTTTTGTATACTATTAAAAATCATTACAAATTAAAAAATTTAACTTATTGGAGCGACTGCAATAGTTTGGTTTTGCAATAATAATATACAACTGATGAAATGTTTTTTTTATTATTTCTAGTTCTCACCTCTGGTTTTTTGACATTTAAATTAAAACGTAAGTTGTCTTTGCTGTTCACAATGATGTTAAGCAATTTGAGGTAACAACAAAAGTTATTTCTTGATTTCCAAAGGTGACTCACAAGTTATTCTTTTATTTGAAAATGTGAATAATTTTCATTTTTGCAAAGGCGTCAAAAAAAACACCGTGTTACAATAGTAATTGGACAAAGATTAAGTAGCCGTGCAAAAAAAAAACTGTGTAAAAAATAGCCGTGTAAAACGAGGATCAAGTGTACCTATGTACAATTTTACATATGATGCTACAATTGTGACGTTGGCATTTGTTTATTTCAATCTTCTGGCTTTAATTCAATACCATTGCACGATTCTTTATACCGTTATTTATATCATTGATTTTAGTTTATTTATTTTTTCACATTTTCATTTTCAATATAATAAGTGACAAAACAAAAAAAAAAAAAAATTAACATCATCTTATAATAAATACACTCAAAGAAAATTATTTATAGATTATGTACGTATGGCACATACTTCTTCTTTAGAACAACATTATTTATTTCTTATGATTTGTTTAGCTTATCCGCGTTCAATGCGAATATTTTTGCAATATTTTATTTTCCAATTTGCTTCACAACAATATCGCTTATTTTCTTTCTCATCTATTTTTAATATTTCTTTCGTCACTATATTATTTATCTACCATTTATTATTGATATTTTTGATACTTTAACAAATTTTGCTTTGGCGAAAAATTTTTAAGGATTTTGAACAGATTCCCCGATTTTATTTAGTTGATACCGTTCTTCTTTCTCTTCTGTGATACTTTCAGTGTTTCTTGCTTTCTTCTTCTGAACACTGCGAATGCACACGAGCGACTAGTTTCCTCAGGTACTTAAATTGCGTAAATGACTCTGTACACTCTGCCGAATTGAAAGATTCTCGATTTTTATTTATTTTCATTATTTTGTTATTCATTTCTTTCCCTCGTATTTATACTCTTTTACTTATAAATATTGATATTTTTAATGTTTAATTAGTTGTTGTTGTTGTTGATCGTACAAATTTCATACTGTATTTATTTATTAAATACCCTTTTGCTTCCTCTGTATTGTGTTGTATTGCTATGTACCGTAGAAGCGTAGAACCGTGAGAGAAACTAGCACCAATCATACAGAAAACGTGTTGAATTGTTGAATAGTTGAATTTTATCGAAGAATTGCATAATTAATTGCAACAGTCCTATTCTAAAACAAATGCCCCGGGAGATTTTTCTTCATTCTCCCATAGGCCTACTTATTCTGAAGAGAAAACTCCCATGACATTTTTTCGAACATGGAAGAAAAGCTACCATGAGAATAATTTACCGATTCTAAACACGTGAAAGGAAGATGAGAAATATTTTGGCATTTCATTCCCAAAAGGTTTCTTTGGGAAATTGGCGCAAAATATTTCTTAATGTATACTTGTGTATTTCCTTGAGGCCAATTTTTTTGTTCTGTATTATTGTCCACCTTGAACTTTAAGTTTTTAGAACCAATTTTTTAAGCTGGAAAGTTCAACTACTCATCTGCACTAGTTTACTGATTAGATGTTCACCTATTATTTTGTGACAATTGCCTACATACATAAACTTAAACAAGCACTCAGCTGGTAATAACTAGTTACTTACTACTCGAGAACTGCTTTTAATTAGAAGTATAATAGTATTATTGCTTGATAGTAAATAATATGTATAGACTTGATTTCATAGTACTTGAAACTTAAATTAGTGCAAATAAATTATCGCGACAATTTAAATTTCCAAAAGATAACAAACTGATCCTTATAATTAGTTCGAGCAGTAAGTTAATGTTAATAGCACTTTTCAAACACAAAGCAAAACAAATAATAAAATGTACACTTAAATTATGTATATAAAAAAAATTTAGCTCTAGTATTTTGTCACTTACTTAATTAATGCATTAATATTTAGTTTACTTTTTGTATACTATACATAGTATGCCCAGGACCGAGGAGATGGAGTGGAAGCAGGGCGACTCCCTCCAGTTTCGCTTCAGCTATAGAAAGAAAATCGGATTTGATAGAAAAGTATGTGTAAAGGGAAGCAATACTCGATATTTTCATTATTTTGTAATGTCCAATTTTTGTTAAGAAACAAATTTAAAGGGTTTGAAGACTAAGATTTATGTGTAATGGCATATTTCGAAAATACAGTCCGTAATTTCTATCCACGGCCCGGCATATATGGTAACATGAAAAAATCAGAATTGGCGAATATTTTTGCTTATTGAGTGTGCAACTTTTTTCTAGCTGTAATAATTGAAAGCCAATTTAAGTAGCTCTACGGTATATCGAATTATTAATCAGCATATTAGAGGTAGTGAGTTACAATAAAATTCAAAATAAATTGAAGGTTCAAATAAAAAATTAAGATATTCTATTAGGCAACACTAGAAAGATTTTTTCAATGCAACTTAAATTTTAATTTAATTTTTCATTGTTATTACTATTTTTTTAAATAGTTATGCATATTCTTCTTTCGAAAAGAACCGATCTGGTTAATCCGGTTATTGTGTTTTTTAAATAATACATTTATAAAAACTACATTTTATATTGAAAAAAATGCATTTCAATTGAAGTTCACAGAATATAATATTTCGATTACAATGTATGTACTTATGTAGTTACGTAGAAGAAAGAAATCACTATTCACATGAAATGAAGCTTACTACCCCTGAACGTTTACATACAGATTGCATCATGATCGCGCAATATGATTAGTGATCAACACATAAAAAACTAAAATTTAATTCAAAGGGGAAACTTCAATATTAAATAAGTTGCACCTTTACATCGAGGGTTGCATTAATGTTGAAGCAACCAAGAAGAAAAATATTAGTACAATAAATTAGATTTTGAAATTTCACAATACTGATTACACACACAATTACTGATGCATATGAACATAAAATGTTTCTAATCTGGAAGAAATTATAAAAATGGATGAATGAATTTTTTACAAAATAACAATTTGCAATTTTTTTATTTAATATAGTAAGTAATTACCCCTAGTACAACAACAAACATTTTCAAATTATAATAAGTACTAGTCACTAACAAAAAACATGAATATTTCAACTAATTGAAGTTAGATCGTTTTACAACATCTATGTACCAACTAGTTGAAAATACAGGGTGACAATTAATAAGTGTATACTACAAAAAGTATTGTAATTGTTCTGCTAATTCCTTCATTTTTGTATTATTCTGCGTAATCGAGAGTACATCTGATTTAATTTTTGTGTGGTCTAGATTTCATTTAGTTATTTACTTTACGATCTCAAATAAACAGTCAGCTATTATAACATTGCACCAGCTAGGCAAACGTAATTGTGAGAAGCAAACCTGAACAATTTACTTGTGCCTAGAACAATACAATGTTACAGAAACCAGTTCACTATGAGGAAAGACACCAAATATGAGACTAGTTTTGATGTTCAGTAAACCAGAGTATCGACTAACATTAAACCAGATGGTTTCCCTACAGGGTAGCTATTATTGTACTAGGCACATTACTTGTGAAGAAAGAACTACGAGTTATGAGATATTTAAAGTCAAAATTTCTCCTTTATAGAAACCATTGATACAAAAAGTTATGACACTTTTACGGTAAATTTGCTTCAAACTAGGGGATTTTTGTCCACAATTTTATTTCAATTCATTTTTCTTCTGTACTGCTACTCTACAATTTAATTCAACATGCTAAGTTCACACACATTATCAAAATTTCAATAAGTACTAGAAAGAAATTCGCCACTACCGTCGATAACACGACCTTCACGTTGGCATGTTCAACAAACGTTCTGTCACGTCCTTGTCGCCGTTGACGCTTAACATTTGATAAATTACACTGTGCAACAAATCAAATGCAAAATTCAAACTTTCAACGATTCTATAGCAGTGAGTTACAGATATTCATGGTAAAATTGTACTTTTTTGTATAATTTGAAGCCCCAGAATGCTACACACATTCGATATTGCACTACTTCTTAAAAGATAAATTTTTCCAAATTGACAGTAAAAACATTGAAAAATCTATTGTTGGATGAAAAAACTGCCCTATGTTGCACAGTGTTGTCAAATGATAATGAGGTATTCATCGTCGTCGTTGCTGCTGCTGCTTCGTACTGTTATATGGTATGTTTGGGCTGCTATGAGTGCTATTGTTGTTGTTGTTGTTGTTGTTGCTGTGAGACTACATCGGCGTGTGTCTAAATCCCAAAGATCAATGTAAAGGTCGAGCAGCGGCATAATCACAACTAGGCTAAATTAATCATTCACTTGCATTTAAAAGCCAGAAGGCGGAAGGCGGAAGGCGGTTGTGATGATAGACAGGTGGAAAAGCTACATACATACTACATACCAAAAAAATAAAAAAAACAAACGGGTACATATTTTTTTTTTGCATTTTCGTTGTGTTGATGTTACGCCTGACGTTTTCTCATTTTTATTTATACATTTTCTTCATTAATTTTTATTTTTTACTTTTATTTTTGAACCGCATGCAAATTTAATTTTGTTTTAACAAAAAATTAGGATTTTGCAAACTTATTTTTGTTTATTTTTTAACTCTTTCAAAGTTCGTTGAAAGCAAAATACACTTACAAAACAAATTTGATTTAATTTAACAATATATTGTACATAGATACAAAATATATTATACAAATTATTGAAATTTGTTCGAAATTTTCTTTAAAATCAAATGCGACTCTTCAATATGAACAAAAATATATAAATTAGAGGTACATATAATTTTCTTTGAGTGTTTAAATGATACCATAAACAGTCGAGTTCATTTGCTCGAGAATGCATCGTGTAAACAAGAAAGTCCCAGCAACAACAACGTCAACTCTAACCTAAAAGTTTTTCCTTTTTCTACGCAAGTGATTTTGTTGTCGTTTAATTGTTTGCATACGCATGTTAAATTTCATTGTTCTTTGTATTTTTCTACACATAAAGCAAAAAGTTTGTTAAAGAAAAAAATTTTTTAGCATCGAGATAAAGTTTGTATTTGGAAACTATTTCGTCATAAAATTCCCATATTGACAAACAAACAAACAAAAAAAAAAAACAGCTGGTAACTACAAACACATCGTTTGACATATTTCCCGTTCAATGATGCCATTGCAAAAAGACTATCCCCTGGCTAGTTTACCCTCAAGGGGATCGGATACAGAAGTTTCACTACAAAAAATATTTAAAATAGAGCTTAAAAATGGGCAATGGGTGTCTAAATCAGTGGAAACTGTATAATAAATTTCTTCAGCGAATTGTAAAAATTCTCATTTTATATTTACCAGATCTATGCATTTTTTTGAGTGTGAAGTGTTGAGTATTTTCAACAAGAGAAATATAAATAAAGAAGTATATATGTATGTATGTATGTACTTGTGGACGTATACAGAGTATGTATGCTTATACTTATATGTACATACATACTGTGCCAACTGAAGGTCTTCAGTTGAATTTTAAATTAATTTTTAACGATTTCTTCTATGTACTAGCATCATTATTGTCATTCTGAAGGGTGCAAGCGATTAAACGATTGAGTGTTGTACATGAAAACATTGAAATACTGCAGTCGGTCAACAACGAATTCCTACTTACAAAATATCAATGGCATGAAGTACTCGTACTTTTGGCATTGAAGAAAATTGTTATGTGCATTACACAAACATTACAGAATACTCAACTTATGTTCATGTATTTAAGGCAGCAAAAATAAGTAAGTAGTTGCAATATCATATTTTCAATATATCCACAAAATATTATTGTTCATTTAAATGTGATACTAGTTTTTGCCATTTGCTACTTAATTGTTGAAAAATTTTGCAAATGTATAAAATTACTTTTAAACAAATATTAATTGGATATACTCGTAGTATAAAAATACTCGTACAATTTTACGACTGATATAGTGCGAGAAGTATTTAATGTTCGTATAATGACTGCTTAATTAAATTTCAATGGATGAGTAAACATGAATTTGAATGTATGAATGGTTGTGCTCTTAGTTATCAGATATTTACAATATACCTATATTCAAAAATAATATTCTTAACACTTTACCGCAGAGTTGGAAAAAGAAAAACCTTCAAAAACAAAAAAGCAATTATAAATTATTATAAAAAATACAACAATTAGAATTCTCCGTTTATTGTGTTCATTACAAGATGTATTACTTACTTACTTACTTTACTTTATTCACACTTATTTTTAATACATACTACAGATAAAAAAATTTTATAAAAAAAGTATTTAGTACCATCTCTCGACAGGGAAGCTACAGAATGACACAATATCCCATTGATGGCATAGGCCGAGGCTTTCGCACCCACTCATGTTATGCGTGCTATATTTGTGCATGAATGGACCTACAATTTTATGCCAAATCCGAATGGCGAAGTAAAATGCTCTTCATAGGCAATTTTTACTCTTCCAATTTTGACTATGCCTGTCAAAAAGTGGAAAAATTGTGTTTTCTGTTTTTTTTTTCGTGATTTGAACTAAGGCACTCCGAGCAATCCAAGAGCTACCAACTACCCCACGGCGAAAGTATATATTGATATGAAAAGATAAACTGATTGCGGGTTTGTAGAACTGGTCTTGGCTGGTCCATTTATGGCTGCCTTTATTCTATAAGGCATCAATTTAAATTATTTAAAAATTACTGCCTCTAATTTGTTTACTACTGTGCGAACTTCTTTTTCCATTTACTTCTCTTGGGAGATTAGAACTGAAAATATCGCTGTTTTATTCTGGAAGTGAAACTTTTTTACGCACGGTTGAACAAAAATGCTTGGTGACGAGGATGCCCTATCATATTCCATCTCGAAATTGTATGTATAGTGGCCTAACTTCAACCATATCCATACAAAAGAAGCCAACTGAAAGAGATAGAATTATCTGGGAGCATTTACTTGCTTATGGTATAAATACTTATAAGAAAATCACAGAAAGACAAAGTGAACGCTGATAAAGTTGTGCATAAAGATATTTGCTACAACTAAGTACTTACCCTTTATAAGTTAAAGGTCAAAAACCGAAACTCTAGAAACAAAATTAACCTCTTGGGGTGTTTTCTCGATATTTTATATACTACTATATACAGGGTGTTTTTTTAGAAGTGATTTTTAAGAAGAAATAAAACGCATATAGTTTAATGTTATGGCCAAGAATTTAGCTTTATTATAAAGATAAGGATTTGCCATTACGTTTTAAAAACGATTTCGGGCAAGTGGCCGCCGAGGCTGGTGCGAATAAATTCCAGCCGTGAGGCCCAATTTTCGACCACTTTTTGCAGCAATTGGGGCCGTGTGTCAGTAATAACGCGCCGAATGTTCTCTTCCAAGGCGTCAATCGTCTCGGGCTTATCTGCGTAGACAAGCGATTTCACATAACCCCACAAAAAATATTCCAGCGGTGTTAAATCGCACGATCTTGTAGGCCACGCCACAGGCCCACGACGCGAGATAATGCGCTCACCAAAACTTTCCTTCAATAATTTGATTGTTTCGTTGGCTGTATGGCATGTAGCGCCGTCTTGTTGGAATCAAAGGTCGTCCACATCAACATCCTCCAATTCACAATTCAGGCACGAAAAAGCCATTAATCATGGCTTTATGACCGGCTTCATCTTTGAAGAAATATGGACCAATGATTCCCTCTGCCCATAGAGCACACCAAACAGTCACTTTTTGCGGATGTAACGGCGTCTCAACAATGGTTTGTGGATTATGATCACTCCAAATGCGACAATTTTGCTTATTAACGTACCCATCCGACCAAAAGTGAGCTTCATCGTTGAATTATTATTTTGGTAATAAATTTGAACGATTTGCTAACGTTGTTCAGGAGTAAGTCTATTCATTATGAAATGGCAAACCAAACTGAGCATAAATCAAGTGACAGCTGTCAAAAAGACCAACTCCGAAAAAAGTATTGCCAGATTGAAAACCACACTTCTAAAAAAAAACACACTTTATATATATTATAAAGTTGTGTGTAAAGATATTGGCTACCAAGGCAATCCTTGGGTTTTAACCAAAACGGAAAACGAGAAATGTTCGCATTTTACTTCGTTACTTACTTACTTTACTTTTAATGGCACATCCCATGGCACAGCCCATGAAGGGCCTAGGCCGAGCTTTTCGCATCTACTCATGTTGTGCGTGTTACATTTGTACATGAATGGAAGGGACCTGCAGTTTAATGGCGAATCCGAACGGCGAAGTGAAAAGCTTTTCATACCAATTTTTACTCTTGTAGGTTTGCATTGCCTGCCAAGAGGTGGTGCCGTGTAGAAAAATAATTTTTTCTAGCAGTAGACGTAGCAGTCCGACGCATTACTTCTACACCACAGTGACCACATGTCCGCATTATGGATAAGCTTTTCCAAATTTTTGGATAAATATTCGACTAACACCTTTTTTTTTTAAATCATTAAAATTCTCTACGCTTATAAACAACATTATAGATAATTTTGTAGGAAAACCTACACTCAAAATTTTACTTACTTACTTACTTACTTAGCTGGCACTACAACTGAGGATCGGTCTTGGCCGCCTCGAAATACAATATTATTAAAATAAGGCTCTCTCTGTAAAAGTGTGCGCGTTTTGAAGATATAAAGGCGTTCCACTTTTACATTGCGTAGCGCAGGTTTTAGTTTTTTTGTTTAGACCTAATAAAATAGAAAACGTCATATTCGGCGATAGCAAAATATATATATTTCTCCGACATCATCGTGGAACTACATAGTTTTTTTTTTATTTTTGGTATAATCTTGTACAATTTTTCTTTCTTGAATTCTAGTTCTTTCATCTCTTCAATTAGTTTTAACGCGCTTCACTTTGTTAGTGTACTTTGTTCTTTAGTTTATGAAGCGTGATTACCTTTCTTTTTATTTGTATGAATATTTGCTAAATGAAATTATTTTGTAGAATTATAAGTTTTTATTTTTAATTTCATACTTTTTTGTTGGTTTGGTTTGTCTGCCTGTTGTTAAAGTAATTACGCAGAAATAATTAAATATATATGTATAAACATAAATGAAACAAAGAAATTTTGTAACAAAGAGAAAATATTCGTGTTGCACGACCACAAGAAAGGTTCTTACACACAGACTGAATTAGTTACCACATAATTGAATATAAACTTGTTTGTATACAAAAGACTTCCTTATGGTAATTGTAATAATTTGAATCCTAAGAAAGAGAAAAGACTTATAATAAATGATTTACTTAAATTTATTTTCTACACGGCACCATCTCTTGACAAGCAATGGTAAACCAACAAGAGTAAAAATAGCCTATGAAAATCGTTCACTATTCGGATTCGGCATAAAACTGTAAAACCCTTTCATTCATGTACAAATATAATACGCTCAACATGTGTGAATGCGAAAAGCTCGGCCTAGGCCATGCATTGACTGTTGTGGCATTAAAAGCAGAAGATTTTTAAGATAATTTTTGATGTTACAAAACGATTTTAAATATCTCATTGAAACTCATCCTTCATCAAGCTAGTTATTATGTACATATAATTATTTGTGTGGAATTTTATCTGTACATATATAATCTAAAAATACATATGTATATAAAACTTTTGCAGTTTAACACATTGCCCATTTTTTTACCTTTTATAAATCTTAAATTGGGGATAAAAATCTGTGTGTTTAATGAGAACTCAAACGTAAAATTATGTGCACATATCTGTGTATATATATAGTTTTTTTTTATGCGGAAAATATGCCGGAAAACTGTAACAAATTGTAACATCTGCACCACAGGAAAAAGTTCAACAAAATCTTCAAGTTAAAGCATTAACCTTATAGGTTATTCAACTGTTCTGTTTGTGAGTACGCTGCGATTCTTTCCGCTAAAAGACAAATATCAGCAATAAATTTTAATTGTTGTAAATTGTGTATATGAACATGTACAAGTAATTTTATTTAAAGTGTCACCTAAGATTAATTTTTGTATTTTTGTTTTAAAATTATACACATGTGAAGAAATGTTAGTATAATTGTGATATTATCTACAGCCAACGGGAAAATTTAGAGCAGTTCCCAATACTTCACTTTGTGATTTCTGAATTTTTACTTTTATGTATGGTTATAGAAAGCTCCCAACCTTCGGCTGAATTTGTAGAACAGATTGGAAAAAACCATATCTGGAGACTAGTGAACCGTGAATTATAAACTGAACAAAGAATCTTAGTCGGTGTCCTGTGATTACATTCCCTCTCTCATTCCCCCTCCTTCTTCCTCCCACCTATGAATCTTCCTTCCAATCAACACAATGCTCTGCATTCATAGGGGTACAACCGGTTGATTGTAATAAAAAAATAAAAAATTAAACTGGTTCTGTGTTCGTTATATGTTCTATAATTCAAGGTCAGTTAGAACATAACAAAAAATAAGAAATTAAATACTGAAAAAATTTAAAATCTGGAATAAAAAAAATTAAGCCTGCTTTGGTGTCATGCAATAAATGCATTAAATTATCACAGAAATTTTAAGAATTCTAAGGATTTCAACTTTCTCAACTTTTCAACATATGCTTGTGACCACGAACATACTACTGTGGGCAAAAGTTAGTAAGACTTTGTTCATAATTTCAAATTTTTTTATTCATTCTTCCAAATCTATTTCGTCCCCTTCAAAGTAATCCCGGCCCCAATACACTTGTGCCAATGTTTTTTCCAATTCTCGAAACAGTTGTTAAAGTCAATTTCCGGAATAGCCTTCAATGCGCGTAGCGATTCATGTTTAATGTCTTCAATTGACTCAAAACGGTGTCCACGAAGCGGTTTTTTGAGTTTAGAAAATAGCCAAAAGTCACACGGTGCTAAGTCAGGCGAATAGGGTGGTTGCGGAACGAGAACGATATCAGTCGAATTTTTGGCAAAATGGTCTCGTAAACCCAATGCAGTGATTTTGGAACCAACCGTGCATTCACTCTTCTTAGGCCCAAATGATATTTTAAAATGGTTTTCACTGATCCCTCCGATATTCCAACGATGCCAGTAAGGTCTCTGACTGTTAATCGTCGAGCACCAATTCCTTGATTTTATTGACGTGTTGATCATCAGTTGATGTTGATGGCCGTCCTGGACGTGGTTCGTCGTCAACGCGTTCTCGACCATCTTTGAACAATTTCTACCAATCAAATACACTTGCTCGCGACATACAATTATCACCGAAGGCCTTTTGCAGCATTCTGAACGTTTCGGCACTAGAAATTTGATTCCGCACACAAAATTTAATGGAACTTCTTTGTTGAATAATTTCACTCATTGTGAAAATCGCCGAATGCAATTTTTTTACTTCAGAAAGGCAAGCGTATACTAAACACTAATGATTATTTTGATGTGACATTTGGCACAGATGTCACCGACAGACAACCTTAAAAAAATAATATTTTGATGAATGGGTTTCCGCGCGAAATTTAAATTAAAAAGTCTTACTACTTTTTGCCCACAGTAGTACACAATTCCACTCAAATCAATTAAATGCATTATGACGATGACTCGATTTCATATTAATTAAATATCAATTATAAAAACTGAACATATGTACTAATTAATCAATCGCCAATATTTCTCATAACCAAAAAAAAAAAACAAAAACTGTACCAAAAAATATTCCATTAGCAATTTTGTCAACAGAAAACTAAAAACAGTATTAAAAATAATAAACAGATAAAATGGAAAGTTTATTAAATTATTACAAAAGAAATAAATAAATAATAAAAATCACATGACAATGCAAAAAAAAAAAACCAAACAAAAAAAAACACGCATCATCTTTCAAGTAAGTGAGGAAAATGAACAAACAAACTTTGATACAAATGAAATGAATCATCAAAAAATTTAACACAATTCAATTAACACCATTACGTATGTAAATAACAACGACAACAACAAAAAGTGTTATAAAATTGGGGGTACGTCTAGAAATCTAGTAATAAAAGAAATCAAAAACTCAAACTACGCCTTGATGAGACTGGTGTTGAAAATCCCAAGAAAAAAAAACGAGAAAAAGAGAAATTTAATTGAAATGCATTGAAATTGTGTGAAATTTATTTCTAAACAATTTAGTTAATCGCATTGACTACGTATACGCCAGAGTGAACCTCTTTCATCATTTATGGTAGTCAATACGTCTCCGTATTAGAAACGCATCAACGTTTATACTTCATAGCTTTGCTATTATTAACATGTGCTGAATTTTATAAAATTATTTACATTATATTTATGGTATTATTTATTGAATTTTTGTGGTAAACGTGATATTAGAAGGAAAAATATCCTGCGTATTTCGTGCTTTAAACATGAGTTGATACATAGGCGATACATGGTATTAATATTAAATTTTGTTGTTTGTTTATTAACTACGAGTATCTAGATGCTATAATCTATGGTTCTTAATTTAAATTAAATTCTTAATAAATTATCATGGTGTGAGAAAATCTTGACATTACTCTTCCACCGAGTAGTTTTTCGTTAGCATTCCCATGTTAATTGTCATAATTTATATTAATATGAATATGGATGGGTGCGCCTAAGTTGAGTATCTGCTTCATAATAATCCAATATAATCTAAATTTAGATTTATAATTAATTATATTGTTTTCTAAAAGAATTTACACAGTTCTTACAGGGTTTATTTCCTGTAAGCTTATTTGATTTATTTTTTGTAATAAAACCTTAAGGTGTTAAGACGGTACAAAAATATTTATTAATTGCTATGGCTGATCAACCCCTCTTTTATTGGCATTGAGCTGCACATTATTTGCTCATTTAATACTATTTATTAAGTTAAGTTCAATTAAAAATTATTAAAACTAATGCCTTTGGCTTGAGATCCGCTCTATAAAATATGATTTAAGAAGAGATGAAACACCCGGTCCATTAAAGCCAAGTTGTCATAAGAGCAAGTTAATGACAACTCAACAGAAAACGGACGTTCAAAAAGCAAATCGAAAACGCCCGAGATGCCGAGTAACTCATTTGGAGATAAGCATTTGGACTCCATTCTTGGTAAGAATGAAGTCCATTTTTGTTCCCAGCTTTACAACGGTTTTGTTATGAACAAACTAGAAGTGACGCTGGTTTATAAATGGTCAAGCTAGGGAATGTGAGATATAAACAGAGATTGAATAAATATTATTAGAAATTATGGTCAAGGAGGATCTCTACCTGGAACATGGTGCAGGAATGCATGGAATTAAAATGTCAAGATTTGTATTTGAAGAACTTCCTTAGCAGTTTCATAGCAAAGATACACACGAAAATAAGGTGTACATATATTGAGATGCAGCCAAGGCTGAAAAGCTGTAAATTTCATCTGGAATTCTTCACCAAATTTAAGTTTGGATGGTAATTTCTGGGAACTTTCGCAAAGATTTTCTTCAGCAATATCGACCAGAATGTGAACAGAAAATATCAATGCAGTCGATATCAGGGCTGTGGAGAGAAAATACGCGCCCGGAGATAAAAGAAGATGTTTAACTTATGTGCACATAGAGCTTAGATTTTACGCTTTATACTTTTTACTTTAATTTTGAACATGTGTACGATTTGTTGGACAGCGATTTTGAAAATTCGTCATAAAAAAATTTGGAATCTTCCTCCGAAACTAATCATATTTCTACATGATCTAGCATATCTACGTGATCCGTCGTGTTTTTAAAAAATTCCAAATTTATTTTACGGAAACCCAGAAGCATGAACCCCTCTAAAAGTCCGGGTGCTGTGGTAATTTCCCCGTCCCCTCAGTATCAATCAAAGGAAAAGTAAGCACGTTTAAAATGATATTTAATCGCAATCATCAGCATTCACTGATTGGAATGTGGTGACAAACAGTAAATCAAGATCGTTGAGTTTCATCAGCAGAAACTAAACCAGAAGAAGCACCTCCCGCAATTAGTAGCACATCAATTGCAAACAAAATTAGATAAGAAACTTCGTTTTTATATCATTCAATTGAGTGAAATGTTTCATCTTGATTCGATTTGGCACTATCGCCAAAAATCACATGCACGCACTGACATCACAACAGCAAAGAAATATATTCCTCGAAAAACGAAACCAACAAACGGAAAGGAGAAGGGAAAATCAAATCGAAATTGAAATTGAATTGAAATGCGAAAGAAAAAAAATTTATCGCACTGAATAAAGATTAATTAAAAGACTCTCGCAATAATATATTATTATAATGATAAAAAATTACATGTAACTAAGCTATAAAGACAACCGGGAAAGAAAAATAAAAAACACAAATTGTAAATGACATTTTTGTTGTTATAAAAATAGCCACAAGGACGAAATTTACGTCAATTTCAGCGTCAACAGTGGCACGCTTTAAAGCAAACTGTAATATTAAATAACATACTGTCCGGAATCATACATTGCTCGGATACGATGCGATTCATAGTTCAAAAATAAAATAATTGGTGTATGATAAATACTAAGAACATTTTCCAAGAAACTAACATGATTTACTGCAAATGAAAATAAGTTAAAAGTAAATATCATTGAAAGATTTATGAGTACGAATAAGTTTTAAAATGACCTTGACATTGTACTTGTAGGGATGGACTACGATACTATAGAGTAGAATTTTCATATTCTTTTTGTATATAAGTTAATCAAAACTGAACGTTCTCGTAATATATCAAAATAAATCAATATTAACCAAGCTTCAAACGCAACAACTCCCTTCAAAAACCTACTTAAAATAAACTACAACTTCGCTGAGTTCCAGATTATTCTGGTATAAAGGGAAATAAGGTGGCTAACAAGGTGACAATGGGGGTAGAGCATGCCTTGAGGTAAAGCCCTGTAGCATCTCACCATTAACTCTGTGTCCATTATGCAGCCTTTTTCTTCTTATAATAGAAAATGGAGTACCATAGACTCATCCCGAATATCAAAATTTGGCTGACCTGTTGGGCCTGAATTGAACTCTTGTTCTCATTTGAGCAAAGAATGCAGTGTATTGATTGGCGTAGTTATTTGACATTGTTTTTTGAGGTATCATCCGCAAAGCTAGGTTTGGTGGAAAAACAACATATGCAGGGACTGTAAAGACACTGTGATTAGGGAGATTTTGGAACACATTCTTGGCTATTGCCCAAAACTAGCAAGGACTAGATTGCGCATTTTTTCTTTCCCTATGTAACGTAACCAGTATAAACCTGGCCTCTAGAAAGGCCCCATCCAGCAATTCATATGCTTTCCTTTTACCAGCAAGTTTTTTTCTGAAACCCTCTTTCCTTGCTCAATTAATCCTGTAACCAGACTGAAAAAATATTCAAAAATCTTGAGTATCTATGAAATAATTAGAATAACAACAAATTTTTTGTTAAATCAATAATTTGTTTCCAAAAAGAGAACTAAGAAATCGAATGAGTTTTTACACTTGACCATGTACGACATTGACACGTTTTGGTTTTGTATTCCGAAATAATACAAATTTATTATGGGTCTATTTTTTAGAGCCAAAGAAAAGGTATAAGAAATTTACTATATTGAACGGTGGAAAGCTTAAACACTCTTCAACTCACGAGGGATTGAAAATAGGACGACTCCCTTTTAAAGTTTTTACACTGTTAATCATACTTACGTTTCAGGAGCAAAATTGTTAACATTCTGTAGCTCGTTAGAGTTCAACGCTCTCTATCCCTTTTTTATACACTATATCTTCTAGTTTCTTATTGAACAAAGGAAGAAAGTTATCTTTTTTTTAAACTATATCTAGTATCAAACAAAACCAAATATATCCAAAATAACGATTATAATGATTATATTTCATTGCATATCAAAATTACAACAACAAAAAAGAGCACGAGCATTTTACAGGCAATGAACCAACAGCGCTGCAAAAGCAATTACTATAAATTGTAGTCATTTTCACAGTTACTGGTAATTAAGTGCGTGTACATGTGTGCGTAGTAGGCACGTGTGAGTGTAAGTGAACGTAATGCAAAATGTTTTATTCAATTGCCTCAATGGCGTTGCGGCTTTTTGCCCACTTGCTACACGTTGTTGTTACAGTTACTGTAGCTGCTATTACTGGTTGTTGTTGTTGTTGATGCTGATGTTGATGTTAATGTTAAAAATCAATAAATTAAGAAATCATTTTCTTCAATAAAACAGAAACACTTTTATACTACATACCATAACTTTTATAAGTACATGCACTCACTTATTTCGCTTCTATTTTCTTTTATTACTCTTATTTATCGCATAAATTTGATTTGAACAATATTTATCAGACTTTTCTTTATTCTTCCGGTTGTCGTGGGTCGTTGGTCGGCGTTATAAGTATTTTTATTTTTTGTTTTTTTTCATACTTTTACACCACTACAATGCATAAATTCATGTGTATGAATAAATGTGTATCGGTTGTGTCTACGAGTATGTGTGTGCGTTTGTGTGTGTGAATTTTATTGAGTTTGTCTCTTCACGGGAATGTCATGTCTTTGGTGTGTGTTTACTCAAGAAATCCCAAAACGAAACTGAACTTAAATAGCAGAAAACAACAAAAATTTACTAGTGCAATGTGTGAAAAATCAGCTGCAAATAATTTTCATATCCACACATTTGTACATATATACCAACAACAACAAAATACAGCAGCAACAAGAAATAACCACAACAAAAACACTAAAATTTTGTCAATGTATGTATGTATGTGCATCTTTATCTACATAAGAGTACATTTATTTCAAAAAGTGGAGGATTTTCCTGTATTGACGTCATAACTTTTGGCATGCGCTTCTTGATTGTCGCCGTCTATATTTGCCGCCACTTTACACACCGTCATTTCATGCTCTCTTACTCTCTGAGTAAGAGAGCCTGATTTCATACGCTCTTTCTCTTTTTCTGCATTGCTCTCTTCTCAATCAACCTGTACGTGTTATTTTTATTTGCATCAAAGATGAAGCGTTAAATTTGTGTAACGCAGAAGGTGTGTCAAGGGCTAAGGGGTTGAGCGCTGTATGAGCGAAACTTTCATGCTTGTTGCTTTTCATTTAAGCTATTTTCCCTTTTTTTTCTATCTGGCACATGCTTTTTTTTTATCTATTGTATACATTAGAGAGGGTCGGTCCCCATACAAAAAAAAAGTATGAAAAAACCACCCTCTATTGAGAGTATTTCAATTCAACAATTTTTTTTTTTTTTGTACCAATTTAAAAACCGTCAAAATTTATTATTGTGTATAACTTTGGCAGTTGATGTCCGATTTTTATAAATGATATATTGTTGCTCAAAGATTGCTACATTTGCTTTTTAGATGTTATTCATCTCCGAAGTCATTTGTAATAGTTAAGTCGCGTACTCAGAGTTGTAAACCCTAAGGACAATTTTTTTTAGGAAAAACATTAAATTCTTGCCCAAGAAGTCTCCCATTAGGGTTTTAGGGTGGTCCAAAAAAAAAAAATTTATTTTAAATACTCTCAACATAAGCTTTCAGATTGGGGGTGGTTTTTTGGGTTTTTTTTAGTATACATATCTAGTTAATTGTGTGCTTTTATTTATGTTTGCCTTCAAATTAAATATTTGAAAAAATTCTTAGCATATTTTTCTACATATGAATTTTTATTAATACTCGTATGTCATTGTGTGTGCGTAGTTTTATGCATGAGTGACACACACACATTTACATTTTCATTTACAACATAAAGCACGTGTAGTTACTTCAATTTATACCATAATTTAAGGGGAACTGTTGTACTCAACAAAAATCTTAACAAGAAGTGAGTAAGTACTACAGAATTGACTCCTATAGTATTGATTACTATCCAATTGATTACTATGTAAGTGATAGAGACAGAAATAAAATTAATAAAGGATGGTAACTGATCCAAACTTGATTAATAAGTATTATATATCACCAAGTACCCCACAATTGATCATCACTAAATTTACTACCACATAATTAGTAGCCAATAATTATCTACTACAAGAAGAGCCTACTATGGCATTGACAAGTATTTACTAAAATCTAAGACAGAATTGACAACTACAGTGGGTATTAAGCAATTCAAAAGGGGTTACTGTAAAACACAAAACTACTACAGAATTGACTGTTACCAAATTGTCTCAAACATTCATCGATCCTGAAATTACTGACCAATCTATGATAGGTATAGACAACTGTAAGCAAAATTCACAAAAATTTAGGTACCTACAAAACTAATAGAATATATTAATACATTTATATTTTGTAATTCATTCAAATATGTATTTAAAAATATTTACGATAAATACTCGTATATAGACTGCAACCAATTGATTGCCTTCTTCTGAAACATCTTTATAATAAAATATTTAATTACAGATTATTTAAAGTACTGTGATTTAATTAATTTTATTTTTTTTATTTAGTTATATCATTTACAACAAATGTTTGTATAATTTTTATTATTAGGAACAATACAAAATCAAAAACTAATACACAATTTGTTTTTCAAATTCAATTCTAAAATAAATTTCACATTTCATATTCATAGGTAATTATTACAAAAATTATTAACTTGGACAAATAACTTCTAATTTAAGTTCAATTGCTCAATTTTTTACTTTATATTAATTTTTTTTTTCTACAAATTAATAGGATTTTCAATGAGATTTCAAGTTATTATTAAAAAATAAGAGTACAATCTAAAAATTTTTGAGAGTGAGAAAATCAATTAAAATAAGTGCTGTATTTATTGGCACACGTTGGATTTTTAATTTGTAATATCAATGACAACAGGAAAAAATTGTGTATATACAAATTTAAAAATCAGTTCAATTACATTAGCCGACACAATTTTGTAAAAATGTGCTTTGCAATTCAAGCATAATTTATTAGTATTAATCTAAGTCAAGTGAAAGGATCATGTAAATGTATTCATGGCATATTGGTTTGTGAAGCCACCAAAGTGACTTATCTCCTTAAACAATTTTCTCTGTTTGGGAATTGAATCTGAGGCTATAAGAATTACAGTCTAGCACTTATTCATTACATCAATTCGGTGGTTTCCCACACAGGAAATTACAAAAATTACATATTTGATTGATATGAACATGTTTTATGTGACATTAAAAATGTATTATTGATT
The DNA here is from genome assembly GCA_958295655.1 of Palloptera scutellata. NCBI lineage: Eukaryota > Metazoa > Arthropoda > Insecta > Diptera > Pallopteridae > Palloptera > Palloptera scutellata. The sequence continues at coordinate 92,326,517 of OY282450.1, forward strand.
CAAGTAGCATGATTTTTAAATTATGTTTTACTATGTCTATTAAAATTTTGTATATGTTTATATAAAAGTCAAGTGATTCAATGGAAGACCAACAGTTGCCGCCATGGTTCTATGTACACACCTACCAAATATAAGTAATTATTTTGTGTAATGATTTTATGTTTCTAGTTAGTTTCGAATAAATTATACTTGGATTTGTTCTAAAAGTCGACATACGTATTCACAATTCATTTATTATTTCTATCTAAAATAATATTACGTAAAATAATCAACCGATATTTGAAATACGTACAATAAATTATAAATAAAGCAAAGAAACTAAACTTTTTTATCACAAATTATTTAACAATAAAAAACAATTTATAAAAGCAAAATAGTAAATTGTTTCCACATAAAAATTGCTTTACAATAATTAAATAAAAAGTCTTTGTTTTGATTCTTAGTAGCGATAGAGCAAATAGATTTTCTTTAAGACACATTTAGTTTAGGGTTAGAATTTACTTATTTATAGTCTACACCCATAATATTGATTTTCATTAAATTTTATGATCTGGCAAAAGAACATAAATCTAATATAAAGTGGCAATAAATTAATAGTTTCCAATTTTCTTTTTTTGGAAATTTATACAAATTATGTACATCATTATATAATAAAGAATATATAGGAGAGAATCGCCGAAAACATATGAATGCTTTATATATAATGAATGCATGTACATATGAACACTCTCCAATTGTCGATACTTTGGCTGTGGCATATAAATAAAATATATTCAATTCACAGCATAAGAAAAGAAAATTTAAAGCATAAATATTTAGTTAAAAAGCTATACAATAAATTTTATAACAACGAGTGGTTAAAGCTAAATGTTTGAGATAAAGAAACTTGTATTGAAATACACTTTCATTAGAAATTGAAATAAAAAATTAAATAATTTACTGGATCCCTGTTTCAATTTCGATTCAAAATGAATACTAAAGCATTTTGATAGATGCCAATAAAAAATATACGAATTCATTTATATTTTAGAGCATAATGTAAGTCTTATAGTTATTAACAAAAATATTCCCATTGTAATTTATGAGACTAGAAGAATCTCATGCAAAAAAAGATTGAGAAATAAAAAGAAAAAATGTTGGATGAGATTATAAAGATTCCAGTCCATACTACCTACTCCACTCCCGCTCCAACTTACTTTCAATAGAACTCGGCTGGATTTATATTTTAAATATAAAAACTGATAAGATAGCGTGGGAGTCATGTACCTACATACATATGTATATGATAGACTGGCTACAATGCAGTGATTCAATGTACTTTATAAAGTCCATGGTATATGAGAAAATCTTTGAATTTAGGCTAAACTTAAAAAGAAATATTCAAAGAGAAATATGAAAGAAACGCTCTAATTAGTATAAAAAGGGATAACAAAAATTGTGCTTAATTTTAACTTGTGCCCGAAATGCCAGTTGCCTGATCATTGGCATGTATGATAAGGTCCATTTGTGATTGCGATAGTGTACCGCTAAGTAATTTTTCAATATTCATAAATTTTTCATTTTGATCGCGCAATGATTGCATTGAATTTCCATCAGTTTCAGTTAAACGCATCGATTGGCTTCGCTTTAAACGCTCGCGTGCTGAAAACAAGCAGAATGAATAAATTAATTAGCTATTGAAAATATTAAGAAAAATTCAAATTACTTACCTATATGTGCTCGTTTTGCTTCCTGTTCAATGATCACCTCATTGGTTATATAAATTTCACGGCGTATTTGATCGCGCAACTCAACGCTCATATCAGGTATGCACCAGCGAACGAATATCATAACCAGTGCAACGAAATTCTAGAACATACATATAAAAGAGTTATAAGAAGTTGCTACAAGAAATTGAGTAATTGAGTAGTTTAAGTAATGACTATGGTAAGTCTATCATAGTTTTTAAATTCATTTTCATGACTACACCCGAATCAGCAGCTCTGGAGTATACGAAAAATCAAAATGGCTCTTTACATTTTTTTTTTCTTAAAAATCTAAATTAAAATCCAACAAACACAAATTCAATGTTGCAGTTTTCTTTTATGTTTAAAAAATCGATTTTTGTTCCACTTTAAAGATGTGGGTCAATAGCGTTTTATTCTGAAACCTTAAAGATGCTCAAATTGGAAATCGTATTAAATATATGGGCGTAAATTTTGTATTCTTTTGTTTTTATTATTATTTTTATAGTACTTAAATCATTAATCTTCACTCAGCTCTATAATCTGAAACGAAAGGCTTTAATTGTAGCAGCAAAAGAGAAATTAAATTTAAAACATTTTAAATTGACTCTAAACTATGTTTATGTTAACAAACACAAAATACTACACATCCATTAGAATATGGGGTATAGAATGATACAAAAATAATAAAAAATCCTTCAATTCTTGGTAAGCTAATACATTCATTTAAATTAAGTTTGATTTTAAAAGTTGGAAACATTTTCAATATGAAAAATATCAGTTGGCAACTCCTCCTGCTCAAGTGCAACCAACTTAATTTTATTTACTATTGAATACTCATATATAAACTGAGTAGACTCTGAAATAATGACTTTACATAAGAAATGTTATAGGAGTTATTTCGATAATTGTCCTGTCCACTCCTCCTTCTTACTTTTAAAACGCTGAACAGATGCATACAAAATTTTATAGATCTCCGATTGAAACTCTCATGAATCCTATCCTCACTTTTATTTCCCTGCATTACTTTCTATTTATAACATTTACTATTTTAAAAATTTTTCTTACAGTTGAAATGAAAAATACAAATCAGTTGGCAACACCTTCTCAACCGCAACCAACTTAATTTTATTTACTATTGAATAGCAATATATAGAACGAATGGACTCAGAATTAACGACTTCAAACTATGAGTTTAGGCTTAATAAGAAATTTTATAAGATTTATTTAGGTAATATTCCTTCCCCACTCGTCCCACTTCCTTTGAACACTCGATGAACAGATGAATACAAAATTTTATAATTCGAGTAAAATTTCCTAACCCAACTTTAATTATTTTGAATTTGTATTTATGGCATTTACTTTTTATTGAATTTTGTTATACTGTGACTATAGCGCTTATTAAGGCCACCACCACCAACAAGTGCATTTCTAAGTTGTCAATTTATAACACACTAACGAAGTAGCTAAAAAAAAATGTATAAGTATTTATGTCAGATCATTAAACTCTAGTCCATTTTCTCTTATGAGTACATAGTTACGTATGAAAAGTTGCTTTAATGGTTTCCTTCAATGAAATGCCAATGCACAAAACACTATCAAAAGGAAAGAAACACAAAATACAAATACTCGTACACAATGAACCACTGCGATAGTTTTATTTAGTGTAATTGAAATTGTCAGAGTCTTAACAACACATAAAGTGTCGGTCAGCGCGCGCCGCAGAAAAGTGCATTCTTATGCAAATACAGGAGTTTAAATAAGGATTGGACAGAAGAACGCAATTGAAGAAAAAATTAATAAGCCAAATACAAACAAAATAAAATGAAACGTTTTACGTGCTTCAGTTTGCGCTCATTTGGTTTAATCATTGCATCCCTCGATATTATATTATCCTTAAGCACTTTGGCATTTTGTACTTATTATCTTTATAATGATTTTGTACAAATATCAAATTGGCAACAGGATGAAGTTAAAGTTTTAAGTCCTTTGAGCAATTTCATGTCATCCGTGGGTGAGTGGCAATTTTCTTAGCTCTTTTTCTTGTTTTTTGAAAATCATCAATATGAAATCTTTGCTTTTTTTTGCAGTTGATTATGTGCTTGTGCATAATTTTTCAAATGCATTTTATATGGTATTGGCTGTTACTTTTTGGGTTAAATCATTGATAAATCTTGTTGTAGCTTCAATACTTATGGATGGCATTAGAAAGGTAAATAAATATGTAAGATTTTAAACTTAGGAACTCCAACTAAAATAGTGATCATATAATACTTTCATGATAATGCTATATAAGAGCCTATATTAAAGTGTACTTTAATTACATTAGAACTATGCACCATTATATTTATCTCTTCTCATTTGATTTCTGCTTATTTAAGGCGTGAAGATCTTGGATTTATTAATCAATTTATTCCTTGTAGTCATTTTTGGGGTAAATAGCTATGTTTTATCTTAGTTCTGTAATTAAATAATCAGTATAAGAAAGAAGTATTGGCTTTGAAACAGGTGTGGATTTAATCCAATCACAAAGCAAAATCATGTCTCAGTTACTGCCTGGTACTCATAGCAATTTCGCCTCAATTTTGATTACATTTTAATTGTCATGATTCGCTATTTTTCAATATTATGTAATTTTTTACTTTTCATAACAGGTTCGCCTCATTTGCATTACACCATGGCTTATAAATACAAGCATTTCGATGATTATTGAAATTACCATATTTATATTCATGGAAATCAAAATTGATCAAGTAGAAGCTGATGCATCAATGGATCGAAGAATTGTGCATAGCGTTATATTTGGAGTATTTATAGGTAAGGAAAAATTAACAAATCTACACAACTATTAACGATGATTTCGAAATAACGATTTCTGTTCTATAATCAGTACTAAATGCACTGTTCACATTTGGCATCTGTGCACTGTATAAAATGTTCAAAGTAACAACCAACGATAATCGTACATTACAAGAGAGTATTGTGGAAGCAGCTGGACTATATCAGCATGTTAAGGTTTAAACAATCGCAAAGAAATGCATTTACATTTATGTGTATTAAAAATAAATCTCAACAAAATAAATAAGTATATGTACCTAGTATAATTTGGTTCTTTGTTAAGTAATGTAAACTTACCTCAAAAACTACCACAAACCCTAAACGACATGCCAATATTTTGTAAAACATATTACTTAAATAGTATTTATGTTCAGAATTTGGTGGTTCACGAAAATCAGCGTATCTGCAAAAAAAAAGTAAAATTAAAGCAAAAATTATATATGTATGTATCTATAATATTTTAATAAAGTTTAATTAGTTAGTTCACTTACTTGCATATTGTAATATTTGCATTATCGCCAGCTAAACTACGTAAAATTCCTGAATCATTGATGCTAAATTCAGATAGCGTAAAATTTAAATATCCATCCAAGCTATGATCGGGTGAGACAATGCTACGATAAACCAAACGTGGTATAAAATCTGAAGTGAAGGCAATTATAAAACCCTGTAAAACAAAGCGCTTAGGAAAGACAGATGAGGTTTGTAGGAGGCAATTAACTTACATTTGTAATAACGCTCAACTTGCCAATGCAATCTAAAATACGATACCATACACCAATATCACGTACACGCTGCGATACTGGTCGCCGATGATGTGTCAATAGTTTCTTTGCATCTAACCGCATTTCGAGTATATTATTGAGGAGAGCAAAGAACGGAGCAAGCGGAAAGGCGGCTACAAATATTGTAACAAAACCATATTGAAGAACTGCAAAGGTATAATTAATTAATAAACGAATTATAAAAATATGGCAAAAGAATTTACCCATTTCCAAATATTCCGGAAATAGACTTTTTGGTCCCCAGTCTAATAATTTTAAATCACGGATCCAACGTTCCACTTTCTCCTTATTAATATCATGTTGCTTTCGCTGAAAACAGCGTGAAAGTCCAACTTTAACCGCCATAATTTTACGCCATATTTTTGGCATTATAACTTCTAATATCGAATTGAATGCCTGTTTGCCAATCATAATGATTGCCAGCTGAATGCAAAGTTCAGTCAAACAGCCACCAGAGGAACACTGCAGATGAGAATAGAATAGATATATATATACATTTGAAACGTCATCCTACATAAATTATTAAGGGTTCCCACTAACCTCTTCTTGTCGGTTGTCAAATACTTTATTATAATCACCCGGCCGTCCTACAAATTTCCCTTTAAAAAATGCTATATAAAATATTGAAGCGTAATAATTAACAAATTGTAAAAGATAAATTTTCAACGTAAGCGAATCATCAAATTGTGTTTGTGTACGCCACATTTCCAATTCGGTAAGATACTCGGCCAAATAATTGTACATCTGCAACAGAAACGGTTACAGTTTACTCTCCCTCTCACACTCTCTCTCAAAACACAATCCAATACTCACATAGTTAAGTATATAGAGAAGGCATAAATTAACCAAAGCTGCCGATGCTGTTGCCAAGACAATAGCGCTCGATGTATTCATAGGATTTGAGCCACCTTTCAACACTGCCAACATAGTCATACGATACACAACCACGGCCAACAGGGCAACAAATGCCAGTGCAATCAACAGCAAAACAACAGAAAAGCTAAAAACAGTTGCTGGTAATTTCATACGCCAGAATGGTACAGTTGGCTCCTTCATATTCGTAACATAATCAGTGCGTGTATGAGCATGTGGTAAATGCTCTAAACGCGCTAAATACTGTGGACGTGGATGCTCTTCGTGTACATCAAAACCAGTTAAATCCCAACGATGTGTTATTTCAGCAGAATACCGTTTCCATAGCTCAAGAAAAAGGGTAGCCCAAAAGGACATGAACACGGCAAAAAATACAGTACTTGGATTATCAATGAGATATGTGATTTTTGCATAGAAACATGTCTCTTTGAGGTCCCAGAATTTACACCAATCACAGAGCGGGCACATGGTGATATTTTTGTTACACACGTCATTTCTGTTCAAAGAGAAGACATTCTTAATTGAGAAACGAATTTAAATTTATAAGATAACTGTCAGTAGCTTACACAGGTACATAATTTCTTAGAGATATCCATGAGTATAGAAAACATATAACACCCACAATAGAGGCAAGTAACAACATGTAGGTATAGTATCCCAACCAAGCGAAATATAAACCTAGAAAATAGTAAAATTATGAGAGCACGTCTTTGATCAATCTTCTTTCGAATCAATCTAAATTGAAATAAAATTTCTGATTACTATTCCAAGTTCATTTTTCATATTTACCAATTTTAACCCCAAAATATTCTTTAACATAATCCAACGGCTGATAGCGATACCACTTACGAACTGACGCCCAATGTGTGTTAAGAGTTTCACGCATGGTTCCTTTTTCCGTAATTTCACCCTAGAAAATAAAGAAAAAACTAAGTCAAAAACGATTTCAATTGCACATAGTAGATTAAAGGCATTTAAATCGTGAAAAAATTTGCGCTATACTAAGTGCTCAGCTTCAAGCACTAACTCATTGAGGCCATAGTCAACTTACATCATGCAAAGGATATGCCGCACAATAAACATCCTCAGAAACCAAACGATCAATGCCAAATGCCATTTGATCTTTATCTTTCGATGGAAAACGTTGACGATCCAATATGAATTGTACAATGCGTGAACGCACAGCGGTGGTGAAGAAGCAATCATGACTCACATCAAACCTATAAAGAAATACATAATTTGTTGGATAAATACAAGATGTGTATAAGTATATAAAATTTTATATTATTTAATACACATAACTTTATGTTTTTAATGACTTAGTGGCCACTTATCGCAATAACTACATCATACATATATCAATAGGTAATAGGTATGGGCTTGGAGATGATAAAAGAGTTCCACTTACAAATATTCCTTGTCACGACTATAGATTGCGGTAAAGCGATGGGCAACTTTCGGAAATTCTCGCTCATCAATATGTATTCGACGCATAAAAAATGAAAAAACACATTTAAGTGATGAGAAAATACTGCGTGTTGAACGATTGACCACAGACATGCCAGGAATCTAAAAAATATAATCAGAAATAATAAATCTTAGTATTAGCATTATTTACCTCGTAAAAAGTGGGAATATAATAGGCTGGAAGACTAACAATACTACAATTTTAAATGATCATCAACTGTTTTTGCATCAACGATATCATTAGCATTAATAGCTTAAAAGAATAATGCAATTTTGTTTATATATTACAGAACTACTAAAAGTTTTACTTGCATGTAATAAAAGACCTAATTTAAAAATAAGTTATTTTTTAGCAGATGGTTATAGCCATCGAATTTATTCAATGCTTTCTTAGTTTAAGGTAACAGCATTCCATTCAAGACTGAAATTAGATAGTCTTTGAAAAATGATTCAAATTAGCAAAGCAATTAGGTATACAATTTTTTACACAATTTTCAAAATCTTATTATGCAAAATATATATAAAGCCTTTAAAATTTTTATTGTTTAAACAATTGAAAGTAATACATAAATATCAGCAATAGACTGGAGCTAAGAAAAATACTAAAAGGCAATTAGATTAAGGCTCAAACGCTTAAAGAATTCGAAGCTTTATTAATTGAACATAATTATTAAAAAGATTATAGAAGCTTTCTATGGCAACTTATTATTTGTTAGTTTCGTTGCTATTTCTTTTCAATATAACAGAAAATTTTACATTATTATTATTATTGTCTATGCAATGTATTTATGTTCAAGCAAATCTTAATTTCCCGACCTTTTTCGACAGATATTGACCTGCATAGTGTAAACGATTAGACCTTTCACAAAGTTTCGTAATACAGAATGACTAAAAAATAATATATAAGAAGAAAGCAAATAATAAAACCAAATTATTAAAATAAAAATAAATATGTAACTACTTATATTTTCTTAAGAATATAAATCATTATAAAGGCAATATTAAAAAACATAAATAGTTGGCATAATCTTTGTTTACCTCATAATATGCGATAAAATTTAATAGATGTGAAGAAAGCTACATAAGATTTTAAACTAGAGATTAACATAAAGTTGTTTTGAAACATTTATTCATTTTATTTAAGTATTTGCAATAATATAAGTCGAATAGGTGAATAAGTGAGTCCGATAGACAGTTAAATTAAATACAAATGAAACCTAAAACTGATACCGACTAATGATTGGTAATGGTGCAAATTGGTAGTTAGGTAGAGTAAGGTTTAACTTATGTACTAACTACAAGTGCAATAGGTGGAGAGATGACAAGCAATAGATTCAAATAGATTACCTCTTTCATGGGCATACGCAGTTTTAAAATTTCAGAATAACGACGCAAAACTTCTAAAGGAGCATGTACCTGTATAAATAAATAAAATATAAATGGAACAAACTTTAAAAACGCCTATAAATGCAATAGATATAAATTCCACTACTATACCTTAACAAACCAAATCTGTTGCTGCTCCTTGAACACACGCTCAATGTCCAAACCCTGACTCATGAGATTCTCTTCGAAAACACGCCGTTTTTCAGCATTCTCCTTTTCAGTTTGCGGCTGTGGATCCATTTTAAATGCCAGCACGAAATCAATTGAACGTATGCCATCATCAAAATATAATGATGGATTTCTAATGCTCCTTTGGTCAAATTCTCTATCACAATTGCAGTTAACAACAGTTTCTAAATTATTATCAGTCATTGGCATTAATGGGGTAGTTGATGGTGTATTAGTATTGGTTGTGGCGATATTGTTGTCTTTACTATTTGGAAGCAATAAGCTAGAGGAACCACGGTTGTTGTTATCGTTGAGTTGTCTAAAATACAAATGAAATATAAATGAGTAAATTTTCTAAAAAATATATATATGTATATTATTTTCTTTGTGTTACTTTGAATATTGTATATAGGCACATATTTTCATTAGCACGGTAGTGCTGATTTTAGTATGTCTAAAGCACTCAATAACCACAATATACATACAAAAAGAGAAAATTACATAGACTATATATTTTTCAATTACATACTAAGAATGATTCATATAATATAAAAAAGAGGTATATAATATTAAAAAGCTTAGCGTTCACTGGAGATCTTTTACTATGGCGACACCGACGCACAAGGCACTTTATTTTATCCTAGTGGCAACTGATGAAACTATCCACGACTCCTGTACGCGCTAGGAATTTTTGTGCGGGCCCGCAACATTTTTAATCAATTAAAGCAAACTTAAAGAGCGTATGATTGTGTCTACATTTGATTTCATTCAAGTTCATGTATAATTTTTTTTGTTTCTATTTTGCCTCATGCTATTTAATTATCATTTTATATACCAACCATTGCGTGTTAATGATAAGTAATAAAGGAAATGCGAGGAAAAAGGAAGAAGAAAAGTGCGCATTGGCATTTTTGAAGGCCGACATATTTGCTTTCCTTTTTTGCTGCTTGCTTTTGCTATGGTTTTTACAAGCATATTTATTTTAATGTTATATTTACAACTAAGAGGTTCGACCTATTTTGAGTTCAATTCTCTGTCATACTCATAGGCACCCGCAGTTTTACAATGAGGAGATTATTGCACAGTGGTATACATATCACATTTTTGGGTAGAGAATTTTCCATTTTATATTCTTTACAGAACGTGAGTGAAATACATACAATATTGAAATTAAATATTATTAAATAAAGACTAATAATTACGTTTTATTTATTTAACTCTATTTTTTACCTTCAACTATATTATTTCTTTGCACTATACAAATTCTTCTGTATGACTAATATTTGGAACTATTTTTAATGTTTTTTTTTGTCTATCTAAGATTTGTATACTGTTTTTATGTAAGTACCTAAATCATAAGCTAATGGACATCAGGCGCGGCTGAATCTCATACACCCCGCACATACTCTACAATAAAGTACCTCACCGCATTTAATAGCAGCTGTTCGTCTTCATTAGCAGATATAAAAGATTTTTGTATGAAGTACTTTATTTACCATTCTTACTCAATATATCAAACTATGCTGTATTTGAATTATGTAGAGCAGGGCCCTCAAAACTTTTTAGCCTAAGCGCCACACTAACTCCTCCACTAAGTTCCAGGGTCCAAGACCTAGCTACAGCGTCATATAGTGGGGAGTGGAGGATGTAATTACGCTGGGTTAGTTTAAGTATACAACGCCAACGAGTAGCGAGGTACATTAAACAATCAAAGGCCTATTTATGTGGCTACATTAAAATGGACGGAAAAAAAGTTAAGTGTGATTGTGAGTCTAGCGTCAAAAACAGTTTTTCGATTGCAAACATTCCCCATGTTAAAGTTTTGCTTTTCGAAACAAAAAAAAAAACAAATTTAGTAGGACAAATCTTTTATTATTGATTAGTGAAATAAAAAACTTCTTTTTTTTTCTTCATATTCTTGTCTGCTCTTTCTTGTTATTTCTTCTTTTAATTAGCATGCTTTTTCGGAACAAAATTACTTTACACTTCTCAAACAGAACTACAATATGCGTTTTTGTGTCATCTATTCTTCTTATACTTATGTGATATATTGAGACAAAAATTGTTTTATTCGGGCCTAAAGGACGCAGGCAATATGTTCGAAGACCGATTGGAGTTCCACATGACCCAAAATATGTTTCCAAACCAGTGATACACGGTGGCGCAAAAATAAATGTTGGGTGTTGTTTCTCATACTTTGGCACAGTTACTATATATTGGCTTAAAAACAACATGGACACCAAATTACACGTTGACGTAATGACTTCAACTCTGTTGTCATATGCTGAATAGAAGATACCGCTGAAATTGGCTTAACAGCAAGACGACGACCCAAAGCATACCAGCAAAATAGCGAAAAATTGGTTTACGGTGAATGGGTTGATGTCATGAGCTGGCCGGCCCAGTCTCCTGACCTCAATTCCATTGGAAGCTTTAGACGGATGTCAAAAAGCGGTCGGGAAGAAATATGCTAAAAAAAAACGTAAACGATTTATGCCGTGCGGTACAGTCAGCATGGAAAGCGATTTCGAACGAAAAGTACAGAGAACTAGTGGACTCTATGTCTGGACCATGCGCTGCTGTTCTTCCTAACAAGGGGTATTCCATAAAATACTGATTTTCTGATTACTTTGTTTTAGGTTTTTCTTGCATTTGGCATTTTAAGTTTTGTGTTTTAATAAGTATGTGACATACTGCTATTTTTTTGCACATGTGAATTTTATTATTTCGCAAATATTTTGTAAAATAAAATAGTGTCAGAAGTGTCCGCCGAAACTATAAATACGTATTTCTAAACATCTCCGAAATTATTCAACTAACCGAACTGTCAACCAATTGGCTCTGGGGAAATGTAATAAACGCGATATAGCTTCTAGAACTTAAACTGTTTAACTTAATACCTCATGGCAATAACAGATTAATACCAATCTCAATTTTCTTTTCTTTTTGGCCTGTACAAGATTGAGGATACCCCTCAAATCACATTTCACATAAGCTAAGTGCAACTAACATCGCTTTCAAATATGAGACCTACTTTCACATAATTTCAAAGCTCAATGAATAATATTATAAATAATTACATTAAATTATTCAATTTGCATTACTCATTTTTTGCAATTGATTTTGCAGGTACAAACTAGTCGTAGTTAATTGAGACCACAGTGCTTTTCATTATTCCACGAAAAATGAACAAATAACAATGTAGTCTTTTTTTTTTGTTTAAGTCTTCCTCAATGTATGTACATATTTGACGAGGTGTCTCATTGCCGGTTTTTTAACGTATTAACCCTCAAGTGACACATTTTAAATACCGAAACAAAAAATCATTAATAGATAAGATGAAAAACTAATGTATCTATTATATGCTCCCACATATGTACTCTTATAAACAAAAAAAAATCGACAATATTAATATTTTTATTATGAATTCTCATAATGACTAAATAAAATTCTTATAATTCAATGTTCTTATATATTAAAATTTAGTGCATCAACAATTTATTCAGAACTAAATCATAAATATAGAAAATTAGTTTCAAAGTTGATAATCAGCAAAGCAAAATATAATTAAGTAAATGTGTATAAGATCACTTAGTTTCACAGCTTTTCGAATGTAGTGTATTTCTTGCCATTGGTTTTTTTTTTTTTGTTTCTCCCCGTGTTGGCAAATGATTAGTCACAAGAAATCTTTTTAATATTTTAAGTAAGTATTTTTAGTATTTTTAACGAAATTGAATGCGTCCGAAACGATAAAGACACACACTCGTAGGTTTAAATCCAAACAAAGGAGATGTAAGTACTCGAATATTTAAATAAAACTATAATGCAAAAAAACCATCTACAGCAATAACATATTAAACGAAGAGATACAGACAGATACGGATACACTTGTTGTTATTTGCACCACTTGCACGGCACACAAAATATACTGCAAGGTAAACGTAGCAATTGTACACAAAACAACAGCGGCCGCAACTACAGCAACACAATACAAAACGCAACACATTCAACAAGACGGACGCACGGTGGCTAACTGACAGCAAACACACAGGCCTATCTCCGTCCGCGCTCGCTTGTGATTTCGGAGAAGGAAATTCCCCCGTTTTTATTTCTGTTTTACTTGTTGCTTATACTCTCCAATTTATGTCGTTTAGTTTTTGTTTTGTGCTTTTGAAGACTTCCTCTTTTCAAAAAAAAAAAATCATCGTGTATGTATTCCTATTTGATTTCTTTGAGATGCTTGTGTGTTTCGCATCGCTTTAATCGCTATATCGATGTTTGTATATATGTTTTTGTGTTGAAAAATACATACATGCAATATATTTGTAAGTAACTGCCAAACAAAACAAAAACAAGTCAGTCAATCTGCAGCGACTTTATTATACCGTGTTTGTAATTTGCAAATATGCTTCGAGTTAAAATTCGAACACAATGGCTGCGACATCCATCTGAACATAAAATTTTTCCTTAATATCGTTTAATTTTCAGTTGTGTCTCTATTTAGTTACGGTGCGATATGTGCGTGTAAATGCTATGTATGAGCACGTATTGTGCCACCTTTACTCTGGACCACACTCGTATTGCATTTGCTCCAAAATAAAGTGTACCGCTTTTACTTTCAGCCTCTCATATACAGCAGCTCTTGGCACACAAAGTTCTGACAAGGCTCATTAAAAATGTGTTTAAGCAGATAAAACAAGCAGATAATTTTAGATTAGGCTCAAAAACATTTAACATACACTGGCGGTCACGAAAACCGCACCACCTAAAAATAACATGAAAATACGAAAATATTGATTTTTATGTTGGGGAATATTTATTTTTTTTTTAATATTATTATGATTTTAAAATTATTCAAAGTGTAAGAACGGAAAAATGTAATATTTTTGGAGCTCAAAAACGTATTATTTTTGACAAAAACTTAAATACAAGAAAAAGAAATTTTTTTGGTAATTTTTAAGAAAATGTAATTTATTTTTATATTCAAAATTAAACACTATCAAAGTGTAAAAACGGAAAAATATTACTGGAGCTCAAAAACGTATTTTTTTGACAATAACTTAAATACACGGAAATTTTTAAGAAAATGTATTTTTTTTTATTATATTCAAAACTAAACAATATTGTGGTCACTGTGACGTAGTGGCAGTGCATTGGACTGCTACGCCGAGTGTCCGGGGTTCGAATCTCGGCACAGGCAAAATCAAAAAGTAGAAATTTTTCTACACGACACCACCTCTTGGCTCTTGGCAGGCAATGGCAAACCTACAAGAGTAAAAATTGCTTATTACAAAAGCTTTCCACTTCGCCGTTCGGATTCGGCATTAAACTGTAGGTCCCTTCCATTCATGTACAAATATAATACGCACAACATGAGTGGATGTGAAAAGCGAAAAGCTCGGCCTAGGCCCTCCATGTGCTGTTGTGCCATTAAAAGTAAAAGTATGATTTTAAAATTATGCAAAGTGTAAGAACGGAAAAATATTAATATAAATCTTTAAGAAAATGTAATTTATTTTTATAATATTCAAAGTTAAATATTAACTCTATTAGCCTTTAAAGTGGTTTTCAAGAACTGACATCAAGCTACAAAAAAAAAATATCAGTAGGATGTTGCTCCTCCTGTAGCCCGTATTACAGCCATTATCCTTGACGTCATCGAATCAACCAAAATTTGTAGGTTATCTTTGGTAATAGCTTCATACCAAACTTTATTTAATGCTAAAATTAATTTTTTTTTATTTTCGGGCTTCTGGTCAGCAACTTTGCGCTTCATAATATGCCATAAGTGCTCGATAGGATTCAAATCGGGCGAGTTTCCCGGCCAAGTCAGGCGTGAAATTCCGATGTCCGTGAATATTTTTTCAAGCTTGAAAAAAATAATTTTATTTTTAAATGTTGTTTTTAATTTTACATTCTGTAAGAATCAAGCAAAAGATAGCATGTAAAATTTACCGGTTTTGCACGGTGGCAAGGTGCAGAATCCCCCTGGAAAATTGCGTTCATACTGCAGGATAACTGCTCTTCAAGAGCTGGCACTAAGTTTTCCTCTATAACTTGCCCATATTTTTCAGCGTTCATAGTTCCTTCCAAAAAGTACAAAGGACCACGTACGTAGTAGGAAAAGCATCCCCAAATCATCTGGCTCTGTGGCAGTTTCACTGTTTTTACAATACAGTTTTCTTTATAACGTTCACCATTGGAACGGCGCACGTACGGCAAATTATCGGCGCATAGCAGGTTAAATTTGCTTTCTTCAGACCAGATGACATTTCACCACTGCTCCAGTGTTCAGCTTTTATAGTTTTTAGCCCAAGCTATACGCGCTTTTCTCATTTTTTTAGTCAACAATGGCTTTTTTGCAGGACGCCTTCCATATAAACCAGCTTCTCGCAGTCTCCTGAGTACAGTTTCAACACTAATATTTACGCAATGATAGGTTTATAGCTCGGCCCGAATAGTTACTGCACTTTTAAGTCGATCCTTTGCGCTAATATCTTTTATAAGGCTATCAATTCTGTTACTGGTTGCTCGTTTAGGACCAGATCCTTTTTCCTCTCCATGGACTCCACAGTATTCTTTTTTTTTAAAACGGACAATTGTGGAATGTAAACAACCCAATTTTTCAGAAATTTCCCGGTAGGAAAGTACTTGGTCTTACTAATGTCAGTACAGCGACTTCTTTGTCATGTGTCAGCTGCTTATATTTTGCACTCATTACTGCACTTTCTCGTATTTCACAAAAAACCCTTCTGCGTTAAACAAATGCACTAGAATAACTCATTTCTGTTGTCAACACATTTGGAATAATTTAATCCGGGAAATCCCCGGAAAATTACCCAAATTTTTACATATTAAAAAAGTGTTGCCAGTGGTGCGGTTATCGTGACCGCCAGTGTACATTGAAATGAATAATACATACATACATACATAGATATGTATGTGTACATATATTTAGATTATGTGAAATTATGTAAATTGGTTGTTTATTTCCTTTGAAAATAAATAAATTAATGAAGTGTTCTATTCTATTGATGTAGTGCTTTGGCCTGCAATGCAAGGGCCAGAGGTTTAAATCTCGGCACAGACAAAAGCAAAAAATAGGAAAAGCTATTTTTCTACCTCATCTTGGCAGGCAATGTAGGCAAACCTACAAGAGTAAAAATTGCCTATGTAAAGCTTTGCACTTCTCCGTTCTTTCGGCAAAAAACTGTAGATCACTTCCATTCATATACAAATATAAAACGCACAACATGAGTGGGTGCAAAAAGCTTGACCTAGACCCCACAAGGGCTGTTGTGCCATTACAAAAAAAAAAAAGAACATTACGATTTTTTAATTAATTCTATGGTCTGAATGTTGATTTTTTTTATTTATATGCTATTACTGATCTAAAGTAAAAATATGTATCTAATGTTTCATCAATAGAATTGTGATTTAGTAATAAGGGAACCTATTTAAGTCATTATAAGATGCATCTCCCAGTATAGAAGTAATATTAAATTTATGAGCGCAAGCAAATTAATGCCAATTTCTATCATTAACATAACACGAGAAACAGAAATGTACGAGTACATGCAAACAAATAAATGAAGATACAATATTTGTATTTTTTTAACTTACCTTTTATCTGCATATTTCGCATGATTACTATTATTATTGAGCTTTTGTGAATCATAATGAAGACTAGCTAAGCCAACATTCCCTCTTCGCTCCCCTCGACCAATCCTTTCTGATTGAATAAACAATCTGGTAAAATTATCATGACTTCTTGATCGTTTTGAACTTCGTCTGTATTTAAATCTTTTCGGGGAAGTTTTATATTGTGTGAATTCGGTTTCAAAGGGTGCCAATGGAGCAGTGTACGGTGGATCAAATAATATTGTGGGTAGCTCATCGTCTGATAGGACTAATGTTGATTCTTCATCAGGGCCCGAGTCGTCATCATCGTGATCTGCCGGTGGCGTCTCTGGCGGTGTTTCTAATGTATTTGTCAGTTCGATTTCTTCAACAGCTGTTTGTGCATTTTGTGCTGCTGTTGGCGCTATCGTAATTGCCGTTGTCACTGGTACGTCTATTTCTTTATGTGTATTAATTTGCAATACTTTCGCTGCTTTAGACTCGGCATCCTCTTCATCCGATTCTAAAATTAGAATATTTTATATAAAGGCTCGTTGTTGCAAAACAAAAATTGTTTGCCACTTATTTTTTTTCCACGTACCCATTTCAGCTTTAATTGCACTGTTTTTATTTTACTTTCACATTTTTATTCATTAATTTACTATAATTATCTACTTTTTTGTTTGTATATCGCTATAATTTATACACTTTCCTTGTATCAGAAATTATCTATTCCACTGTTTTTGCAACAACAAAAAAAAGAACCCCCAAACCTGCTCCAATTAGCAAACAAACTAACGGAAAGTGTGAAAGAAATGTCAAAGTCAGCAGATAAACTCTTTTAGATAACATCAAAAACGCTGAGTTGTATTTGAAATCTTTGTTCCTGAGTCCTACTTTTCTAAAATTTTTTGTTTTAAATGTTTGTATTGTAAATGTTTGTAATATTTTGTTTATTCTTTTTTATTATGGTACTTGCTGAGTGTTCAATATTTTCGGACGTAATTATATGAATGTGTGTTGCAAAGTGTTAAAAATGTTTCAATACCAGTAGACGTGATCTTTTGAATAATTTTTCATCGATATTTTCAGTGCCCTTAATGTATTTTGTACTTTTTCTTGGTTTCAGAAAATTTAAACATCAGCGTAAAAAGTCAAAAATTTTTTGATATTTCCGTTTTAATTACTTCGTAATGGGATTTTTGTTTATTTTACCTTCACGTACTACATCTCTTATTTAACATGCATCGGCCATGGTGTCTAGGACAAACTTTAGTATCCAATCAAGTTGGAAATGACCTAGATTTTTAGATATAATCCATTCGGTGAAGTGAAAAGCTTTCTTATTTCTTTCTTTTTTTTTCTTAGAAAAGTGGTTCCGTGTAGACACATTTCTAGCAGTTTAGCTCGTCAATAATTTTTGTAGGCAATTTTTTTCAAAAAATAAAATAATAGTTGGTATTATTGAAACTAAGTTAGCCTTTTTTTAATCTTAATCTGTTTTGAATTTATTGTTTTTTAAGAAAATGATACTATTATTTGCACTTTAAAATATATAATTTTTTTTATTTATATTCGCATTCGCTTCATCATTATTGGTACAACATAATCAAAAGCAGATGCATAGACTTATTTGCACAAATAATGAATTTAACTGATATAGTACTTATAAGAAAAGAACTTCTATTATTTTTGAAATATCGCAGATATAATTGGGTAGGTTGTTTAAATATATGTATATCTCTTATCAACAAAATCTTTATTTTTCATAAACAGAGTGAAAATTAAATTAAAATCTGTTCGTGTAGTGAAAGTGGTGCTTGACATTCATTGGTACATATTTTCAGTCGGTAATCATGCAACCTTGAGTTATTGCTCTTATGTGAATGAACTAAATCTGTTTTGGAAGAAGCAGAAGAGCAGCTGGCAGATTTCAGGCAGTTGAATATTTTGCAAAGTTATATATTAATTAAAGTAGAAGTTAATTACGAAAGAAATGGCTTTACGTTTAACTCAACGTTTATTACAAACACAAACGCCTTTCCTCGCTCGAGTAAGTTCATCAAAGGGAAAATGGATGAGTCGCAAGCTTAATATAATAAAAATCGAATGCAAGAGGCTAAAGAATAAATTACATAAGAAATTAAACCGAAAAGAAAAACAACAACACTTTAAAATACTACAAAGCAATTTGTTTATATTTCAGGGCTATCCACTATTGGTGACCAAGGAAAAAGCAGAAGAGGTTGCACATACCAAAACAGCGCTTCAAAAGAAGTTAACGGTAAGTGGATGTGATATAAAGTAGTCTGGAGTGCCA
This sequence comes from Palloptera scutellata, assembly GCA_958295655.1. Taxonomy (NCBI): domain Eukaryota; kingdom Metazoa; phylum Arthropoda; class Insecta; order Diptera; family Pallopteridae; genus Palloptera; species Palloptera scutellata. The sequence goes on from OY282450.1 coordinate 92,345,698, forward strand.
ATCTTCCCATAAAATGAGGTTAGACTTGACATATATTAAACTTGTCTATTTTTCTACATAGGGTGGTGATATTCCTTCGGCACAATACGGAGGACGTCATGGTGTCACAATGCTGCCGGGTGGAGGTATCGGTCCCGAACTCATGTCATACATACGTGAAATCTTTCGTTACTGCGGTGCACCCATTGATTTCGAAGTGATCAACATTGATCCAACTACATCAGGTAATGACGATCTCGATTATGCCATTACATCGATTAAACGTAATGGTGTGGCCATCAAGGGCAACATCGAAACTCAATCGTTGGGGTATGACGAAGTTTCACGTAACGTGGCTATTCGTAATGAGCTCGATTTGTATGTGAATGTGGTACATTGCAAATCCTACCCTGGAATACCAGCACGTCATCATGACATCGATGTTGTGTTGATTCGTCAAAACACCGACGGTGAGTATGCTATGCTGGAGCATGAATCGGTGCCTGGCATTGTGGAGAGCATGAAAATTGTGACACTCGAGAATGCCGAACGCGTGGCTCGTTACGCTTTCGAATATGCGCGTCAAAACAATCGCAAGAAGGTCACGACCATTCACAAGGCAAACATTATGAAATTGTCGGACGGTCTTTTCTTGGATGTGGCTAAACGTGTGCACAAAGACTATCCAGAACTTGAGCACGATAACATGATCATCGATAATACGTGCATGCAATTGGTTTCGAAACCACATCAGGTGAGAATTTGTGAACATTTCCATTGGAAATTATAATTTGTGTTTACTCCCACTATCAGTTTGATGTCATGAACATGACCAACTTATATGGCACCATTGTATCCAATGTTCTTTGCGGTTTAATGGGTGGTGCTGGTCTTCTGTCGGGCATTAATTATGGTGATCATGTATGTATTGCTTCAATTGCACTGAACTAAGAAATTCAATTTAAACTTCTATTGCTATCTCGCTTTCCAATCGCTTTCATTAGTATGCAGTTTTTGAACCAGGCACGCGTAACACCGGTACTGCTATTGCTGGCAAAAATATTGCCAATCCCGTTGCCATGATAAATGCCAGCATTGATATGTTAAATCATTTGGGACACAAGGAACATGCACGCGTCATTCATGAGGCCACTTATCAAACAGTCGTCGAAGATTGTATACGTACACCAGGTAAGTGCACTTTGCATTTGTCTAGCAACATTTACATACATCTTTAACGAACTGCTTACAGATTGCGGCGGTAATCATACCAGCACAGATGTCATTGAGAATATTCTCAAGATTTTAGCAACCAAGCGTGTGAACTGGTAAACAAAAAATAACCGAGTTTTGTAGCGATCGTTTTATTTAATTTTATTGAGAGTACAACATTTGTCCTTTATTTAAACAACAATTTTTAAATACTTTGCTTATCTATACGTTTTTACTTATTAACTTATTTAAGTTAAAACATTAAATTGTGTAATCTATACAGTTTTCAACTGCTTCACATATTCTGATTTATGTATATTAATAATTTTATGAGCTCTCTCTTTCTCTTTCGTTTTTGTATGTACCCTTTACGTATATTTTTCGTATTTGTTAAGTTGTAAAAGAGAACCACACACCTACACCTACTGTATTATTGCGAGCGAATATTTTTTTAATTAATCAATTAATCAAGTATTTAATACTAGTTTTAGATGCTTGGCTACTAATTACTAATTTTGTTGTATCACTTTTAACGTACAATATCAATTTACTGCTGATATTAAACAGTTCCAGCTCAAAATTAATTAAACATTTGATTGAGATAAAAACATACTCTGCTACTAGTATCTCTTTGAATTTTATATGTTTGCCTGGTTTACTAACACGCTTTAATCAATAATTGGTGTTCTGTTGGGAACATTGCCGAGTAATTTTTATAAAATTCTTGATAAGTAGCAAAAATTCCAATTTCTTGATTGATCAAGGTATTTTTGTTAAATATTTTAGCTTTTCCGGTAATGTTTCTCGTAGAAGCCATGATTGGACATCATGTGCATAAATGGGATTCTTTAGAAAGTTTTAAACATTAAACTGTTGTAGAGCAGCGTAAATTTCTATCATTTACTTCAAGTATTGTATGTAGTTAGTTTTCTTTGCAACTTTATATTATTTATTTTTCTATTTACGTTTTTGTGAATAATTTTTCTTATATTTTCTGTAACACTTACACAACCATCACACTGTTTAATTTAATACACATTTAGTTTCGTAGTGAAAATTATTGGTTTTTTGTAGACTTTTCTTTGTGTATCTACCTACAGTCGTATGTAATTCTACATATTTTTTCGCACATAGCAAACATTATGATCTACTTAAATCTAATCCATAATGTTTGTCTTTGTAATTTGTTTGGTGAAGACCAAAAATTGTTTATTCAAATTATATTTCAAAATTTATAATCTATGTACTTTTTCTTATAAACAATTCTTTCTCTCCCTTTACCTTACACGCTGTCAAATCATCCTAAATCAAAAAAAAATTAATAAATAAACCACAAAAATCTTGATGTAATGGATATTTTATGTATATGCTCAGGCCACATGGAAACGTTTTCAGTCAATTTTAATTTTACAACAATTCAATAGCCAAAAATATTAATACTTAATAATCCAATCTAACTAACAATATAAATAATTAAGCAAATTGTAAAATTTAAATGAAAATTGTGATGTACGCTGTTAATGTGTGTTTACCTAGTACTACCATATATCCTACACCTGTCATGTTCCATCCATTATTACGAACACCATCACACTCCCCCGTTAAAAGTTATAGCCAAACAAACAGTCAGGTCAACAGGCAAGCAAACCTCATTCGCATCGTTTGTGGATGTGATCATGCACGCGCTTTGAACGTAACGAAATCAAATCCTTATGTCACAATCCATACTTATCCTTCCTACCTACCTGACTTGTTTGTGCCAATATACCAAATATAATCTTGAAAAGCAAACTAAGAAAATTAAATAAAATTTGAAAGAAATGCGTTACTAATGTGTGTAAATCAAGTCGTCAATGTTGTCAACTATTGCTGCCATTGCAAAGAGGTAATTCTTTTTTATAAACAAAAACATACTACTACACTTTTAATTCCAATTGCTATTTGTGAAAGTGCACTTTTGCGCATTTGTAAACCACCTCTTCTGTTTAATTGAACCTACCTTAACCTTTCAATAAACTTTATTTCCAGATGTGTACTCTCACTCAACACTTCTGTCTTCTGAATCTCTTTACAAAACGGCAAACATCGTGAGCGTGAATACCAGTGAAGTGAAAAACAAACAGAAAAACAGAGAACAAGTTTCGATTTTATACTCCTAGCATCAAGTCTAGCGTAAATTGTTAAATTGTGGAGCATCTCCTTAAAATTTATAATTGTACCTAAATTTTTATTTTTACCATCAATATGTTAAATTTGTTTAAATTATTGTAACAACCTATTGTGATTTTTGAATTTTGACGCAGATTTAAATTTTATAGAAAATCAATAGCCAAGCAAAAAGTTACAATGAATATTAACTCAAATATAAAACAGTCTAGCAAAAAAGATTATTATAGAAATGTATTAGAGACTAATTGCTTTATATTTTTTAGTTTATTAAATTATTATATTTGAAAAAGTAAACGATTGTAAAGATTTTTGAAAATACATAATACATAAATAAATTGAAAAACTTTGCCTATTTTCGTTATTAGTGAACCTAAAATACAAAATACTGAAGTAGAGTGGAAAATATAATGAAATATAAACAAAAAATTTATTAGCAATAATGCTAATTTTCTTCTTGGAAAAAAATAATGAACCAAGACCCAGAGATAAGCAACCAAGGTGAGCTCCAACGCCAAATAGATGAACGGCTATCAAAACTGATGCCAATCAACAGAGAAGGCAAACAAGCTTTTTAGTGATTAAAGAGGCCAAACGTACTTACAAAGTATGCTTTGATTCTCAAATCCATTAGAACGATTCACATTGCAAGAAAATGTGTTCGAAGAAACATTTTTAGGTTATATTCCTCCACAAAAACATAAATTTTGATAAATTTGATGAGTGATCGACTGCATCCCATTTAAAACTTCGATTCAATCAGAAATTGGTGGCGCTTTACACCACAAAACATTGGTGAAAAGTAACGTTTCAATGATTTGATTCCAGTATATATTTCAAATCCTATTTACGACCAGTTGCTTCCAAAAATATCAGGAAATTCCTGCCAAATAAACATGCCTGAAACTATGCTATAACATTTATTCCAGTACTATTCCAACATCACTCAATCACACAAAACAAATACATCAGTTTTTTTTTAGGAATTATGTTTTTTTATTTTGCATCATGTCCACACTTATCATCATTCTTCATACAACAAAAACATATAAAATTATGTTTTCAAAGTAAAAAACACTTAAAATACTCTATCAACAACTTTGGTTGTAGATGTCGTTGTTGTTGTTTTTGTAATTTAGAAGCGCAACTTTTGGAAGAACCATTTGTTCTTACCCTCTTTGTATGTGGACTCGAATTTGACACGTGTCTGGAAACGATGTGTTTTCCTCTTAACAGGATCCTTCAAATCCTTAGGCGACAGTTTCTCAAAGCTAATATCGTGCGCAACATAACGTGTAGGCATCAAATGATTGTAGTTCAATACCTTGATGAAAGGCTTTATCTTTGACTTCTTCTTCAACTTGTTCTTGCCCATTTTCTTAGTGACTTTACGTGGGTATCTATCGATGCCGGCGACGATAGCATGTCCGAATGGTTTTTCGGGTGTTCCATCATCGGAGGTTTTGACAATGATTGCCTTGCGACCTGCGTAACGTCCACTAAGGACAATTACAATTTTCCCCTGTTTCATAATCTTCCTCATCTTGAGCTGTTTTGTGTTTACGTACAATAAATGTGTTGGTGGATCCAGTAATGTAGACCCAAATGTAGGTAGTACATGAAAAATAAAAGAGAAAATAAATAACCACACATTAGTCGATCAATGATCAATTTAATCAAGTTAAATATTAACACATGTTGTGAATAATATTAATTTTACGTATTTTGTTTATGGGTATTCACAAAAATATCTAATTTTCTATTTGTTAGCTGGCTGCAGTTCGCTCATTACGAAATGTCAAAATATTATTTCAATTTTACACAGCACTTTCATGAATATTCGCTAAAATAATATCACATTCGCATTCGGCGTGAATTACTTTACAATTTTTCACTTGTCTTACATTGAGATTTATTAATATTTAACTTGATTTTCTTGAATTAAAATTGCAAAAACATACGGAGCCACTTACAGGTATTATGGCCGACCGGATATAGAGAAAGAGAAATGGATTGACAGCTCGGACATTGACTTTGACATTTCGTTACTATTGAACTTTTCCGCTATTCAGCTACTTAGCTATTCAGCAGTGATTGGGTTTTTCAGTACAGAGTTGATATTATCGAATTTGGTCCAGACTTTCCTCGGAAACGCGTAAATCTCGGAAAATTTACGAGCCTCGAAAACAAACTGTCAAATTTTGTATGGCAAATAGTTTACACGCACCTCCGAAGGTTTCAAGTCAAATTTAGCTCGAAATCAGCTTCGAAAATATACGCGATTGTTTCATTGTGGCCTATAGACGAAACGATTTGATGAGAAATTGTTAAATAGCATTGATTAGGGTAGCGCCTGATACATGTACATGCATACATTGTAAACGCCCATAATAGAAAGTAAACAGACGTTTGTTCATATCGTAATGTTACTAACGTCAATTTTGGTCGGTTGTTATTATTGAATTATTTATAATTTTCTATAACTATTTGAAAAAGGTTTTAATGTAGGTAAAAACTTGTTAGTTTTTACTAACCATCTTTGAAATTTTCTTTAATCATAAACCAAAATAGACATTAACTGGTCGCTGTGGCGTAGTGGTAGTGCGTTGGACTGCTACGCAGAGTGTCCGGGGTTCGAATCTCGGCACAGGCAAAATCAAAAACTAGAAAAAGCAATTTTTCTACACGGCACCACCTCTTGGCTCTCGGCAGGCAAACCTACAAGAGTAAAAATTGCCTATGAATGCGAACAATTCACTTCGCCGTTCGGATTCGTCATTAAACTGTAGGTCCCTTCCATTCATGTACAACTATAACACGCACAAGATGAGGAGTGGATGCGACAAGCTCGGCCTAGGCCCTCCATGGGCTGTTGTGCCATTAAAAGAAAGTAAGTAAGTAAAGTAAGACATTCACATACGTTAGTGAGCCAATAAAATAGTAAGCCACAATTCACTTAAGCAATTTTCCAATATATTCAGATTTAAGTTTTAGTACAACAATATATCAACCCTGGTCGAAAAATAGTACAACCCTTACCACAACTGTCAAATGGCTGATTAAAATGCCTTTTCCGTGATAGTCAAATGGTTTCTTCATGTAAATCTAATGATCTTTAATCGAATTTTAATGAACTACCTTACTAATTTTTGATATTTTCATAACAATTGGTTTTTAACCAATTCCTAATTTTACTTTTTTGCAATTTGTTAAACAAAACGTACAATATTTTTAAAGTTATACAGTAACCTACTTTCATTGGTAATACAAAATAAACATGTATTAAAATATAACATACCTGTGTTTTCTCCTTTAAAAACTGCGCTATTTTCTTATTTTCAATTGGTTCTTGAAAAAAATATTAACGGAAATGATGCGGAAGAATTTATTGCAATTTATAGATTTATCCTCTTTGGTGCAAAGTATGTCAAGTATTTTAAATAAAAATTATAAGAACGCTAAGCATAAAAAATAAATTTCTTTACGGTATGGCGAGGACACAAGGATGCCCAACAAATATGTACATAGTTAACAATTCTTTAACTACTTTAAAATGCTCATACAATTTGCATTAATCTTTTGCCTCCATTCACTTTTCATTATTTTCCATTTACCACACAGTAGCGCTCGCTGTTCCACAATAATATTCGGCAATGGCAGGAGCAAATATAGGCGGAAGGCATTCATCATCGCTGTATGCAACCACAAGAATTTTTCGCTACTACATACTTTGCATAAAAGGCAAATTTAAATTTGCACAAATATTGCAATAACAC